>CM077167.1:152895296-153380332 GCA_039583875.1 Platanthera guangdongensis
AACTCGTCCACAGAGAAATCGGGTAGCTCTCCTTCAAAGTTCTATTCTGGGGGTGCAACAAATCAGGATCATCCTTCTGATGTGCTCCAGTAAGGGAAATCCAAGAGGGTTCTTCTGCTTCTAGACTAACAGACACAGTACTACTCCCAACCTCAATATCCATCAACAGAAATTCTTCTATCAAGGACTGCACCGACAGATTAAAAATCTTAGCTGTCTTTCTACTCAAGGCATCGGCTACTACATTAGCCTTTCCTGGATGATAAAGAATTTCCACTTCATAATCTGCCACATATTATAACCATCGACGCTGCGCAGATTTAGTTCTTTCTGAGTGAATACGTACTTCAAACTCTTATGGTCCGTATAGATCTTGCACAACGAGCCATATAATAAGTGTATCCAAAGCTTCAGCGCATAAATTATGGTAGCAAACTTCAAATCATGGGTAGGATAGTTTCTCTCGTGGATCTTTAGTTGTCTCGATCCATACGCAATCAACTTACCATCTTGCATTAAAACACAACCAAGTCCGATATGTGACACATCAACATACACAGCATACTCAACTCCTTCAGTAGGTAAGGTTAAATCAGAGCAGTGCATAATCTCTTCTTCAGCTCTTGGAAAGCCTCTTCGCACTTATCACTCCAAATGAAAGCAGTATTCTTCTGAGTAAGTCTAGTTAGAGGAGCAGACAACACCGAAAACCCCTCCACGAATCTTCTATAATAGCCGGCCAGGCCCAAGAAACTCCTAATCTCCTTAGGTGTAGAAGGTCTCTCCCATTCCATTACAGCAGAAATCTTGTCGGGTCTACAGAAATACCGTCCTTACTTACAACATGACCCAGAAAGGTCACCTGAGGTATCCAGAACTCACACTTGCTCAACTTCGCATATAACTTATGCTCCCTCAGGGTCCACAAAACTAGACGCAAATGTTGAGTACGCTCCTCAACATTGCGGGAATATACCAAGACATCATCTATAAACACAATCATGAATCGGTCCAGGAAATCTTGAAACACCCAATTCATTAAATCCATGAAAGTAGAGGGTGCATTGGTTAAACCAAAAGACATCACCAAAAACTCATAATGTCCATGCCGTGGACGGAAAGTTGTTCTGGGTATATCTGCCTCACGAATCCTCAACTGGTGGTAGCCTGAGCCAAGATCGATCTTTGAAAATACCGAGCTACCATGCAATTGGTCGAACAAATCATCAATCCTTGTAGGAGATACCTATTATTAATGGTTACCTTGTTCAATTCCCTATAATCGATGCAAAGTCTCATCAATCCATCTTTCTTCTTGACGAACAAAACAAGAGCACCCCATGGAGAAGTACTTGGTCTAATAAAAACACAACTGATCAACTCATCGAGCTGAGTACGCAACTCGTCCAACTCACATAGAGCCATACGGTACAATGCTTTAGCAATAGGACGAGTACCTGGCTCGAGGTCTATCACAAACTCTATCTCCCCTATCCGAGGAAGTCTTGGAAGACTATCAGGAAAGACATTTGGAAACTCTCGCACCACCAAGACATCCTTAAGACGTGGCGTAATAAAAGCTGTCCCAGAGCAGAAATAGAAACCAAAAATGCCTCGCAACCAGACTCTATAGCACGACAAGCGCATACCGCAGAAATGACAGGAGAAACTCTGTCCTGAAATCCATAGACGCTCATAGGTTGTCCGTCGTCCATTCTGAAATCCAATCGCTTAGCCTTACACTGGATGACCGCATCATACTTGGACAGCCAGTCCATGCCCAGAATCACGTCAAAATCAGACAGATCCAAAATCATCAGACCCGTAGAGGCCAGAAAATTGCCAAGATAAATAGGGCATCTCAGAACTCCTTGGTTAGATATCACAGAATCAAGGGAGCTTGACATTGAAGGAGCCTCCCAATTGGTCCACACTCAGGCGATGTTTATCAACAATTCTCCGGGCCACAAAGGAATGGGTGGCACCCGAATCGAAAAGAACGCGGCCCACCTATTCCGCACCTTAAACTCCCCTAAAACCGTAACATACATAACTAAACGAACGATAACTAGGGAAACAACGATAACTAACAAGGATAAATTAAACTGAGGCTAACCTGATATCACTTGCGTAGAGGTTTGGGCTTCCTCGCTGGTCATCATGTTCAGCTTTACTTTTCCTCTATCCAGTTTGGTGGTGGTGGCAGAGCTCGAAGTGGGGCAGGCAGCAACGGGGACTGAGCCTGGGGGCACGAAGACTTCTAGTGTCCCTTCTGCCCACACTAGAAGCAAATCCTTTCTTTCATCCAGCAGCAAGTTACGCCATGACCCTTCCTTGCATAGAACGAGCACACAAGCTCTCCCTTGGATGCACGTTGGATGGAGTGCACCTGCTGCTGCTTCAGGGTGCCAGTCCTCTTAAAGCACGTTTCGTAGGGGTGGCCAGGACGACCATAGAAGGTACACATTTCCTTACTTTTCTTCTTCGAAGAAGGGATAGATTCCCTAGAGATACCATCCTCAATGCCTTTTCTTTTCTCCTTCCTTGCCACAGCACCACGCGGTTCTTGGCATTTTCAATCGCCTCCACTTTTAAAGCGGCTTCCACTGCTTTAACATAACTTTCAGCTTGGTTAGAGCATGCCAACTGCTGGACATCGCTCCTTAATCCTCCCAAGAAACGTTTCACTCTACCCTCCTCATAAGCTACCAAGTTAGGAGCAAACCTGCTCAGTTTGCTAAACTCAATCTCGTACTCGCTCACGGTGAGTTGTCTCTGCTTTAGATGCAGGAAGTTATTCATCAGGCGGTCTTGCTCGACCGAGGGTAGAAACTTCTTCAGCAGCATCTCTACTTAAAAGATTCCCAAGAACAGCCTTCCTTCAGACCTCTCTTTCCCAAATCCACCAACTCTTCGCCAGACCTTTTAACTGATAGGCTGCAATCATCACCTTCTGGTCTTCTAGAATTCCAGAATACGAAAACATCTCCTCGATGGAGATGATCCAATCATCTATAATCACAAATTCAGCTCTCCCGTCGAAGGTGGGAGGCCCCAACCGCTGGAAGTGCGATATGAAATTCATTTCTAGGGGTATTGCCATCGGGGGCACCAGAGGAGCAGGGGTATCTGGCACGGCTTGGCCCGAGGCGGGCTCTTGCGTTGAAGGTTGCTGCGCGGGAGCGGCAGACAACAAAGACTCAATTTTTGATTGCATCGCAACCAATTGTCTCGACAGAGCCTCATTACTCTAACGCAGACTCTCGATAATCGCGTCACTTTACGCGCCTGATGACTAACCCTATGACTGGGGAGTCGACCTCGTTGTAGGACACTTTGGAGGCATTTCTAAAAAGCAAACGAACAACTCATCAAAATCCTAGCTTACAACAAAGCCACACGACTAGTTCAGACCATACTTAAAAGACACTTGCTTATGCTGCAACTTGCTCTGGGATTTTATAATGATGCTATGTCTACTTAGGATGATATCCTCTCATCCTATTGTCTCTTGTGCCTATGACATGAATGTATGTATTCCTTATTCCTTTTTTTCTGATTTAAAACCATGTGTGTACATATGTCATCCCGCAAATCTTTAGCTTGGCACGTTGTGCTTATGCAATGCTATGCTCTTCATGATTGTGCTATGCATTCTAAAAAGGCCCTAATGCATGTTATGAGCGGCGTACGCATGAAAATGTTATGCAACCCATACTACATGACATTCTCATGCAATGAAAAAGAAACGTGCTAGTTGCATTCATGTGGTGAGGTTATGCATCCCATACTACATAACCCTCACATGTTGCCCCTATGGTGGATCCATATACAGACATATATTATGCATCCCATACTACATAATATGCCCCGTATACTTCATGTTATGCTATGAGTGTAGTGTTCGTGCTTCAGCCAAACGTGCTGATGACATATCGGTGTGTGTATGATATGATGCTAAACACCTCATACTAACAAGGAAAGGTTGCCCGATAAATTGTCAAGCAACCTCCCTCTGATACCAACTATCACAACCCGCATTTTCACCGCATAAAAAAAGCTATCAGAGTAAGGGAAAATGTGCGCCATGATGCCACGTCAGCAGGGGATAACTGCGGACGCTCAGGCAGACACAAACTAATCATGAAGAAAGGTTCTTTTTAAGTTATTTAAGAAAAATCAGTTAAGTGCAGTAGTTAGCCGTATCCCTCGGCTTAGTGGCTCATCTAGTCCACGAATCAAGATATATTATACGCTACGGAAAAATACTTGATTAGGTAAACTTAAACATCCTACATGAGTAAAACGTCCCTAAAGGATAACTCATGCCATGCAAGATTCTAATTTATTATAGTAGGAAAGATAGCTTTTACGGTCGCTAAAATAACAAGTTAGAGTTTCAAATTATGCAATGCATGGAGTAATAGTACTAGATTTTATAGTTGAAAATACCTAACATGCGTTCCTAACATAAATCCTCCCAGAGAACAAGTAACCCACATCCACATTTAAAGAAATGAGCAGCTAGCAAGTATCGAACAACTAACAAATCGGTGGGCGCCAACAAGCTGACACGAACCCACGAACAAAAGTATGTCTTAACTAGTAAAACTAAACAAACATCAAACTACCTCGCTATGACGAGGCAACAACCACGGCCAACACTGCCGCAAGAAAACTCCAAAACCAGCACTGCTAACTGCTACTGCTCTGAACCTGAGGCATTCCAAAGACAGAACACATCATCAAGAAGGTTCAAAAGGTGGCAGGAAAAGTAATAAGCCAAAATAAACAAAGGTCAACAGGGGTACCAACCCAAGACCAAAAGCACTGAAGTAAAGTACACAAGAAAACATGGCATCAACAGGAAAAGAATCCCTACGTGATCTATCACGTTCCACAAGGGTACACCGGATGCACAAGGCTATAAGGTGACCACATGAATATTTCACCAGAAGAAAAAAATACAAAACCTTTATTAGGCACCTATGGTCGACTCTACATAAAAACACGGGCGAAGTGGTCACTCTTGGACACACCACCTAAAAACACGGGCGAAGTAGTCACTCTTGGACACACCACACAAAAACAAAACGATATATAATCCGTCTAATTGCGAGGGAGTCTCATACTCTCCACCATACACCGCAGACATCCAAAAACCAGGTAGACTTCCACAGGCACTAATGAAGGTAACAAACACTGCGGAGGTGGAATCTTCCACTAACTCCCGCATTCAAGAAACCCAAAGAAACCACAACACAAATATCTCGAGATTTGGCTCGACAGATTCTACTTGACATTACTGAACTCAAGACGCAGTTGATCAACCTCTAGGAGCAATTACAGTCCTAGATAAATTCTAACGTGCTAAATAATGAAATCTAAAACATGCATAGCCATCATTAAGACACACCATGAACGATTAACCAAAACTAGACAAAATTGGGCTTTCCAAGACAACACGTACAACAACAAGGAACTTTGAAACGATTAATCATAACAACGATTTGGAAGATTAAGAGAAGAAACTTTAAAGAACATGAAAGTATAGTCGTTACCATCAGATCGGACAAAGAGAAACGAGGGGGAAATCACCAATTGTCTTGGTTTTACCAGAAAAATCCTCTGAATCTCTCCACGTCGTGGATCGGGGCAAAAGACTGCGGGAGGAGTTGAAATCTAGACAAAAAAAGGTCGAAAAGGGTATTAGGGCCGAAAAAATCTAACAAGAAAACCTCAAGAAGAGGGGAAGAAATTACCACGAGGGTGTAACTCTCGACGAGAGCTTTCCAGATCTACGATCGGTTTGAAATTCCGAGCACCGGAGCACCGTCAACGGCCACCGAAAGGATTAAGGACGGACAACCACTTTCTCGCTCAAGCCGCTCTGGTTCGGGAGGAAAAAGGAATCAGAGAAGATGAAGAAGATATTTATACTAAAGTGATAACAGGAAGAACAAACAAAATAGACCGGGTTCGGCTGAACCAGATTTCCCGAGACAGAAGGATTACTCGAGTACTAATTGAATTACACGAGTATAGCACAAGGGTTACTCGAGTACTAAGGCACATACTCGGGTACAACAATGGAATTACTCGAGTACTAAGGACTTACTCGAGTACTGCATGGGAAAACTACTCGAGTACAAGGGCACTTACTCGAGTACTGCACAAGAAAACTACTCGAGTACACGAGCACTTACTCGCGTACAACAAGGGGGGTTACTCGAGTATTAAGGAATTACTCGAGTACAAGGGAGGATCCACTAGACGAAATCTGTTCGAAAATCATCGAACGTAAAGCCTGATTGTCGAACCCAACATGAAGATCTGCTAGACCTACAACAAGCTCCGCTTGACGTTTCGTCGAGCTCAGCATGACAATCATCGAACTCCGCTCGACGATCGTCGACCTTCAGCCAGCGTCCAGAAAAGAAGTTACAATCGTCGAGATCCGCTCGACGATCGTCGACCTTAGACAGCGCCCAGAAAAGAAAAATAATCGTCGAGCTCCGCTCGACGATCGTCGACCTCAGACAACGCCCAGAAAAGAGAACAATCGTCTAGCTCCGCTCGACGATCATCGAACTCGAAACAGCGCCCAGAAAGAAAAACAATCCTCGAGCTCCGCTCAACGATCATCGAACTCGATATAGCGCCCAGAAAATAAAATTCAAAAAAAGGTTGGTTCGACGAAATCCCACACCTTTAGAAGGGCTTCCCGAGAATCAAAACAAGCAGTTAATAATATAGCAATTATCGTGTTCAGATAGTTGAACATGGAAATATGAGATCAAAACAAAGGCTCAAACGCGCCGAATTAAACGAAACTCACGTCGTAGGCGAAAACTGATGCTACGGACACAACGTCAAAGTCAAAACCAAAATCCTACGAGCGATTCCCAAGATATTAACCGCCAAAATATGCGGCGAACAAAAACAAAACCCAAAACTTCGATCGCGCGCCGAGACTCCAAAAACGCTCGGGTTGCGACGAAACTGGACGAGCACGTCCAAACCTACTCAAATCCAACACTCGATGTTAAAAGTAATGCCACGACGTCATAAATCTGACGTTGCGCAAACAAATAAAATCATCGAAAAATCGGGGGCGTTACAGTGCGACTCTTCCATAGTTATCCTCCTCTTTAATTTCAGATTTTTGGTAACGATTTCCTTTCCCTAAAACTTGTGTAATCTTCGTCTTGGATGGTGATATTAGTGGAAACCTAGATATCATATTTTATCCTAAAATTTGATTCGAATTTGCATTTAAAATATCTGAATTTACATTGCCCTTCATCTGATTTTTTTTCGTGAAGATTTTGCAAGGGTAGGTTCCCTTGGGCATTTGCAAACCGAGGTTTGTTTAGCCTTTGGTTTTGAACGGATCAAGAGGATTTGGTATATCCTCGGTTGATTTTTTTTTGAGGGCTGCATTTGGACTATTTTCCGAATTGACATTCTTAGTCCGGATCACACTCCATGTGGATGGAAATGTTGTGATGTGATATTAGATGTATGACTAGGTTATGATATTAGTATATGTGAATGCTTGTGCATGTTTGGATGGGAATTTTCCAATTGTGAGATTGTGATTTTATAGACGAAACTCTGTCGAAATTTTGAATTTTGCACGCACACAATGTGTTTGCTTAAATTACCCATAGAAATCCTAATTGTCGTACAGTGTCGTAAATTCCAATTGTCAGAGTTTGCTACATCATCATTAGTTGAACTAATTTGATTAAATAGACAAGTTTCTGTATTAGCAGATTTAAAGTTCACTACATATATGTTTCCTTGTCTAATTGCAGTTAAAACAATTTTGTTTTTATCAAAAGTAATAATACAAGATGACTGATTGAATGAGACCTGATAACCTTCATCACATAACTGGCTTATGGATATTGGGTTATGCTTGAGACCACTAACATATGCTACCTTCCTGAAGGTAACAACTCCAACTTTGACATTTCCATATCTTTCTGTCTGTCCACAGTTGGAGTCTACAAAAATCACCTTTAGTCAAAGCTTGGCTTTGAAATCAGTCAGGTTGTCCTTACTTCTTGTCATATGTTTTGAACAGCCACTATCTAGATACTATTATTGCTCTGTGATATGATAGTTCTTTACCTGATCTTCTTCTAACATGAATTCATCTTCTGAATTTTCTTCTTCTGAATCAACAGCATCAGAGTTGCTGCAAGATGCATTGATTTCCATCAAGCATATCTCTCTGGCTTTGGCTTCTTCTTCATCCTCACTGGAGCTGGATGAAGATTCTGACCCAAATTCACTCCAAGTTCTATAACAAATCCTCTTTCCTTCTTTTTGTATTTGCTGGAGGATGGCTGGAATGCTTCTTGTAGTCTTTCTCCTTTCTCTTATCTTTCTTCTGTACTTCTAGACATTCTGGTAGTATGTGTACATGTTTCCTGCACCCATAACATACTATTTCTTTTGTGGGGGTTTTATCATACCTTGGCTTGTCATCTTTTCTGGAAGACCTTCTTCTAAAATCCTTCCATGCCATCTTGTAGAATCTCTTAGCCAAGAGACTCAGGAGATACTCATTATATGGAGTGGCTTCAGCTTCTTCACATTCTTTGAAAGCAATACTTTGATCTTTCCATACTGAAGATGAAATGGTCCTTTGCTCAGCTTCTTTGGTCTTGATGACCTGCTCATAAGATTTGAGCTTGCCCAATAAGGTTTTAGTAGATATCTCATTCAGGCTTCTGGCTTCCTTGATTGGTCAGATCCTATAGTCCCATGTGCTAGGGAAGCACATAAGAATCTTTTCATTTATCTCTATTAAAGAGATGTCCTTGTCCAGAGCTTTCAACTTATTGATTACGAGGCTGAGTATGTTGTACATATTTGCAACTGACTCTGGCTCTTCCTTCGTGAAGTTCTCATACTGAGAGATCAAGTGTGATCTCCTATCCTTCTTTTCATCAGCAGATCCTGCCACCATAACATTCAGTGAGTCCCAAATGGCCTTTGCTGAAGTGCATTATCCAACGTTCTAGAATATGTCATCAGACATAGTTTGGGCCAGTATATTCATTGACTTGACATCTGCAATCTTTGTCTTCTTTTGTGCTTCAGTCCACTCAGGTGGTGGAACAGCACTTGTGCATGTAGTTGCTACTAGAAGTGGGGGACCTGTAAAAACAGAATTGTAAATGTCTTCATTAATGGTATTCATATATAGCCTAATCCTTTCCTTTAAAAGTGCAAATTTATTAAGATTGCACACAAGAGGTCTGGTTCTTGAATACTCCTAATTTTATGCCATGATATAAAAGACAACTAGAGTATATAAGATCAAATAAAGATCTTTTGGTTCAGGTGTTAGCATGTACAACCAAGTAACCTTTCACTCTGATACCAATTGAAAGTGAAACCTCAGAAACTAATGGAAAGTGAGGGACTGATCTAACTAACTCTAGAGGGGGGGGGGGGGAAGGGTTAATAAAGTATTTTAAAAACTTTAACATATTTTTACAGCGGATTAAAATAAGTGATACTTATAAATATAAGAAAAGAAATATCATAGCATAACAAATAAAAAGTAGAGCACAACCAGACTACACAAGAAAATTTATAGTGGTTCCCCAATAAACATGGGTACATCCACTCTTCTACCACCCCGGTAGGAATACACTACAGGTTTTTGATCAGGTACCCTGCCACAATAGGTTCTTGATCAGGTTCGCTGTCACGACATGTTTTTGTTCAGGTGCCCTCTCACCACAAGTTTTTATTCAGGTGCACTGTCACCACAAGATCTATTTTTTAAGGGAGATCAAACAACCCTTAGAGATTTTGATCAGGTGCTCAAAAGCTAAACCAAATCTTTTGATCAGGAGACTTGAGAACCAAAAGGTTTAACTTTTGAAGGGAGTTATAACCTTGTACACAGTGAAAGAAAATAAAATATGTTGTCTTCTCTGTCTTAATCCTCTGAGAAGACTAGTGGATTAGTTAAGGTTATCAAAGCTCCCCTGCGTTATAGAAATCTGGTCAGGAGAGGAAACTTTTCTTTAGGGTGCAGGCCTTCAAAGATGAACACTTCTTCTTCGAGTAAATGATTATAAGAGAATGAGATTTTTGGCCTCAGATTGAATATTGTGTTACTGGAAAAAAAGCTTCAAGAGAAGAATGATGAACAAGAAGTTTCTTTGTCTCTATTTCTTGCTTTCTGGTTGTAGATGATCTCTTTATTCTTCTTCTGATTGATAATTATGTCTGGCAATCTTCTGAAAAATTCTTTATATATTGATTGCTGATTTGAATTTCAAATTCCTTGAAATCCTCTGCATATTTTTTGGGAATTGGAACGACTATTTTTGTCTTCAATGTATTTTCTCAACTGTCCTAGTAAATATTATAGAGTAATAACTTTTTGAAATACTTAATTAATGCTGCCAGAAACGACTATATTCATAACAATATTGAGCATTAATTAACAGAGTATTACTATTTTAATATCTGAAATTATACTGCTTTAGTCAATCTGAGGAACTGAGAAATTTTGCCGAACAGAATCTGGAAGGAGTTAGTCGAACTCAGTGAAGTTTTCGTCGACCGGAGCTCCATGTTCGTCGAACTGATAATTCTCCTTCATCGAGCTGAGCTCCAAGATCGTCGAATAGAAAATATTCTTGCCAATCTGAGCTCCAAGTTCATCGAGCTGAGAAGGCACTTCATCGGGCTGAGATTCTGATATAAGCTCACAATTCGTCGATCTCAGCCGGACTTTCGTCGAGCTCAACTCATAAAAGGAACTCTGCGTTAGTCAATCTGAGGCCGACGATTATCGAGCTGAGTTCAACTATTGTCGAACGACTTTTCTGTAATCTTCAAAACTACCGTGTCTCTTAAGGCTTGAGTCTCTGAAGTCTTCTGAAGGTAGGTTTCAGTAATCTAACCTTATGTGATTGACTTTAACCCTAGAACTATTTTATGACCCTATACTGTACATGGTGGGTCATCAATCCTAATAGTGAACCTATCCCAAATCACAAGTTGGATTCCAACAGAAGTGAAAGAATAGGAGTTGAGGTGAGTCGGCCCTTCAGCTCCTGGAAAGCAGCCTCGCACTGCGGCGTCCAAATGAATGGGGTCTCCTTCTTCATCAGATATGTGAGCGAGAGAGAAATACGGGAGAACCCCTCTACGAACTTCTGGTAATAGCTGGCAAGTCCTAGAAATCTCCTCACATTGTGGTTGTCTTCAGTGGTGGCCAATCTCGAACTGCCTGAAAATTCGTCGGATCTACTGGCAAACCTGCTCCACTGATAATACGACCTAGAAAGGCCACCTCCTTTAGCCAGAACTGGTACTTGCTGAACTTCGCATACAACCTATACTCCCGGAGCTTCTCCAAGGTCAGTGCTAGGTGGCGAGCATTCTCCTCCTCAGTCCTCGAATAGATGAGGAAGTCATCTATAAAAACTACGACAAAAATGTCTAGGTATGCCTCGAATACCCGGTTCATCAGGCTCATGAACGTGGATGGGGAATTCATGAGACCGAAATGCATCACTGTGAACTTAAATAGCCTATATCTGCTGCTAAAGGCTGTCTTCGAAATGTCCTCCTCCTGAATACACAGCTGGTAGTATCCTGATCGCAGATCCAACTTCGAAAACCAATGAGCTCGCTCTAACTTGTCAAACAACTCGTCAATCCTGGTCAAGGGATACGTGTTTCGAACCGTGAGCCTGTTCATGGCTGTGTAATCAATGCACAAGCGGAGTGTGACATCCTTCTTCTTTATGAAAAAAACTGGAGCTCCCCACGGCGAGGAGCTCAGCATGATAAATCATGCTTCTACCAGCTCCTGCAAATGGCTCTGAAACTCTACTAGCTCCTTCGAGGCCATACATTAGGGAGCTCTCGATACCGGCTTAGCCCCAGCACGAGTTGTATCTGGAAATCCTGCTCCCGATGCGGTGGTAACCCTGACAGCTTCTCAGGGAATATGTCAGCAAATTCTCGAACCACCAAAATATCAGCAACGGAGCCCTTGACCTTAGCCATCTCGAACAACACCTGGTAAACCTCATCTCCCTGCAGGTGGGCCTTGAAGACCAGAAAAGATGAGAGAAATAGGCGGGAAACTGGAGCAGTACCTTCGAATGTTGCATAGACATCGCCATATCTGAGTACAACCCTCCTCGCCGGGCAGTCAATCTGAGCGTGGTTCTGGGCAAGCCATGCCATTCCCAGAATGAGATCGAAGTCCGGCTAGCTTATGATCATCGCCAGGGCTTCGAGGGTCAACCTATCGATGGTCACCCTCAGGATGCAACTCATAGTAGATCAGACCACCATCCCATTGGGGAGACGCACCCTCCTGGAAACTCCCTCGTAAAATCTAACACCCTCCAGCTCCTCGACGAAGTCCACTAAGATGAAATTATGCAATGCCCCCCTATCGAAGAGAGTGAGGGTAGGCTTGCCACACACCAACACTACTCTTGAGTTTATTAGACTATTCTTAATTATCTAGTTTAAGATTCTTCCCTAATATTTAAACTATTTCAAATCTACATAATCCAATCTTAGAAAGAAAAGAACTTAAAATTTTAGATGTACCTACTATTACCCTCTCCGGGTCCCGGGGCTATGCCAGATCCAAGGCATAAACCTACCCCATGTCCCGTCTACGTTCTCTCCCCTGAAATCCATAGCCCTGGCCACATCCCTGCCCACAAAACTGCAGAGCAGGTGGGGCCTCCTAGAGTGCTTGTAATGGTGCCCCTCTCAAATGGCAGTTCCTTTCAATTTGCCCCGGCTGGTTGCACCGACAACATGTCGGTGGCTCCTCCACTGCCCTCGACATCTCCCTCATTTGTAGTGGCTGAGGAGCTTACACCACCGGGGTCCTCAGCTCCTACCTATCCTCCTGACGGGGCTTATCCCGGTTCCTCTTTCCCCAAATAACTCAACCTCTCGGCTGGTCTCTCCTACCACCGATCACAGCTTCATTGGTCGATCTCTTCTGGCCCCGAACAGCAAGCTGGTCTTCCTCTAGCTTCTTGGCCATCTCTAAGATCCTGTCCAAACTCCCATCAGAGACGAAGAGGATGGCCTGCCTCATATCGTCGTGAAGGCCCTTGTAGAATTATTCGTGTAGCCCACATCGTCCAGCTGGTATGTGTTGAAACCACCCGTCACCACACATCTTCCCAAAACCCCGAGGTGATGGTAAGGGGGGACGGGGGTACATAAACACCAAGGACCACCCGCTGCAGGCAATGTGGGACTAATCCATCCACGGGATGGCGGGGATATTCCGCCACACGGGGGGCACACCGGGGTCAACACCCAGACCTGGAATGCGATGGGGAAGCCCAAATATGCAGTCACACACACACCCAATCCCGCTGGACCTTGGTTCTCAACACACCCCCGCAGCGGGATGGCTCCGATACCATGTTGAAACCACCCGTCACCACACATCTTCCCAAAAATCTGAGGTGATGGTAAGGGGGGACGGGGGTACATAAACACCAAGGACCACCCGCTGCAGGCAATGTGGGACTAATCCATCCACGGAATGGCGGGGATATTCCGCCACACGGGGGGCCCACCGGGGTCAACACCCAGACCTGGAACGCGATGGGGAAGCCCAAATATGCGGTCACACACACACCCAATCCTGCTGGACCTTGGTTCTCAACAGTATGAATCAACAAAGCGAGCTAAATGTGTAAACTCCCGATAGTACTACAAAACTGTCTTGCTTCCTTGCCTCAACTGCAGGAACCAGTCCTCCAACTCATCCCTCGCTGACTGAGGTACAAAATGCTCCAGTAAGGCTGTCCTGAACTCCTCCAAGGAAATGTCTGCACTATCCACTCCAATGAAGGTGGTGTCTAGTAACGACTTCCACCACCTCTTCGCATATGACTCTAGACATGACACTGCCAAAGTCACAGCCTCCTCCGTCGGGCATCTAATACCGGCCAACATCTCGTAAATGGTGTCCAGCCACACCTTCATACGAACTGCGATCTCCGTCCCGAGATAGGATGGGGAGAAAGCCCCCGGAAGACGCTCAACAAATTTGCCCCGGGATTTGGCTGAGGAGCCAGAGCCTGCTGAGCCCTGAATATTGAAACCGAAATTCGGTCTCTTGTGGAGTTCACCCTTGGAGAATGGGTGATCGCACACCAACTTCGCTTCTATAAGCAAAATAACAAGGGAAACAAGGAAAACCTGACCCAAGGGCTCGACGGGGAGGACCCACCACATGCCCGGAAGATCTTAGAGCACTTCCCCTCCTTAGCCAAAGGCCGAGCTAAGGTATCCTCAGAAAGCACTTGAGATACGGAGCAAGAGAACACAGGAAGCCTTCTTTCTGAGGTACCCCTTGGGTCCTAATTATAGATTTCTGAAAATGGCCTGCAAATAGCCAACCTCCGCTGTCCTGAATGGCTATATGCAGTCCAGGCTATGGGCAGGCCTGCGGGGGAAACATAGTAAAAAATACCTCAGAGACCTGGGAGAGATCGACTACCCCTGAAGATCCTGCTCGCCTGCTGTTTGCCGAGCTCCATAGGGCGAGTTCGAGCTGGCTACTATGCTCGCCCTTCGATCTGTCTTCATTAATCGAGCTCAGCTCGACGAAGCCCGAGCTTAACTTGGCGAATGCCGAGCTTGGGGTCAACAAATGCCAAGCTCGACCTTCAGATTTCCCTGCCGAGCTCGCCTGCTGCCTTCAGATTTCCCTACCGAGCTTGCCTGTTGCCTGGGCGATCTGAACTGGCCGGTCTGGTTCCTGGCGACCTCACTCGCCAGATACGGAGTTGTACACTAAAGGACTCCAGAATAGCAGTCAAAGTCTGGCCTATCTCTATATGCTGAAATCGAGCCAGAGCTAGCGGGGGTGGAATCACGTTCTGAGCCTAAAATGCCCCTTGCTGGGGAGTAGGGTTCGTCATAGGCTACAAAGGAGAATTTTAATTGTTACACGATAAAGGAAAGGAAGAAAACATATTGGACTTTTGCATGTGATTTCCCCTTATGGGCACACCATTGTTTCCGCTACTAGTTTGTCCCGAAACTAAGCTCGCGCGGGTGGCCCAAGGTTTTGTGGACTTATTTTTCTTCGGACCAAACCTGGCTCTAATACCGGTTTGTAAGACCCCATTTTTTTGCCACCCATAATCGACGTTTCACGGTGACACCTTCGCTCGGGAAGGTCGACACTACAAAACGCCAACCCTGCAAGAACAACAGAATCACCAAAGATGCGGAAGCTTATAAAAGAAGACAGTAAATACCAAGTACACAAAACATATCACATATAAACATATAGCATGAACCATAGCATGTCCAAGAATAAAAAGAGTATCGAAAAAGATGAGCAGAAGGGTAAACGGGCTTATGCCTAGTACATCAGAATCCTCACTACAAGGTCACTCGCAGAAGCTAATAAAACTAAACACTCACGGAGCCAGAAGCGCGTGCTCCTGTGTTAGACTGACCCACCTCCATGTGCACCGTGCCCTGCTGTTGCTGCCTCTCCACTGCTGCCTATCTCCCATCTGGAGCCCCTGAAAATAAATATGGTCCACCGACCGTTAGTCATAAGACTAAGCCAACTTTCATCCCCGCCTCCCCCCGTGACTCCTAGGCACCGTTTGGGAAGGGGGATAGGGAAGATATTGAGGTGGATAAGTGTCAAAGCAGTTGGTGGTGGACCTAAACTAGCAGTGACATCACAGAGCTATATAGATGGACAATAGTAATATTATAATACTAAAGTAAGGCAGTAAAGTAAGTACAGTAAGAGAGCAAACTATATTGAAGAATAACCTTAACTTATATGAATGTCCATACAAACATATAAGTAACGGGGTCTTTTGCAAGGCTCCCATCGTATAAGCTATCACATACTAGGTTATATGATGGGGTGTCAGGTTTTATGCAAGTATGAGTGTAGTGAAATGTTATGCGGATGAAATTGAAATAAAAAGGATAGATCTTATTTTACTCTAATTAAATATATATGTTATAAAAAAGAGTGTGAATAGCACAAAAATAAAGAAAGAGTGCAAGCAACATAGATGACACAAGGATTATAATGGTTCCCCTAAACTTGGGTACATCCACTCTTCTACCAACCTGATAGGAATCCACTATAGGTTTTTGATCAGGTGCCCTGCCACCACAAGATCTATTTTTTCAAGGGAGATCTCACAACCCTTTTGAGCTTTTGATTAGGTGCCCAAAAACCAACACAGGTTTTTGATCAGGTGGCCTGCCACCAAAGGTTTACTTTGAAGGGAGTAAAAACCCTGTACATAAGAAAGAGAAAATAAATTGATGTTGTCTTCTCTATCAACAGTCAGCGAGAAGACTAGTGAATGGTTGATGATGTCAAAGTTCCCCCTGAGATGAAGATTTGTTTAGGAAACTGAGAGCTTTGCACAAGGTGTAGGCCTTCAGATTGAATAAGATCTTCAGAAGCTTCTTGGACTGATGTTGATGAGTTGTCCCTTTGAAGCCTGGAGCAGATGATGAATAATGTTGTGTATGAGTTGTTTGTTCTTCACAGATTCACTGATTCACTTTGAAGAAGAACATCAGAAGTAGATTTGTTTCTCTATTCTCTCTCTCTCTCTCCTGTACTATTTGTAATAGCTAATCTATATTCATTGTCTGATCTTGATTCTTTTTTTTAGAACATTTGAATTTCCTTTAACTGTAATAGTAGAATCATTCCCGAGAAATGTAATTGCCTTGGGAGATAATTAGCATTTAAGCCATAATTAATGTTGTCATTCAACAACTATATTCCTTAAGAATATTAGACATTAAATTTGAGAATCACAAACTCCTGTGATTAAGGCTTCAATCAATCTGTTAGCTGTAAAATAAATAGGCCTGGAATTCTGTTGGGTACATTGGTCAAATGTACCTGATTTGAAGAAGCCTCACCTAACTCAATGATATACATCAGAATGTATTTGATGTTTGTTTGAGTTACTTGTGCAGGTTAGTTATACACTGGACTGAAGCTGAAAATTTCTAAGTCCATGTGTCGACACCCAGAGGGAAAGTGTCGACACTTGAGAAAGCTTGTGTCGACACCCAGACAAGCAGTGTCGACACTTGGAGTCATTGTGTCGACACCTGGGAAGAAGTGTCGACACCAGTCAGAAAGTGTCGACACTTGGAGTTGTGTCGACACTCAGTGTAGAAGAATGCAGAAAAGCTGTGTCGACACTTGGCAGAAGTGTCGACACCTAGAAGAGCTGAGTCTACATCAGAAAGTGTCGACACTTGGAGTTGTGTCGACACTCAGCAAAATTCTGCAGAGACTAAGTACAAGTGTCGACACTCAACACAATGTGTCGACACTCAATCAGCAGAGTCAAAATATGAAGAATGTGTCGACACTCAACACAATGTGTCGACACACACTCAAAGGAGTCAACACTTGAAGATTGTGTCGACACTCAGCACAATGTGTCGACACATAACCAGAAGACTCAACACTTGAAGAAAGTGTCGACACAAGGAGCTGTGTCGACACTTAGCAAAGAACAGAAAAGTTGTAAAATATTCTAAGTACAAGTGTCGACACTAAAGGAATGTGTCGACACTCAGCTGAAGAAACAAGATTGAAGACTTGTGTCGACACCAAGAAGCAGTGTCGACACTTGACAGTTTCAACACATGAAGATGTGTCGACACAAAGGAGATGTGTCGACACTTAGAAGAATACAGATAAAGAATGAAGTACAAGTACTTGTGTCGACACTCAATTTCAGTGTCGACACATGCAGAAGAAACTGTGTCGAGACATACAAGGAATTGTGTCGACACCTTGTAGACTTGTGTCGACACTTACACAACATGTGTCGACACTTGGTCTATAAGTGTCGACACTTAAGAACAGAAAGTCTCGACACTAACTGACAGTTAGTGAGATTTCAAGAAGTGACTGGTTGACATGACAGCTGCCAATCCAGCCGGTCTACAGCAACTGTCAAAGAAGTCAAAAGTCTGTTATAAACCGGATCAGCCGGTTACCATAAAGGAAGCCTATAAATAGGCACCCACAGTTTACAAAAAAGTTGTTAAGTGGTTAAGTTGTTCACAATCATTACTTGTTGTGAGAATAATTGAAGTGGTTGATCAGATTAAATCAAGAAGTGATACATAGAGGATCAACACAAGAAGATCAGGCAGTCCAACTGCAGATCTAAGTAGTTGGAGAGAGAGAGCTCCAACCAAGGATTCAGTCTTTGGAACTAAGGCTGAGAAGAACAATTCAGAGTCATCTGGATTTCAAGAAGCAGAGATCAAGGATCAACTGCAGAAGATTCAGACTAATTCAGTTCTACTCAAGAAGCTTTGAAGAAAGCTAAGTCAGTTTGGATCAAGCTGAGTTCTTCCAAGAACTCTTCAAGAAACTCTCAACTCCTCTCATCCTTTCTGAGTTGTAGAGTTAGCATTTGTAATTTCTATTTTAAACTTGTAAGATCCATTGGATCTGAGTGATTGTAAGCCTATTTTATAAAGGCTGAGGGTAGGGCTTGGTGCCTGAGTGTAGGAGTTGAAGAACTCTGAGTGTAGGCCTTTAATTGGCTGAGTGTAAGCCTTGATTGGCTGAGTGTAGGCCTGGGTGGCTGAGTGTAGGCCTTTTGGCTGAGTGTAAGGCTTTGGGCCTGAGGTAGGAACCTTGTTGGGTTCTGAGCTAGTGGAGAAGTTTGGCCGAATCTAGTACACTGCTAGATAGGCGAAGGGGGAAAGTGGATGTACCCAAAGATTGGGGAACCACTATAAAATTAGTGTGTCTTCTGTGCTGTGCTGTGCTGTGAATTGAATGCTTAATTTCTGTATTTGCTGTTAGCTGTAGTAATCAGTGAAAAACTGTTGTGCTGCCAAACAAAAGTCAAAAAAGGTTTAGGTCACCTATTCACCCCCCCTCTAGGTGTTTAGGTACCATATCTTTCAAGTGGTATCAGAGCGAGGTTCCTCAAAATCAGGACTAACTGTCTGAGGAGATCCAGTTTGGCAGATTCAGTATAAGTCAGGAAACAGGAAACAGTTTCAAGAAAATCAAGAACATGGGTTCTTCAGAGAATCATAAGGAGTTGGGTTCAATGAAACTACCTATATGCAGAAAAGAGATCTTTGGGATCTGGAAAGAGAGGGTTAGGCTTTTTATGGAAGCCTCTGACCCTAGGATATACATCACAGTCAAAGAAGGGCCATATGTGCCCATGAAGATTTCAGTATTGGATGCAAATCAGAGGACTCCAAAGGATTTCTCTGAAATGACCAAGGATGAGATTGTCCTAGCAACCATGGACAAAAGAGCACAGAATATAATAGTTAGTGCAATTGATGATGCCACCTTCCAGAACCTTATTCACTGTAAAACTGCAAAAGAAATGTGGGACACCCTCATTGTCTATATGGAAGGTTCTGAAGAAGTAAGGCAAGATAGGAAGTCCTTGCTTAATCAAGAATATGAGAGCTTTAGGCAAGGAAGAGGAGATAGCATCACTGAATGCTACAAGAAATTTTATAGAATTGTAAATGAACTCATGTCATATGGAAGAGAGTTCACAAACTATGAGTTGAATGATAAATTCTTAAGGTCCCTCACCAAAGACTGGGACACCAAGATCTGTGCCATCAGAGAAATGGCAAAGTTGGGAGAAATTCCTCCTCCCACACTTTTTGGCAAGTTGTTATCTTATGAGATGCAATTGTCAGTGAGAAAAGAAGAAGAAAAGTCAACAAGGACTGAATACAGAGAAAAGACTGTTGCCTTTAAGTCAGATGTACCCAGAAAGAGCAGGACCAAGTCATCAACTCCTCCTCCTGAGGTAGTTGAATCAGAATCTGAAGAGTCAGAAAGTACAAAATCTACAAGCAGTGAAAGTGATGAAGACTTTGCTGCATTCACCAGACATTTTCAGAAGTTCCTTAAGAAGAAACAGTGGAGGTCTAGACCTTCATCTTCCAAAGGGAAAGAGGTTCAGTATCAGGAAAAGAAGCCTTCAAAGAAGGACAAGAAAAGGACCAAGACTAGTAAGGCAACTGGATCCAAGATAATTTGTTACTGCTGCAATAGACAGGGCCATGTTATTGCAGACTGTCCTGAAAGAAGGAAAGAATCCAGTGACAAAAAGAAAACACACTTCAAAGGAAAGAAGGAGAAGTCCTTTGTTGCAAAGAATGAGAAGACTCTTTCAGATATGTCTTCTTCAGACACTGAGACAGATGCTGAAGCCTATATTGGGCTATTTGCTGAAGAAGAAGAAGAGTTTATGCAGATCATGGAATCTATCTATGAGCAAGAAGACTGTCAAAGCCAAGGACTGATGGCTTTGACTGAAAGTACCAAAAACCTGGAGCAGCCAGGACCCAGTCAGGTACAAGGTTTAACTCAAAGTTCTGATTTCAGTTCTAGTTCAGAGTCAGATTATTCTTCATCAAGTGATGAGAATATATCTGAGTCTGAGGGAGATATTCATCAACTCCTAGATGAATATCAAGTACTATTGCAAGCCTATAAGAAAAGCAAGACCCTAGCCAAAAATTTGGCCAAGGAAATTGCTGATCTCAAGGCAGCTGCAATAGATTATGAGAAGAATTATGATCAAAAACTGAATGAAGTGGCCAGGCTGAAACACATTACTGTGATTCAGATGGGTACTATTACATTTAAGAATGATCAAATTAAGAAACTGGAGATTAATCTTCAGAAGGAGAAAGAGCTAGTAGCTAGGTTTTCAAAACCTAAATCAGTGCTACCCTTGATTGATGATTTTGTTCATCATAAAGGAAAGACTGGACTGGGATTTGTTAATCCAGCTAGGACTGTTCAGAATCAGTCCAAGTCCAAGGGCAAAGCCCCAACATTCACTAAGACTGCTGTAGTTAAGACAGCCAAGTCTGTACCTAAGCAAAGGTACAACAAATTTGAATGTTGGTGCTGTGGCAAAGTTGGCCACTTTGCTTTGGACTGTTGGCACAATGCCAGTGCCAAAAGTAGTAGCAAGTTACCTGTTGGAAAGCCAGCAGGTAGCTATGTCAAGTTGCAAACTAACAATCACCAAGGACCCAAGTTTACTTTGGGTTCTAAGGTTCATTAATTTGTTTTGCAGGAAAATCCAAGTGGCCATACCCCTACATGGTACTTGGATAGTGGATGTTCCAGACACATGACTGGAACTAGGGGACTACTGAAGGACTACATCCCAATCAAAAATGGTCCAAAGGTGACCTTTGGTGGTTCTGAAAAAGGAATCATCAAAGGGTTTGGTAACATTTCTTCTAACCTTGTTACCATTACTCAAGTGGCTTATGTTAAAGGTTTGAAACATAACCTCATTAGTATAAGTCAATTAAGTGATGTAGGGTATGACATCTCATTTGTTAAAAATGGTTGTCATATCAAGAGGTCAAGTGATCAAAAGATCATTTTGACAGGTTATAGGAAGAGAAATGTCTATTGTTTAGACATTATGGTTGAGAACAATAGTTCTCCAGTTTGTCTTGTAGCTGATGAGACAGTCTCTCAATGTGTCAAGTGGCACAAGAGGCTTGCTCATCTTAATTACAAGACTATTGGCAAACTCTTTAGTAAAGAGTTAGTGAGGAATGGTCCTCAAGTTAAGTGTGTCAAAGATGGCATTTGCTCAGCTTGTCAAAAGGGCAAGCAGACTAAATCCACCTTTAGAAGCATTGACAACAAGGATGCTGTGAGGTGTTTATACCTCTTGCATATGGATCTATTTGGTCCAATGCCAGTTCACAGCTTAGGTAGGAAGGTCTACACCTTTGTAGTTGTTGATGACTACTCAAGGTTTTCCTGGGTGTTCTTCTTAAAGCAGAAATCTGAAACACCTAGTGTCTTCCACAGTTTTGTTAGGCAAATTCAGAATGAATTGAACTGTACAGTGGTCAAAATTAGAAGTGACCATGGTACAGAGTTTCAATCTGAAAGCATGACAAAATTATGTGAAGACTATGGGATATTTCAAGAATTCTCTTCACCTAGAACACCTCAGCAAAATGGCATTGCTGAAAGGAAAAATAGAACCTTGATAGAGGCTGGTAGAACCCTATTAAGTGATTCATCACTGCCAGAATATTTCTGGGCTGAAGCAGTAAACACTGCATGCCATGTGATAAATAGGGCTACCATCACTAAAAGGTTAAACAAGACCCCCTATGAAGTAGTGAAAGGCAGGAAACCAAATCTATCCTATTTCAGGATTTTTGGTTGTAAATGCTTCATACTTAACAATGGGAAGTCTTACTTAACTAAGTTTGCTGCCAAATCCCAAGAGGGAGTGTTTGTTGGGTACAGCAGTAATAGTAAGGCTTATAGAGTCTACAACTTGACTACACAAGTTGTAGAGGAGTCTGTGCATGTAGTTTTTGATGAGACACTTCTTATTAACAATGAGTTGTCTAGTAGTGTGTGCAGCCCCACAGGTCTTTCTAAGAAGATGGACAAGCTAACCATGGAAGATGTACCTGCTGCAAGACAGCAAGTAGAAGAAGATGGCTTATGTCCAGGGGGAGAACTACATGTACCAGGAGCTGAAGAAGTTCAAGGAACTCAGCATGATGAAGATGCTGAAGAAGTACAACCAGAAGTAAGGATGCCTCCAGCCAACAGGCATCTAAGAGATCATCCAGTGGAGCTGATCATTGGAGATCCAAGACAAGGTGTTCAGACAAGGAGCAGAAATCAGAATGCTGCAGTATATTCAAGTTTTCTGTCTCAAATAGAACCAAAGAAATTTGAAGAAGCAATACAAGATCCACAGTGGACTGAAGCTATGCAGGAAGAGCTAAACCAGTTCAAGAGGTGCAAGGTTTGGGACTTAGTTCCTAAGCCTAAAGATCACAATGTGATAGGAACAAAGTGGATCTACAGAAACAAGTTAGATGAACAAGGAGTCATCATTAAGAATAAGGCAAGACTGGTTGCAAAAGGATATAGGCAAGAAGAAGGTATTGATTTTGATCAAACCTTTGCTCCAGTAGCCAGACTGGAAGCCATCAGGATGTTCTTGGCCTATGCAACCTACCAAGGATTCAAAGTATACCAAATGGATGTGAAGTCAGCATTCCTTAATGGTAATTTAAAAGAAGAAGTATATGTGGAGCAGCCTTCAGGTTTTGTTGATCCTACTCTTCCACATTATGTCTATAGACTTAGGAAAGCATTGTATGGGTTAAAGCAAGCTCCTAGAGCTTGGTATGAAACCCTATCTAGTTTCCTCATTGAGAACAAGTTCACAAGGGGGAAAATAGATAAGACTCTATTCCTTAGGGAATCTAGAGGCAAAGTAATACTTGTCCAAATATATGTAGATGACATTATATTTGGGTCTACTGAAAGTAGCCTTTGCAAAAAGTTTGCAAAGCTTATGCAAAGTCAATTTGAAATGAGTAGTATGGGAGAACTGAAGTTTTTCTTGGGTCTCCAAGTTAAACAGACTGAAAGTGGCTTGTCCATATGTCAGTCAAAGTTCACCCTAGAACTCATAAGGAAATATGGTATGGATTCCTCCAGTACCATGAAGACTCCTATGGGGTCAAGTATGTCTCTAAGCAAGGATGATGCAGGGAAACCTGTGGATGAAACCTTGTATAGAGGGATAGTTGGCTCCCTACTATACTTGACTGCAAGTAGGCCTGACATTATGTATGCTACATGTGTTTGTGCCAGGTATCAAGCCTGCCCCAAAGAATCTCACTTGACTGCAGTCAAGAGAATCTTGAGATATCTAAAGGGCACACCTTATCTAGGCCTCTGGTACCCTAGGAATGGAGATTTTGATCTAACAGGCTATTCAGATGCAGACTTTGCAGGATGCAAAGAAGATAGAAAAAGCACAACTGGATCCTGTCAATTCCTAGGTGGAAGACTCATTTCATGGAGTAGTAAGAAGCAAACCAGTGTGGCCATCTCCACAGCTGAGTCAGAATATGTAGCTGCAGGAAGTTGCTGTGCTCAACTTCTGTGGATTCAACATCAGCTAGAAGACTATGGATGTCAGGTAAGTAGAACTCCACTTTATTGTGATTCTACAAGTGCTATTTCCATAGCTAATAACCCTGTATCACATAGTAGAACTAAACATATTGAGATAAAATATCACTTTCTTAGGGAGCATGTAGAAAGAAATGATATTGCACTTGAATATGTTAAAACAGATAATCAGATAGCTGATATGTTTACTAAGCCCTTAGAAGAAGCTAAGTTTAATAGGTTCAAAATTGAACTAGGTATGATAAACTTAGACTAAGTATACAGAACAAAAATTGGCTAAGTAAAAAGGTGTCGACACATAGACAAGTCTATGTCGACACAGAATAGTAAGTGTCGACACTTCAGGAAAATGGTGTCGACACATCTAGGAAGTTAGTGTCGACACTTCAGAATGTTAGTGTCGACACATGTCGAGTAGGTGTCGACACATCCAATAAAGTGTCGACACTTAAGTTTTACTCAGAATTTTTCTAAGTAAAGTCTCGACACATGTCGAGTATAGTGGTGTCGACACTTAACCAAGTGTCGACACATAAAATCTGTTGACTAAATTTGTGTCGACACATGAGTGTCGAGACATTATAAGTCAGTGTCGACACTTATTGACAGTGTCGACACATCATTAGAAATTCATCCCGCCTGTTCGTCTTCAAACAAGAAAGGTATAAATAGGGTTCTGTCTTTGATTGTCGACACGCTTTCAAAGTTTCGAGACCTAAACTCTTGTGTCGACATTTCTCTCATCTCAAGACTAATTCTCAAAACCCTAATGGCTCCCAAGCTGGAAGAGAACGTAAACGAAGGCTATGAGCTTGTGCGAGGCGCATTTGACGACAGCGACCAAGAAATCAAATCAGTGCTAACCCTAATTGCCAATTCAGGATTGGAGTTCTTGGTTTCAGAACCAACGAAAATATGGAAGAAGGAAGTCATTGAATTTCTTTCTGGCGCGTCTGTAGATGACTCAGGCTACAGGATTAAGTCAAGGGTGCATGGCACCAAGGTCAAAATTTCACCCAAGTCTTTAAGAAAGGTACTTCAGCTACCTAAAGTTCAAGGTGAAGAGGAAGTAACTGCTTCTAAGACCAGGGAAGCTCTTACTTGGTGTGGACTGGATCCAAAGATGAAGGTGGGATCAGTCTTTAACAGAAAAGGTATGAATAATCAAGGCAAGTTCTTGTCTGAAATAGTGGGCAAGGTAATACTGAGCAAGCCAGGAGGACATGACAGGGTGTCTGCCTCCATGTTTGAAGTCATGACCAGAATCATCTTCACTCTGAAAACAGATTGGTCAATGGTGGTTTATGAGAAAGTAAAAGAAAGCCTGAAGAAGCCCAATCTGGGCAGGATACTAAGTCTCTACCTGGCTGGATCAATTCCAGAGGTAATGAGCACTGCTGCAGGAACTAAGATCAATCATATGAGGAGAATGGACTCAAGGATATTCTCTAGATGGGAAAGGGTGCTGGTGTCAAAGGAATTGACCACCCCTGAAAAGCAAGCTTCTAAGAAAGACTCTCCTCCCAGGAAGAAGAGGAAGACTGCTGCTGTGCCTCAAGAGTCCTCCAGCAGCTCAGGCAGTGAAGAACATGTGGTCTTCACTCCTGAAAGTCCAGTTGATGTGGCTGCAGAGAAGACACCTGCTCCTCAGGAAGCAGCTGACATCCAGGGGGAGCTTCCAGGTGTAGCAGAACCATCTACACTGGAGAGTGAACAAGCCACCCTCCTCATTCAAGAGGTACTTGTTGATCTTAATACTTTGAATTTTTCTATAACAAATTCTGATTTGTCTGATGACCATCAGCCAACTCAGCAAGCACACCAAGAACCAGATGTTGTTCTTCCAGACACATCTGTTGTGATACCTGATAAAGTGGTTGAAGAACCAAGTACATCTCCTGCACAGTCTCCACCAGAATATACCATGGAAGATCTATTTCTGAATTTAGATCAGGATGATTTTGATATGGAAAAGAATGATGCTGATACAGTAAAGAATGCTGCTGCTGAGGGGGAGAACATAGAAGTTGTGGAAGAGCCTATAAGGCTAGATACTGAGAAGGCACAAGATGTGCATACTGAAAAACAATCCAGCCCTAAGGATAGGGTGGATATAGCCAGTACATCAGACTCTGAAGATGATGAAGCTGAGCAAGCTAAGAAAAAGAAGTTCTTTGTTTTCAAAAGAAGAAGCCAGAGCTATAAGAAGGCTCTCCAAACAGTTGCTCAACATTCCTTAGTTCAACAAGCTCCATCCACTGATTACAGTGCTCTATTGCTTGCCATTGCAAATCAAGATGGATGAACAAAGGAAAGCTTTAGAAACTTATGTTGATGAAGGGCACAAAGCACTACAATCTGATCTGGGCCAGGAAATCAAGTCAATAAGGTTTGAAATGAACCTTAATAAAAGGGAAATGACTGATTGTTTTACCAAGGGTGCTCATGCAGTAGTCTATCTGGCTAAACATCAAGAAACCATCAAAGAGAAAGTGGATGATATAGCACTAAAGCAAGGCTATGTGCTGGAGAATCAGTTAAGGATGAATGATAATTTGACTGCATCTCACAATGCAATAGTCACTGAACTCAAGAATAAGTCAGATGAACCTTCAACTTCCTCTGCTGCTGCCAAAGCTGATTTTGATAAACTCTTTCAAGCAGAGATTGCTGCTGTACAGACTGCCATAAAAGATTCCCAGAAGGTCATTTCAGAACAGCTTACAAAGCTTAGACCTTTCTTTAAAGAGGGCATAAGGTATTTGGATAGCCAAATCAGATTCCAGAAAGATGATGTGAGAGATCATGTAGCCCAAGAAGTCATAAAGGGGGAGAGAGTGTTAGTCAAGGCCAGTTCTGAACATGCAAAATGGATATCAAATTCCATCAGGGCTACACTGGGCTATCCTCCCCTTTGTGATGATGACAATGTAGCTGAATCTGGCATTCAAGGCACATATCTTGGAGGTGAGCAACAAGCAGTGGCTGATGTAATCTATCCACCTCCAGACTTTGACATGATTCATGCAGATATAAGCACAATGTATAGTCCACCTGCTGGCAAGCCTAATATTATTCTGGAAAAGGTTGTTCAACCTATCACAGCTGCAATGCAAGAGGCTTTGGACAAGGAAGAAGAAACTAGGCTGTCAAAGAAGAAGTTTAGGGAAATTGCTGAGCAAAAGCCAGATTTTGAACAGTGGAGCCCTACTTCTAGGAACATAATTCTTACAGCCTGGAAAGCAGCCAAGGACAATGCCCATGAGAGGAACAAGTGGTTCTCAGAGGCTGAATGGAGAAAGCATGAGAGTAGGCAGGAAGCAATTGTCCAATATAGAAGGAAGGCTAAGTTAGGAAAGCTACCTCCAACAGCTGTGGAGCCTAGCAAGTACTTTCCTAAGCCCTATCATTATTTTGAAAGACAAAAGATCAAGGCTGAAGAACAGAAGAAGAAGGACTCTAAAGGGAAGAAGACTGCTGAAGCTGAGCCTGCTGCTGCTGCTGCTGTGAAAGCTCAAGTTAAAGCTGGAAAAGGCATTGTTATTAAAGAACCTGATCAGCACTAGATTAGGAATTAACTTGATGCTTGTTGTAATCTGTTGAGTGAAAAACATTGTAATACTTCATTGAAAATGTATAAGGAACATTATTGGAACAGTATATGATAAATATAGTATGAATGTTCTGAAATATGTGTGTTTCTTAATTGTTCTGCAATGTTTAATAAGTATACATGTGTGCTTTATTACATGTTCAAGTTTACCCTGTTGTCATTTATATGTTTTACATCATTTTGTAATTTTTAATTATGAGTGGTGTATATCATTGACTAAGGGTTATGACTTCTCCAAATAGGGGGAGATTGTTGGGTACATTGGTCAAATGTACCTGATTTGAAGAAGCCTCACCTAACTCAATGATATACATCAGAATGTATTTGATGTTTGTTTGAGTTACTTGTGCAGGTTAGTTATACACTGGACTGAAGCTGAAAATTTCTAAGTCCATGTGTCGACACCCAGAGGGAAAGTGTCGACACTTGAGAAAGCTTGTGTCGACACCCAGACAAGCAGTGTCGACACTTGGAGTCATTGTGTCGACACCTGGGAAGAAGTGTCGACACCAGTCAGAAAGTGTCGACACTTGGAGCTGTGTCGACACTCAGTGTAGAAGAATGCAGAAAAGCTGTGTCGACACTTAGCAGAAGTGTCGACACCTAGAAGAGCTGAGTCTACATCAGAAAGTGTCGACACTTGGAGTTGTGTCGACACTCAGCAAAATTCTGCAGAGACTAAGTACAAGTGTCGACACTCAACACAATGTGTCGACACTCAATCAGCAGAGTCAAAATATGAAGAATGTGTCGACACTCAACACAATGTGTCGACACACACTCAAAGGAGTCAACACTTGAAGATTGTGTCGACACTCAGCACAATGTGTCGACACATAACCAGAAGACTCAACACTTGAAGAAAGTGTCGACACAAGGAGCTGTGTCGACACTTAGCAAAGAACAGAAAAGTTGTAAAATATTCTAAGTACAAGTGTCGACACTAAAGGAATGTGTCGACACTCAGCTGAAGAAACAAGATTGAAGACTTGTGTCGACACCAAGAAGCAGTGTCGACACTTGACAGTTTCAACACATGAAGATGTGTCGACACAAAGGAGATGTGTCGACACTTAGAAGAATACAGATAAAGAATGAAGTACAAGTACTTGTGTCGACACTCAATTTCAGTGTCGACACATGCAGAAGAAACTGTGTCGAGACATACAAGGAATTGTGTCGACACCTTGTAGACTTGTGTCGACACTTACACAACATGTGTCGACACTTGGTCTATAAGTGTCGACACTTAAGAACAGAAAGTCTCGACACTAACTGACAGTTAGTGAGATTTCAAGAAGTGACTGGTTGACATGACAGCTGCCAATCCAGCCGGTCTACAGCAACTGTCAAGAAGTCAAAAGTCTGTTATAAACCGGATCAGCCGGTTACCATGAAAGGAAGCCTATAAATAGGCACCCACAGTTTACAAAAAAGTTGTTAAGTGGTTAAGTTGTTCACAATCATTACTTGTTGTGAGAATAATTGAAGTGGTTGATCAGATTAAATCAAGAAGTGATACATAGAGGATCAACACAAGAAGATCAGGCAGTCCAACTGCAGATCTAAGTAGTTGGAGAGAGAGAGCTCCAACCAAGGATTCAGTCTTTGGAACTAAGGCTGAGAAGAACAATTCAGAGTCATCTGGATTTCAAGAAGCAGAGATCAAGGATCAACTGCAGAAGATTCAGACTAATTCAGTTCTACTCAAGAAGCTTTGAAGAAAGCTAAGTCAGTTTGGATCAAGCTGAGTTCTTCCAAGAACTCTTCAAGAAACTCTCAACTCCTCTCATCCTTTCTGAGTTGTAGAGTTAGCATTTGTAATTTCTATTTTAAACTTGTAAGATCCATTGGATCTGAGTGATTGTAAGCCTATTTTATAAAGGCTGAGGGTAGGGCTTGGTGCCTGAGTGTAGGAGTTGAAGAACTCTGAGTGTAGGCCTTTAATTGGCTGAGTGTAAGCCTTGATTGGCTGAGTGTAGGCCTGGGTGGCTGAGTGTAGGCCTTTTGGCTGAGTGTAAGGCTTTGGGCCTGAGGTAGGAACCTTGTTGGGTTCTGAGCTAGTGGAGAAGTTTGGCCGAATCTAGTACACTGCTAGATAGGCGAAGGGGGAAAGTGGATGTACCCAAAGATTGGGGAACCACTATAAAATTAGTGTGTCTTCTGTGCTGTGCTGTGCTGTGAATTGAATGCTTAATTTCTGTATTTGCTGTTAGCTGTAGTAATCAGTGAAAAACTGTTGTGCTGCCAAACAAAAGTCAAAAAAGGTTTAGGTCACCTATTCACCCCCCCCTCTAGGTGTTTAGGTACCATATCTTTCAAATTCTACACAAATTTCGTTGACCGGAGCTCGCAGATCGTCGAACTCAGCTTCTATTTCGTCTAGCTGAGAATCTGGCTTGAGTTCAACGATCGTTGACCTGAGCTCGAATTTCGTCAAGCTCAGCTCAGAGATGGAACTCTGAGTTCGTCGACCTGAGATCGACTTTCGTCGACCTGAGATCAACTTTCGTCAACCTGAGATTGACTTTCATCAAACTGAGTTCGACTTTCATCGAATTGAATTTCTGACTGATCAAAACTGCAGTTCTTGGAATTCTTTCAGCAATTCTGGAGAGTCCTTCTGAGACAAACCTAGAAATAAACCTATGACCCATGACTATACATTTTTGGTCAATCTAATCATCCTAATAGTGATCCTTTCCCAAATCAGAACTAAGATTCCAATAATCTCCCCCTATTTTGGTGAGGACACTATTTACACAAAACAAATAAAATACAAAGCAAAACAATCTGCCTGAATTATAAATTTTTCAGTAGATGTACAAAGGTGCTTTGAGAAATAAAGAAAGTTAACAAAGATTTTAGAACACAATTAAAAACTAAGGAGCAGCTGCAAGAAAATCTGTTAAGGATGTTAGGTGCACTTTTGCTTATCTTTAATTAAATCTATTTCAGCATGTCTGAATCCATTTCAGATTATCTGAATGATTGAAATTGCTGACTGCTATAACCTTTGCACTCACTGAGACTAAGGCTTTTGGTTTCTATCAAATACCACTATTCCTCTGTGGTAAGAAAGGTCTTTTCTGGAAAAAGATGTTAGGAGTTCTGGACCTAGATTACCTTGGGTCCTGGTTCTCTTTTATAATAATTAGAAACAAAAGAACATTTAGGTTGACTTTTATAACCTAGAGGATGAAATTGTCTGGGTGGAATTATCCATTGAGAAAAGGGGTTAACAAATTTGTGTCTTTGATTATTGTTCTGATAGAAATTAAAATTTCTATTTTGATAGATTGAGTTCAATGATTTTGTTGAGTTCGTCGATCTGAGTTCGACAAAACGTATTGATACCGTCGATCCCGGTTCACAGAATGATAGAGATCATTTTATGTGTTCCACGATCGTCGATCTCTATTCGACGAAACATGTTGATTTTGTAGAGCACCTTTTGTTGAGAAAACATACCCAAACTCTGGGTTCAGAGATCATCGATCGTTGTTCGATGTATAATACTACTTTCGTCGAGCTCGGTTCGACGAAATATTTTGAACATGATTTTTTCTGAATATTCTTAACTCATTTGGGTTTATTATTATGTAAAACTTTAGTCATTTTAACAAAATATTCTAACTGTTCTTTTCCTTTAGTTGATTCAAAATGAGTAATCTGTTCAAGAGCAGTTTTCAAATTTTCTTTAAGCTGTGTTTTCTAAAGAAGAATTATTTAATTTTTCTCTAAGAAGTTTTATTTCCTTCTCATATTAAATCAAATTCTTACAAAGGATTTTAAAATCTTCTTTAAAATGATCTGAAGAAAAATCAAGGAAGAGATTAACTGATCCTCTTCTGATTCAGTTTTTGCTTCAGTGTCTGATTGTTCATCAGAGTTGCTGCAAGAGACATTATTGCCATTAGATAAAATTCTCTTGCTCTTGACTCTTCTTCATCTTCAGTTGCACAGGATGAAGCTTTAGAGTCAGAGTCACACCAAGTGTCGAGATCAAATATTCTCTTTTTAGCTGATCCAACATCCATTGTTGTGAGGGAGTCCCAAATATCCTTTGCTGATGAACATTCAGCAATTTCTTGAAAAATATCATCAGTCATTGATTGTGCAAGAATGTTCATTGCTTTGGCATCAGTAATCTTTAGCATTTTCTGGGCTTCTGTCCATTGAGGTGATGAAACAGAGTTGATGCTAGTTGTTTCCACTGGTTGATAAGGACCTGTCAAAATGGAATTGTAAATGACTTCATCAATAGAGTTCATAAAAAGCCTAATCCTTGCCTTCCATATTGCAAGCTTATCTAGATTGCACATAGAAGGTCCGGTGCTTGAAAATTCTTCATTTTGTGTCATGATAAACTCTTAAGAAATATAAGATCTATCAGATCGTTTTTGTTCAAGTGTTAGCCTGTGAAACCAAACAGTCTTGCCCTCTGATACCAATTGAAAGAAAAAGGATAGATCTTATTTTACTCTAGTTAAATATATATGTTATAAAAAAGAGTGAGCACAACATTAAAATAAAGAAAGAGAGCAAGAAACACAGATGACACAAGGATTATAGTGGTTCCCCTAAACTTGGGTCCATCCACTCTTCTACCACCGTGGTAGGAATCCACTTTAGGTTTTTAATCAGGTGCCCTGCCACCACAAGATCTATTTTTTCAAGTGAGATCTCACAACCCTTTTGAGCTTTTGATCAGGTGCCCAAAAAACAACACAGGTTTTTGATCAGGTGCCCTGCCACCAAAGGTTTACTTTAAAGGGAGTAAAAACCCTGTACACAAGAAAGGAAAAAGAAATTGATGTTGTCTTCTCTATCAACAGTCAGAGAGAAGACTAGTGGATGGTTGATGATGTCAAAGCTCCCCCCCTGAGATGAAGATTTGTTCAAGAAGTTGAGAGCTTTGCATATGGTGTAGGCATTCAGATTGAAGAAGATCTTCAGAAGCTTCTTCGACTGATGTTGATGAGTCATCCCTTTGAATCCTAGAGCAGATGATGAAGAACTTTGTATATGAGTTGTTTGTTCTTCACAGATTCACTAATTCACTTTGACGAAGAACTTCAGAAGCAGATTTGTTTCTCTGTTCTCTCTCTCATGTATTCTCTGTAAGAGCCAATCTATATTCATTGTCTGATCTTGATTCTTTTTTTAGAACATTTGAATTTCCTTTAACTGTAATAGCAAAATCATTCCTGAGAAAGGTAATTGCCTTGGGATATAATTAGCATTTAAGCCATAATTAATGCTTCCATTCAACGGCTATATTCCTTAAGAATATTAGGCATTAAATCTGAGAATCACAAACTCCTGTGATTAAGGCATCAATCACTCTGCCAGCTGTAAAATAAATAGGCCTGGAATTCTGCACAGATTTCATCGACCGGACTTCGCAGATTGTCGAGCTCAGCTTCTATTTTGTCGAGCTAAGAATCTAGCTTGAGTTCAGTGATCGTCGACCTGAGCTCGGATTTCGTCTAGCTCAGCTCAGATATGGAACTCTAAGTTCGTCGACCTGAGTTCGAATTTTGTCGAACTGAGTTTGGCTTTCGTCGAACTGAATATCTTATTGATCAAAACTACATTTCTTGGAATTCTTTCAACAATTCTGGAGAGTCCTTCTGAGGCAAACCTGGAAATAAACCTATGACCCATGACTATACATTTTGGGTCAAGCTAATCATCCTAATAGTGATCCTTTCCCAAATCATAAGTAGGGTTCCAATAGAAATGCTATGTTCATACAAATGCAACTCATGCACATGACTCTTTGTGCACAGACCTTTAGTTCCCCCAGTTTGGAGTTAGCTAAACTCCCACGTACCTCGCATTGTGGCAAACAAAAGCTGTGGGTCGGGCCACCTCACTACTAGGCTGACATTCACACCACCCAACTTAGACCTTTGTACGCCTCAACATGAAGCACACACCACGGAGCAATTGCGTACCTTGCTGGAAAAACCACCTGTCTTTCTTTGGCTAAGTATGAACCACACTAGTCGAGTCAAGGTACTGATGTCGGCGTGAACGACTATCAAGTAACAAAGACCCACCACCATATGTTATGCACATGCAAACAAGAACTTCCGTGCCATAGGCTCCCTGGACTAACCCGTCCGTCAAAACTACCTGCCGAGCCATCGGCTCACCGGGTTAACCTGCCCATTACTAAACCCACCGAGCTTACAGCTCGAATGACCATTATAAACTAACAACCCTGAAACTACAGGTGAGTGTAAGTGGAGTTTTAGTATAGACTAATTACTCTTGTAATCAATTTACTCTTACAATTTACATTGACCTTTGACTGCCCAGGATATTCCCTGTGAAGGGTTCTCGAGGACACTAAGAACTACGATGGGTTGACTCCCAAAGCTCAAATTTCGCAAGGCACTTATTGTTATTAGTTACTACCATTTTCCCAACTCACTGATTTACTCTTGAACTATTCCTAAGTGTATTTGGACTCTCTCACTGGGGAAGGACGATCATTCGTCGCTCCCAGGTACGACCTTAACCTAGCCAACCCGGCTCTCCAACCTGACCAACATTGATGACCTCAGTCATACTCTACAAGTTAAGTATACCACATTCCCCTTTACCCCATACCTAAGTTCTCAAGATTCCCTGATATTGTTGTTTTGCTATGTGCATACCTAATGAGCTAAATGACATGAAAGAATGGTGACCCCCATAACTATTCATATGAATGCCCTAAAATAATTATTGGGGGTCTATAATGATAATATTAGACTAAGTCCAGAAACTTGTAATTTTCTTAATTTAATTGGCATTTATTTAATTTTTCCAAAATTAAGGCCATAGGTGATTTTGAACATGAAGTACTAGATTTACATAAGTTATGATAACCCAAATATTATGAACTCCATAAGATGCCAATAAATCAGAGAATACCAAGTTTCATAATTTTTCATAAATATTTTGGCCTCTAATTAATTAATCCATAATAAATATAATAATTATGGGTAAAGAAGGGAGTACTAAAATTTATCATCAGAAAATTATGGAAAAATTACTGAATCTTAAGGGTGACCAGAAAGGAACTCTGACTAAAGATCATAATTTACCAAGCTCATTAGGTACCAAAATAAAATCAATAAATTTACTTAGAAACAAGCACCTTGTTGGGTATTGTATCCACAGTAACGCAAATTTATATGAAGTCACCCTTGAACTAAGATGAATTAAGTTGTATTTGATGTATTGTTTGAATTAAGTGTTTGCGGGACTTAATTGCCAAGTGTAGACCAATGTCAGTCTACAATGGGTCACCAAACACAGGACCATACAATGTAATCCCTCTTTGTGTGATCCATGGTGTTGACTTATGTGTAGCCACTTTATTGGGATACACTTCATTTTTCAAGCACTCGGTTTGTTGGTGAAAGACATGTTGCTGATTCCATTGAAAAAAGGAAAATCTTCTGAAACCAAATATTTTCTAAGTGTTTCACTCGAGTAGAATTATAGTACTCGAGTAGAACCTTTAGTTGTACTCGAGTAAGTCTAGTCTGGATTTCGAGTAAAGGAAAAGGTTCTCGAGAAATTTGAATATAGTTCTCGAGAGGCCAAGTCCATTACTCGAGTAGACTTCTTCTCTTTTTCGAGTTGATAGATTTTCCCTCTTCAGAAATTTTCTAAGTATTATACTCGAGTATTCAAGTTCACCACTCGAGTAGATGAGCTCTTTGACTCGAGTGACAGAAGGAAAGTACTCGAGTAGTATCTACCCCACTCGAGTAGTGTAGTTCCTGTACTCGAGAAGCCTGTCTACTTCTCGAGAAGTCTAGTTCCAGTACTCGAGTAATCAGTTTTATCTCCTTGAATTTTCTCTAAGTCTTCTTCTCGAGATGTTCACTTCCACGTCTCTAGTAATATTTCTAGCACTCGAGTAACCCTCATTCCACTCGAGTGATTATGTTTCTATTCTGAAATTTCATGAAGGGCTTCTTCTCGAGTAGTCTGATATTGTCTTCTCGAGAACTCATCCTAGTACTCGAGTAGTTCTTCTTTCACTCGAGTAATTCAGTCATTTTTCCAGAAAATTTCGCTAAGTCCTAACAGACGCGATTTTCAAAATACTTGACATGATTGGTCCACGTAGCCGTCATTTATGATAATTTTGACTGTTAGGCAGATCTTATATAAGGTCTTGTCATTCTGACTAACCCTAAGAAGCGTCTAAAAAGAAATTTTCTAAGAATTCTGAATTGATTTTCTCTTTCCTAAATGGAAACCGTCGCCGCTCATCGTGCAAATCGCCAAGGGCTTTCGTTCAAGAAGATTCAGACCAGTCGAGTTGCAGATCAAGATCGTTCTTCAATCTCTTCATCTTCTCTTTGATCTTGTGAGTCAACAAATTTTCAGATCAAGGATCCTGCCGTGTCCTCTTCAAAATCTTTGACAGTGCCGCAAAGTTCAAGAAGAAAGACCTTGGCAGAAAATTCCAGATCTGAGAAAAAGAAACTGTTTGCATTTCTTATTTCAATCTATTTTTTCAGGAGACTATTCTCCGAGTGTAGGAGCATTGTTCTCCGAGTTGTAGGAAGTTTTCATCTTCCGTGTGTAGATCTGTTTTGTGGATCGAGTTGTAGGAACGTCGTTCTAGGGTGTAGGATTAGTTTCAATTCGAGAATAGTGGAGTAGCCGAGTCTAGTGCTTTGCTAGATCGGTGAGTGGAAAGTGGATGTACCCAAGGTTGGGGAACCACTATAAATGTCTGTGTCCTCTGTGATTGCTTGTTTGTTATTTTTTGTGCATAGATCACTAATTTGTTTATTCCACAAAAGACGCAAGACTCACCTATTCACCCACCCCCTCTAGGTGATTTAGGTAAGACAACTAATAAATTCAATCGGTATTAGAGCCAGGTTGACATGAAAAGGTTAACATCTTGATCTAATCTGACCTAAGTTGTCTTTTGAGTTATCTAAGCATGAACAAGGCCAAGGATTTTGCTAAGCTTCCCTTGTGTACAAAGAACAACTTCCCAAGTGGAAAGAGAGGATTAAATTATTCATGGAAGCTGTGGATCCAAGGATCTTCATGATTGTTGAAGAAGGTCCTTATGTTCCTATGACTGTCTCCACTATATATCCTACAAAGAAGGTTCCTAAGAAGTTTATGGATCTTGATAAAGATGAGATTGCACTTGTCTCTTTAGACAAGACGACCAAAAACATTATCACAAGTGCGGTTGATGACTCTATGTTACAGAAACTGATTCACTGCCAATCCGCTAAGGAAATGTTGCAGTCCCTCGTCACCTTGATGGAAGGAACATAAGAAGTTAGGGATGACAGAAGATCCCTTCTAAATAAAAAAATATGAAGGCTTCCGAAAAGGACCCAAGGATACAATTGCAGATACTTTTGAAAATTTCTTCTAGATAGTTAACGACCTAAGAGTCTGCGACCGAGTCTTCACCAACGGAGAACTGAATGATAAGTTCTTGAGATCACTGATTAAGGAATGGGATAACAAGGTCTGTGCTATTCAGGAATTTGGAAAGCTAGCTGAGACTGACCCGCAAAATCTCTTCAGAAAGCTTATGTCATATGAGCTGCAAAATAATTCGAGAAAAGCTGAAGAAGAGCAGAATAGGTCTTCATACAAGGAGAAGTCTGTAGCCCTCAAGGCAAACACCTTAAGGAAGTCCAAGGCTGCCTCTCCTACCACAGCATAAGAAGAAAGTGAAGAAGAAACCCCGGAGCCAAGTACCTCAGGCTCAAAACTATCTGAAGGAGAGTTCTCTCTACTCTCAAGATAGTTCAAGAAATTCTTGAACAAGAAGAAGCAATAGAGAGGCAAGTATGACTCATATAGAAGATCATGTCATGATGATGATCGGCATAAGAAAGGCTCTGGTAGCGAAGACAGATATAAATCTAAACAGAACAAACATATTTCTGCTGACATCGTTTGTTATTGCTGCAATAAGCTAGGTCACGTTATTGCTGACTGCCCCCACAAGAAGGAGGGTGGAAAAAGAGACGAGAAGAAATCTTCTTACAATAAGAAGAGAACAGAGAGAAGCCTTGTAGCCAAGAAGGGCAAGACTCTTAGCGACTCTGACTCATCTGAGTCAAATGAAGAAGATGAAGCCTACTTTGGGCTAATGGCTCAATCTGATGATGAACAAGAACCCCAGTTCACTGTGAAGGTAAATGCTCATACTCCTCTTTCTGAATATGATGTTTCCGAACATGATCATGAGGACAGCTCTTCCGACGATAAGTCTGAACTCATGACCCAATATAAGGAGTTGATCAAAGCTTACGACAAATGTCGAAAAGTCCTGAAAACTAAACCAAAGAGATAAAGTCTTTCAAGGCTGAAGAGAGCACTTTGAGTGTCGAAGTCGCTAAGACGGACTCACTCAGAGAGAACTTCAATGCTGCCATTAAAGAATATAATAAGGCTCTCGAGCACCAAGACCTAAAATAGAAGATCATAAAATAACTGGAAGCACAACTTGAAGCAGAAAAGAAACTTGTTGAAATTTTCTCGTAGCCTAAGACTGTCCTTCCTTTCATTGCTAAATTCTCAGCTAAGGCCAAAGGAGCTGGGATAGGCCATGTTGAAGCTTCTAGTAAATCTTCTAGGAAGAATAAGGCTCAGAGAAAGAATAAGGCGGCCAAGAAGGCTTTGGCCAAAGAGAAGGGGAAAGCTCCTCAAGATCAGACTTCTTTTAAAGTCATATTTCCATTGAACGAGTTTGATCTTGACTCGTCCTATTGTCACTTTGCTATGGCTACTTATGTAGAGCCCAAGTCTCGTTACCATGGATGGAATCATCCCCGTAAATTCGGTGAAAGTGTCTTTATGACACCCTATGAAGAAATTACTCTTCAGAGCCTTGACCCTATAATCATGGTCATAACATGAGAAGGCACCAAAGGTAAAGCCTATTGTAGAAAAGCCTCTCAAGGAGAAGAAGACATGTGATTGACATCACCATGAAGCATTTTCCTCCAAGAATGCTGCCCCTGCTAGACCACCATCTCAAAAGGTCAAGCATGAGATTTTGAGGAAAAGATACAACAGGTTTGATGGTTGGTGCTGTGGCAAAATTGGTCACTTTTCCATTGACTGCTGGTTTAATTCCAGAAATTTTGTAACTTCTCAAGTTAGCAATGTGAGGGGGACCATTCATAATGTTAATACTCATCGTGGGAGCTAGGTCGGCTTATGCTCAGCAAGTAGTTGGATCCCAGTAGGTAACCGGGCGGTTAGATACTCTATCTACGGAATCCGGCAAGAAGCGGACTGGACTAGAGCTTGGCAGACCGGCTTGGAAAAAGCCTGTGTTTTGCTCTGGTGAAGCGGCAAGTGGAAGCCGCGAAGGTCGCCAGTCAGTGCGAACAGATGCTGGAATTCGTCGGGGCTGGTGGATTGTTTCCAGTATCCTCTAGTAAGTGCGGACTGGGCCTTGTATCCAGTGGTGTGGATTTGGTTGGTTTTGAACCAAGTCCAGGTTTTGCTCAGTTCCTGGAGATCGCGCAGTGAAGCGCGGACTGCTTCTCAATCTGCCGAGCTTGGCAGCAGTGCCATGTGCCTTGAGTGCGAGGTTGGAGAATGCAGACTGGAGATTGCATCCGCAAGGGCGTGCGGACTGGAGCTGGGTCCGCTGAGTCCGACGGCTGCCTTACTGGCATGGTTATGGACTTAAGATATGCGGATTGGAATAGTCTGCGAGATATGTGGACTGGAGGTATCCGTATTATAAGCAGACTGGAGCTGTGTCCGCTGAGTCCGGCAGTTGCCTTGGTGGCGAGGCTGTGGGCTCGGGATAAGAGGACTGGAGCTATGTCCGCGGATAGACGGACAGTTGTTGTACAGTTCAGATGTGGCATTCTTGTCTTGGCCTTTGGCGACAAGGCAGACTGGCGATGTGTCCGGCCTTGGTGAGGCATAGGCTGATTGGCTATCCTGCACAGGTCGCGACGGACTGGAATGTATCTGCGGTTTGCGGAGAATTATTCTTGCTGCGGGATGAGGTGGTGATCCTATCGGCTAGGTCGGTGACTACACTTCTCATCATGCCTATAAATAGGACCCATGTCACATCAAGAAGATAGCGAATGAACAGTAAGTGAGCCCGCCAATAGTTGCTGCAGACTAGATTTTAGTATCTGCGCGGTTTGTTAGACTTGAATGGTTTGTGCTGTGTAGGTTGTACGGATAGCGCTGGAAATCCAGGACTTGGCTCCGATTACGGTCAGGGACAGTGCAGACTCTACGGTTAAGCAACAGGCGGTAAACAGCAGGTCGCGGACAGCTACCAGGCAGTTTTCCTTTTGGTAACTTGTTTCCAGGATTCAATAAGTCACCTGCTTTAGGCAACCTGTTTAGTACGGCTTCGCAGCTTGTATGGTCTGGTGGCTAGACGACCTCACAGTCAAGCGGCTTGTAGATTGGCGGCTCGAGAAAACATTGGAATAACGAGCAGCCCGCGCGGCTTGGGTTGCCTCCTGGCGACCTGGCGGATTGTGCCGACTCTTTAGTGCAGCAAAATATCCGACGGCTACGTGTTGAGTCTGTGTGGATTGACTTGTCTTGGTTTTTATAATTGTTTCTGCTCTCCCTGTAGTGGATTTGGCGAATCATGTCTCGCCATGTATGTCTCGCCTTGTAAAGAAGATTACTGTTATCAATAAAGACTCTTGTTGCTCCATGTGTTTCTGGTTGTAACTACTTTTGTTGAGATAACCCCTGCTCACTCCATGATCCAGAAAATTCAACATGGTATCAGATGGAGGTTGGAGTGGATAAGCAGTGATCAACTGAAGTGGTTGTTGCTCTTGTGAAGAGGGAACCAGTGGTTGAACCATGGCGGTGGAAGATGCAAGTTGTCTTGGGATTGAACTCCTAACATAGACTAACTTTGATAGGTGGAAGTCTTGTATGGAGAGCTTTCTTCTTGGCGAGGACCTTTGGGAGGTGGGGTGCGGAGCAGGAAGACAAGATGTTACTGCTGGCAATACTGAAGAGATGAGAGCTTGGAAGGAGACAAATGCAAGTGCGGAGTCTATTCTCATGCAGATGATCTCATCATAGCACTTGGACAACATAAGTGGATGTCGGTTAGCTGCGGAGGTTTGCACTTCCCTTGATGAGTTGCTCAATAAGGTGGTGAAGGTTGCTGCGGAGGGTGGTCCTTGTACTTCATATCAATAACCGAGGAGTTGTTCTCCTAGGCATGATGGTAAGAGGAAGGAAGGACCAAGGTACTATAGATGCAAGAAACATGGTCATCTCAGGAAGGAGTATAAGGTTGTCATGCACTCGGAGAACGTAGCTCATGTTGAGGTTAAGGATAAGAACTTGGTTGGGTCTTCAACAAGTTCAGATACTGATCGGATGAAGGCCAGTGGTAGTGCATCTATCTGGTATGAGGGACTGGGACATGTGAGGATGGACAAGATGAAAGCAATGGCCGTAAGAAGAGTCGTAAGAGGCCTGCTTAAATGGTCATCCTATGGCGACAGTCAAGTATGCGCGAGATGTCATCATGGTGAAGCTTTTCACCTTACGGTCGATAAGGTGCAATCTAGATGTAAATAACCTTTGGAGGTTGTCCATTGTGATCTGGTTGGACCGACCGTCACCGCCAGTCTTGGAGGCAGCAGGTACATGCTGACATTGGTTGATGATTATTCAAGGTATACTTGGGTATTCTTGTAACGCCCCAAAAATTGCATTTGAGTCGGACGCGAAAAAGGGGATTTTTGATGCTTGTATAGGGTTACACGGCCTAGGACACAGGCGTGTCCAAGGCCGTGTCTGGCTGGTGTTTTTGGTCGTTTTCATCCCGAGAAGGACACAGACAGGAACACGGCTAAATGACACGGGCGTGTCATTTGACACAGGTTTGTGCCTACCCATGTCAGTACCCATGTTCAGTTGGGTCGTGTCGATTGGCGTGGAGGTTATGCGTGATACACGCCCCCGAACACGGGTGTGTTGAGGAACCCGACACGGGCGTGTCAGGTGCGACACGGGCGTGTCTTTGCCCGTGTGTCTTTGCTCCATTCGACGATCGTGCCTGGAGCGAGGAACACAGCCTGGGACACGACCGTGTGCCAAGCCGTGTTCGGCCCAGGTCTGGAGATTTTTGAACGGATCTGAGCCGTTCGTTTTCTTTAATTAAGATCCAATGGCCCAGATGGTTTCCTTCTCTGTTAAGGCCGGGAATAGGGTAGTTAATCCTTCATTTCTCTCCAACCATTCTCTCTCAAGGAGTTGGAAAGAGGAGGAAGAAGGAAGGGATTCCGGCCGCCAGTGGAGCATCGGAGCACCGTTTCGAAATCTGAGAGCGGATCTGTGGAGGAATGTTTGTTGCGAAGATTTCCATCCGTGTAGTTTTTCCATGGCGCCAAAGCGGACTACAAGGGTAACGATTCTCTACTTGAGCATGTGAAGCTCTTTCTTTCTGCATAGGGAATCCCGCTCCCGCGAATGTGTGGTGAGTGCGTGGTGTTCCTTGGGGTTGATGTGAATAGTCCCCCTTGTGTTGCATATAGAGTCCGGAATCGTAAGTACGGGCATAGACATTGTGTGTGAAGCCTACCCGGACGTGTACTGTCTGGATCGGTGATGTTGCATCTGATATGTTTTACCGGAGAAGACTCAGTGCATTGGATTTTTCGGGTTTCTACGTGGTAGATTGCAGCAGGGATCCTTGGAGGTTAGCTTCAAGGCGCACCAGAAAAACTGAGCGGAATCATTGTTCTGCTAATTTGGCGGTCTGGGTAGCGGTCTTGATCATAACTGGGTTATGAGATTGTTTGGAAATTTTGGGATCCGAGAGAAGCTTGGGCCGCACGTAAGACTTAAATTGACTAGGCGGCGTGAGCAACGGGCAAGTGGAATCGGACCTAGGCTCTGTGGTTCGGTGCGAGAGACCCGAAGACGGGGACTGGTCGTTGGCATAGTTGGGAGCCTTAGACGGTGGTCAAAAAGGATAAATGCTCACATGGTTGCCATCGTTGGATGGTGGTGAAGACGCTGATTGGTCAGGATTCACAGTTAATGTACCCTTAGTGCACGAGGTGTTTGGCCATGCGAGCCTACACCTGTGGCATGGTATAGTTGCGCTTTATTATTTTATTGGGCTAATGATATGCAGGGAAAGAGCACTGCCGTCCCGAGTTAGGGGCGGGGTCGTTATAATTTGGTCGGCTTTTGGCTGACCGTTGCTTTGTTTGCCATCGTGCGGTGGAATGTGCTTACAGGTGCTGCGGATCCGAGTACCAAATAGCGGGCTGGAGCCCATGTTACTGTGCTGGCCCTAGAAGGCCAAAGCGAATAGTTGTTTTTATTTTATCATGTGTGGCCGGCCTGTGAGTCGATGTATGTAAGACGTGTTTTATTTATGTGAACATTTGTAAGGCCATAAGGCCATGTATCCTTTTTAGTGTATTTGGGGTTTCATTCCTGTTGTGTGGATGTGGACATTCTTGGATATGGATTTAAGATTTGGGTTCTTTCAACTTTAAAAGCTTCCGCTAGAATGCTCTGTGTAGGACGTGTAGTCTTAATTGGATAGTTTGAATATTCTTATGTAACCCTTTCGACTGTCTGTGGTATATGGCGTCGGGTTCTAGCTGGACCTTCTATTATATGCCATGTGACGGATGGGGGTGTTACAATTTGGTATCATACTTCTGGTTACGGTCAGGCTTAAATGAATTCATGGACGAATTCGTTTAAGGGGTGGTAAGCACATGTGTGCGTCATCGTTATAACATAAAAAAGAACCCATGAATGTCCACTTAGGAATGAAAAATACACTTGTTTTGTGGAATCTGAGTGTTCCAATGATTCCTTTTAGCAATTTGTTTATCGTCTAATCATGTGTCTTTGCTACTATAAGCAGCTAGGAGCGGTGCTGGTCAGTCAAAGCATCCGCAATCAGCGAAAAGTAGGGCACCAAGGGACGTGCCTACAACACCTCCTTCAGCGGAAACCATCAGGATGGTGGCTGAGGCGGTATTCGCAATGATAAATGCCCAACCTGCAGGGCAAATACATCGCGCACCTCCTGCGAATGAGCAAGAACCAGTTAGGGCGGCAGAGCCGAGAGTGGTGGAGCACGCAGTAGTTGATCTGGTAGAGCTGAGGAGAGCTATGGAGAAGCAGCTAAAGCATGTAATGAGCTTTAATCCTCAGAGGTTCAATGCGGTTGGAACACCAGCTCAAGCTGAGGACTGGCTCTCTTGGATAAAGAGGGTGTTGATGACCACGTTAACTGAGGAGTGGCAGAAGACCACCATAGCGACTTTTCTTTTGGTGGGTGAAGTGAGGTTGTGGTGGGATGAGTTGGAGTTTCATCTCTTAGTGGGTAGGCAGCTTGCTGATGTGCCTATGGAGGAATTTTCAAGATTGTTCCTAGCCATATTTGTACCCTCTGCTCAGAAGTTAGAGATGGAGAATCAGTATCTTGGGTTGACTTAGGGATCCAGAAGCGTGGACGAGTATCTGCTTGAGTTCACACGGTTGGGTCGTTATGTCGGGGCTATGTTTACGGAAGATGAGAGGAAGACCAACCGATTCTATGAGGGTCTTCGTGGTGACCTACAGTTACTCCTTGCTGGGCCTAAGGCGCAAGGCTTCCTAGCCTTGGTCAATTCGGCCCGATCGTTGGAAAAGGTTGCGAAGAATGTTCAAGAGAAGAAGGACCCAGGAGAAAAGAAGTCCGAGTTCAAGGTGCCAAATACCAAGTCAAGTTTCCGCAGGTGGAACAAGAAGCGGAGGACTTCGAACTCAGTCCCTTCGGCTGATGCGTCGGGTGAAACTATAAGTCGAGTCCCAGGAGCTTTCTACAACTGCGGGAAGACGGGGCACTTTGCTCGTGAGTGTTGGAGCAGACGTTCAAAGTCCGAGAGGAAGCCTGGAGCGACCTATGAGGAGAAAGGGAAGGCGGTGGAGTCAACCGCATCCCATCATGCTCCAGCCTAGCCTAGAGTCTACAATCTTGGTCTGCAAGAGGCCATAAAGAAAGCAGACATGGTGACAGGTATGAGTTAAATTGTAGTGGTTTAAATTTCATAGTTGTTACTTTTGTATTTGTTAGCTTACTTTTGTTGGTGCTAGGCTTTGTGTTGATCTTTGAGTTTCCGGCGAGAGCCCTGTTTGATACGGGAGCATCGCATTCCTTCTTGTCCGAAAAATTCATATCGCGCATCGGGGTTCAATCCTCGATGGCAAAAGACAAATTGGATGTGTTGTTGCCCAATGGGTGCTCAATGCGCACTGATAGGATCTGCGTAGTGAAGATTCGGATTGGAGACCAGGAGCTTGATTTGCGAGCGTCGGTTTTGCCGTTAGCAGAGTACGACGTAATCTTCGGTATGGATTGGCTCTTGGAGCAGGGTGCATGCATTGATTGCAACCGTAAGGAAGTTAAGTTGGGTCTGAACACTAATCTGGAGACTATTTTCGCGGGCATGAAGGGGTCGGGTAAGATCTTGATGTCAGCCCTTCAGGTGATCAAGGCAGCTTGGTCTGGGACAGAGCTGTGTGTCATATTAGTGCAGACTTTGATGTCTAAGCCTAGTTTGGACAGCATCCAAGTTTTGTCTGAGTATCCCGATGTGTTCCCAGATGATCTCCCAGGAGCCCCTCCTCAGTGGGAGATTGATTTTACCATAGAGATGGTACCGGGTGCCAAACCGGTGTCACGCTCCCCCTATCGGATAGCGCCAAGAGAGATGGCAGAGTTGAAGGTGCAACTGCAAGAGTTGCTAGAGCAAGGTTATGTGCGTCCAAGTTCGTCGCCTTGGAGCGCACCAGTTCTCTTTGTTAAGAAGAAAGATGGGAGCTTGCGACTTTGTATCGACTACCGGGAATTGAACAAGCTTACGGAGAAGAACAAATATCCAATCCCGAGGATTGATGATCTTTTTGATCAGTTGGTTGGGTTAACGGTATATTCGAAGTTAGATCTGAAGTCCGGTTACTATCAATTGAGGATAAGGGAGAGCGAGATCCCAAAGACAGCATTTAGTACGCGGTTTGGGCATTATGAGTTCACGGTCATGCCATTTTGTTTGACTAATGCACCATCCGTGTTTATGGATCTGATGAACAGGACGTTCAGAGAGTACCTGGATTGCTTTGTGATAGTATTTATCGATGATATCTTGGTGTACTCGCAGTGTGAGGAGGATCACTACAATCATCTACACATGGTGTTGGAGACGTTGAGGAGGAATCAATTGTATGCTAAGTTCTCCAAGTGTGAATTCTGGTAATCCTCGATAGCGTTCCTTGGTCATGTTGTTAGTGGAGAAGGGATAGCTGTGGATCCGGCGAAGATAGTGGCGATACGAGAGTGGCCTACTTTGTCTACAGTGGCAGTGGTCCGGAGTTTTCTGGGGCTTGCTGGCTACTACAGGCGCTTCGTAGAGAAGTTCTCGCGGATAGCTCTACCACCCACGACGTTGACTAGGAATGATCAGAAGTTTGTGTGCTCTCCGCAGTGCAAACAGGCTTTTGAAGAGTTGAAGAGGCGGTTGACCACGACGCCTATTTTATGTTCGCCAAGTGGAACCGAAGGGTTCGAGATCTATATTGATGCTTCAGGCAGTGGTTTGGGTTGTGTTCGGCTACATCATGGGAAAGTGATAGCCTATGGTTCACGACAATTGAAGGCTCACGAGAGAAATTATCCGGTCCATGACTTGGAGTTAGCTGTCGTGATATTTTCCATAAAGCTTTGGAGGCACTACCTGTAGGGTGTGAAGGTCGATATTTACACCGATCATAAGAGCTTGAAGTACCTGTTGGACCAAAAGGATCTGAACATGAGGCAGCGGAGGTGGATGAAGTTCTTAGGGGACTACACCTTCAAGATTTATTATGTGCCTGGGAAGGGAAATGAAGTGGCAGATGCATTGAGCCGCAGGACTCCGACGGAGGCCAACTGGTTATCGGTACATGATGAGAGATTGGTCCAAGAGTTGGAGGCTTTGGAGATATCTTGCGTCGACAAGCAATCTAGTGCTGAGGCGAAACTGTTTGGACAGAGGTTTAGTGTGACCTAGCTGATAGAGTTCGGCGGGCTTTGGTTTAGGATAACAACATGAAACAGATCTTGGAAAAATCTTCCGATGGGTCAAATTCCCAGTTTGCTATTGAGGATGGGTTGCTAAGGAAGGACGGTCGCATATGCATTCCTAGTGTGGATAATCTTCGGGAGGAGTTGATGTATGAGGCTCATCATACCAAGTACTCAATCCACCCAGGAAGCACGAAGATGTTTAGACACATGAAGAAATTATTCTGGTGGGCAGGATTGAAGAAGGATGTATCACTTTATGTGGTCAAATGTCGTACTTGTGCATTGGTGAAGGCGGAATGTCAGAAGCCCGAAGGTTTCTTGAAGTCCCTCCCTATCCCAGAATGGAAATTTGACGACATATCTATGGATTTTGTGCATGGCTTGCCGAAATCGCAGAAGGGAAACAACGTCATTTGGGTGGTCGTAGATAGGTTGACAAAGGTGTCGCACTTTATTCCGAACAGGAAGGAAGATCCGTGATGTAGCATCGTCCTAAGAGCCTACACGGATGACGTAGGATTACGTTCGCCACGCTCGCATGCTCTCTTTTCCGCACAACAACGAAACGCAACAGCACAATATTATTTTTTTTATTTATCTTTCGCGCTAACGTACGGATAGCCAACCCGCTTGGAGATCAAACCACGGCTAAAGGCCGAGATCCAATCAAGCTAAATAAAGGACGAATGTTCGCGTCCAATCGAGCGATGTTGTACCAAAGAAAGAACTACCAAGAAAATCCCGATTCGCAAATGGTTGATCTTTCCCCAACAAGAAATAACAAGGATCTCCAATCCTCTCGATAGTATTCGGAAAGTCAAACGAAAACCACAGATCTATCAAAGAAATCTCCGCGAAATTTTATTCGTTTCGAAAAATCACGCTAAAATCGTCCACCCCAAAAACGATCTAAGAAAAGAAAAACTCTTGAGTAGAAGTTTCGTTACTCCTCTCGGAAAAATAGATCCGAGATATGGGATCCCCTAGAAATGATCGCTCTCCTTTGTACTCCACGGAAGGTGCTCCAATAGACTGAAGAAACTCGCTCGTCTTCTCCGCTTTGCGCCGTAGAAGATCACCCAAGCCTTTAGTTGTTTCAATCGGATCTTCTCCTCCAATGATGGTCGACTAGTTGAGAGAGGGTTGAGGGAAATCGTGGAGGTTGCGGGGTAACAAGAGCGAAGAAGAAGGTAGAATGAAGAGAGAAGGAGGGGGGCGAAAATTTGAGAGGGGGGATGCCTCTTTTGGCTAGGAAGAGAGAAGGAAAGAGAGAAGAAGGAGGGAATTCCAATTTTAGGAGTTCAAATTTCAAATTTTCATTCAATGAATGATTATCCCATATAATGGCCTATTTATAGGCTTACAAAATGAAACGGCTACATGCAGCCCAATAATAAAGATTAAATATTGTCCCAACAAAAGTGCAATTAAACAAAACATGCAAATATTTAATTAGTACTTATAGGAGAATATTTATAAGTATTTATTAATTATTATGTCGTCGCGGGCGGAGATTGTAGCGGCGATGACATTTATCAAATTGTTTGTTGCGGCGACGCACGTCTTTGATCGGAGAGGTACCATCATCCGTAAGCGTGCCAGTACCATCATCGTCATGTTGAGGGCCCTCGCCTCCATCATCATGTTGATGGCCGTCGCCTCCATCAATCCTCCCCCGCTCGAAAGTACTCATCACCGATGAGTGTGCAGGAACATAACGGCGTAGGAGTTCCGCATCAAGTAGATCCACTTCCGAAGCAGAGAGCCAAGAGTCGTCCGAAGCAGGACGGCCACGCCACCAAATCAAGAACCTGTGAACGTCACCGTCGGGAGTTGGAAACACAGCATCCTGCAATATCCTGTCAGGTAAGAAAGCGGTCTGGGGGAACCTTGGAAATGCGTTAGGCAAAGAAGAAAAACAAATTTCATCATCATTAGGCGGCTTACCTCACGTAGAGTCCGCAGGAGAGAGCGATCCAGGAACAATCTCACCACCCACTCCATTAGAAGATTTAGTGGAGATATTAAACGGCGAGACAGAAAGTTCAGGTGGTGGAGCGACATAAAACGTTAAATCCGAAATGTTAAAAATAGGAGAAATTCCCCAATCAGCGGGTATCTGTAATAAATATGCATTTTCGCCCAACTTCTTTAACACTCGAAAAGGATCGGCTCTCCTATTCTTCAATTTCTTTATAGTGCCCGAAGGCATCCGTTCAGGGGTGAGACGAACGATTACCAAATCACCAATATTCAAGGAGACCGCTCGCCGATGTACGTTAGCGTTCGATTGATAAATAGCATATTGTTTAGCTAATTGCTCGCTAATGTGCTTATGGAGATTGTGGACGTGCGAGGCGAAATCCTGGGCAAAATGACTAGATTTAAAAGATGGCGGTAACGGGACCAAGTCAAGAGGCACGGGGGCCTTATAACCATGCACGACCTCATTCGGAGACAAACCGGTGGACCTATTCTTTGAATTATTGTAAGCTAATTGAGCATGAGGAAGAATAAGGTCCCATGTACCTTTATGATCTCCCACTAAGCAACGAAGTAATACTCCCAAGCTTCGATTGACCATTTCCGTTTGCCCATCCGTTTGGGGATGATAGGCCGATGAAAACATGAGTTTTGTACCCATAAGCAACTTGAGTTTTGTACCGTGTGGGGTGAACCCATGTGCAACATGACTAGAATTAATAGTAGAAAATAACGGAACTATGTCAGGTGGCACGGGTTCTTTAAATTCAAAAATTATTTCAGTGGAGCCTAACGTTTTCGTTTTAAATTTGGAATTAAATTTTGATTTAAAAATTTCGTAATGAATAGCCAGCAGAAAACTCTCGTCACCAACTACGTTTACCGACATCCATCTAAGTAAGCTTAATGGGGAGGCGGTAATAATAAACTTCTCCAAATATAAAGGGCTAGGAATGACTAGCTCGTGTCCTAACAAATCATCTACTCGAGTTAAATGAACCGGAGGGAGAGTCGACATGGTTGATTCCGTAGGGGAAGTTAAGTCACACTCAACGTCAAAACACGGATTACTCGTCCAATATCAAGCCTCCGGTTGCAGGCCGTTAAAATCATAGGAAAAATTAAACAGTGGATTCGTCCTCACTGAAAACTTTGCCGACAAGTCTTCCAACTCATTCGATACTTCATTTAATTCAAAATTAGTAATCGTATCATAGGTAGGCAAAATCGTATCCGACAAAATTTCTAAACAGTTTTGGGCCCCAGGTAAAGGAGCTATCATCAATGAAATGTCTTTCTGGCCCTCAGGGCTACCGTCATCCAAAGATAATTTTTTCCCACAGTGTAAATTTTTCAAAACGACACATCCTTCGTTAACCAACTCTTCCCATGAAGTGAGTGCGTCGTCACAATCAAAATAAACGGATGGACAAATCGAATCCCGAGGAGTATCAAAATTAACTTGACTTTTAAGCGGTGTTGATACCGTAAATGAACTAACTCCCGGATGTATCACAATAAGATTATCCCAAATTGAACAACCATCCCAAGGTGACTCTTCCAATACCATTAAAACATCCATTAATTCTGGGTCAACCATAATAATACTGGGTCCTAGCAAGTCATCACCTAATTTAGTAACAAGTAAGCTTTCAACATTGGATGACTCTACCGACTCAGCCGGAACGTCTTCTGACTCAGGGTCATCAGACGACTCCCTGACTAAAATATCGTCGAAGGGGGGTGAAGATGATTCCTCAGGGGAGAAATCCTCATCCAGGTCACTAGGGTAACCAATCTCCTCAATGTCACTAAAAGCGTCAGGGAGAATTGCCTCGTCCTCAGTGACAGGCTTAGTCCTATTCACATCCTCAGGTTCAACAGGAGAGTCAGGCACCATCGTGAGTGAAGGAAGACTCTCACCTGGCTGATTAACTTCATCATCCCGAGATTCTATATCCACATAAGAATCCTCAAAGGTATCAGTCACTATACCAGAGGGCCTAGATGTCGAGGCTAAAGAAACAAGCACCCTAATAGTAACCTCTTTCAAGTTTAAATTTTGGGGTCTAAATGGCTTATGTTCCCTATAGGTGGGACTAGGAAAACTTTGGGTATTACTACCTCTCTGGGGATAGGATCTATCCTGAGGCGTAGGATCACTCCTATAAGCAGATACGGGTCTGGTGCCATAACTATTCTTACTAACGGGTGTTGTGCTATTAGTTCGCAGGTAGGCGGGATCAAATTGATCCGAGAGAAGGCTACGCATGTGCGGCCAAGCATAATGATAACTACCAACACGACGCTCTTCGTTTAACCAAAACTATCGGGCTCGACCTACTAATCGCTCTCGGGCAAAGCTAACCTTTTCGTAGTCATCCCATAAGTGACAATTAAAATATTGTTCTAATCCCTTAAGTCAGTCTCTAAAATTTTGGGGATACTCTAAACCGTCATAAGTAGGATAAATGTGGTGTGCCCTAGGAGTGTGTTTAGCCATATCCTTAGCATAGGAATAGTCTAACTGGGCAGCATATATGTCATATGTCATTTAGTGAGAACCGGAGAGAAAACTCACCCAGAAGTGCTGCACATGCAATGACTAAATAACCTGACCCATTTTAATTTTCAAAGATGTAATTGTTTCCGCTTATCCACTAAGGTTATACTTATATAAAATAGATTTTCTTGCTGTAACAAATATGAGGATTATTAAAAAAAAATTATTTTTGAATTTTCCTGAAAATATAAAAATATAGGCCGCTATTTGCAGACCAACTATTAAATTTTAAAATAACTTAATAAAAATAATGACTTAAGGAAAAATAAATTTTTTTTTGGATTTCTATTAAAAATAAGAATTTCCAAACAAATTGTTTTTTTGATTTTGAGAAAAATTAAGAAAAGTTTAGGCCGCTATTTGCAGACCAAAAACTTAAAAATAGATTTTTTTTTTATGAAATACCAGGCAACGAGTGAGTGCGTGTTAATGTGCCCAAAAAGAGGGGGGTGCCAATTAGGAAACTGACGTGAACCTCCCTCTGATACCAAAGTTGATGTAGCATCGTTCTAAGAGCCTACACGGATTACGTAGGATTACGTTCGCCACGCTCACATGCTCTCTTTTACGCACAACAACGAAACGCAGCAGCACAATATTATTTTTTTATTTATCTTTCGCGCTAACGTACGGATAGCCAACCCGCTTGGAGATCAAACCACGGCTAAAGGCCGAGATCCAATCAAGCTAAATAAAGGACGAATGTTCGCGTCCGTTCGAGCGATGTTGTACCAATGAAAGATCTACCAAGAAAATCCCGATTCGCAAACGGTTGATCTTTCCCCAACAAGAAATAACGAGGATCGCCAATCCTCTCGATAGTATTCGGAAAGTCAAACGAAAATCACAGATCTATCAAAGAAAACTCCGCGAAATTTTATTCGTTTCGAAAAATCACGCTAAAATCGTCCACCCCAAAAACAATCTAAGAAAAGAAAAACTCTTGAGTAGAAGTTTCGTTACCCCTATCGGAAAAATAGATCCGAGATATGGGATCCACTAGGAATGATCGCTCTCCTTTGTACTCCACGGAAGGTGCTCCAATAGACTGAAGAAACTCGCTCGTCTTCTCCGCTTTGCGCCGTAGAAGATCACCCAAGCCTTTAGTTGTGTCAATCCGATCTTCTCCTCCAATGATGGCCTACTAGTAGAGAGAGGGTTGAGGGAAATCGTGGAGGTTGCGGGGTAACAAGAGCGAAGAAGAAGGTAGAATGAAGAGAGATGGAGGGGGGCGAAAATTTGAGAGGGGGATGCCTCTTTTGGCTAGGAAGAGGGAAGGAAAGAGAGAAGAAGGAGGGAATTCCAATTTTAGGAGTTCAAATTTCAAATTTTCATTCAATGAATGATTATCCCATATAATAGCCTATTAATAGGCTTACAAAATGAAACGGCTACATGCAGCCCAATAATAAAGATTAAATATTGTCCCAACAAAAGTGCAATTAAACAAAACATGCAAATATTTAATTAATACTTATAGGTGAATATTTATAAGTATTAATTAATTATTATGGCGCCGCGGGCGGAGATTGTAGCGGCGATGGCGTTTATCAAGTTGTTTGTCGCGGCGACGCACGTCTTTGATCGGAGAGGTACCATCATCCGTAAGCGTGGCAGTACCGTCGTCGTCATGTTGAGGGCCATCTCCTCCATCGTCATGTTGAGGGCCGTCGCCTCCATCAATATGGTGGAAAAGTTAGCCAAACTCTATGTGGAGAATATTGTATGATTGCATGGTGTGCCCCGCAGTATTGTTAGTGACCGAGACGGGCACTTTACGTCGAAGAATTGGAGGTTGGTGCATAGTATGTTGGGAACTAAGCTGAGTTTCAGCACAGCTTTTCATCCACAGACAGATGGTCAGACCGAGAGGGTCAACAGGACTATGGAGGACATGCTTCGCATGTGCGTCCTAGATTTTGGAAAGCAGTGGGAAGATCACCTGTACATGATGGAGTTTGCGTACAACAACAGCTTTCAAGTGAATATTGGAATGGCGCCTTTCGAAGCCTTGTACGGGAGGAAGTGTCATACGTTGTTGTCTTGGTTGGAGGAAGGCGAATCGAAGTTGTACAAACATCAAGCGGTGGAAGACGCCACTTCAATGGTGCGTATAATTCAGGAAAGGTTGAAGATCTCTTAGGATAGACAGTCAAAGTATTACAACGCCAAGCATAGGAACATGGAGTTCAATGTTGGCGACATGGTGTATCTAAAAATCAAGCCGTTCAAGGGTGTATCGCGGGTTCGACGCTTGAAGAAGTTTAGTCTGAGATACCTTATAGCATTTGAAATCCTAGAGCGTGTTGGCGAGGCGGCGTATAGATTGAAGCTGTCGGCAGAATTGAGTGGGCTGCATGACGTGTTCCACGTGTCGGTGTTGCGTAAGGCGGTGAAAGATATAGATCTTAACTTAAGATGATTAGAGTTATAAACATCACAGCACAAATATAAAATAAGAAATGCAGAAAGAAATCAAGCAACACAGAAGACACAAGGATTTTATAGTGGTTCCTCAAATCTGGGTAGTCCACTCTTCTACCACCCTGGTAGGAATGCACTTAGGTTTTTGATCAGGTGCCTGACACCAATGAACTTTTGTTCAGGTGCTCAAAAAACCAAACATCAAGTCTTTTGGAAGGAGACTTGCAACCAGAATAATTTTGAAGGGATTTAAAACCCAGTACAGGAGTTGGAAAGAAGGTGATAGTGTCTTCTCTGTCAACAATCAGAGAGAAGACTTGTGGATTGATTGTAGCAGATCTTGCTCCCCCTGGGATCTTGAATTGTTCAGGAAAGCTGGAGTACTGCTTCAAGGTGATAGGTCTTCAATGACCTAGAATGCTTGGAACAGAAATGCTTCAGGAACTTCTTTTGACAGATAAAGTATTTGTTGTCCTTTGAAGTTGTCCTGTAGGAATGAAGGAAGAAGACTCTTGATAGAGATTGAATGTCCTTCTTCTTCTTGAAAATGTTCTCTGGTCAAGGCTGATTGAAGTCAAGAACTTTTGATTTGAGAATGATTGTTCTTCTCTGCGTGTGTCTATATCCTATCATCTTCTTCTTCTTCTTATTTGAATTCTTTAGGCTTGATGATGGAAGAAACATTCCTGAGAGTAGAAGATGCATTGGAAAATGATCTATAATTAATCCAACTGTAACTGTTCGTTTGAACGGCTATTTTCACTGAGAATATTAACTGTAATTAATCCTCAATAAATTCTGCCAACTGTTACTGATTGCTCAGAAATCGTCGACCTGAACTTTCGTCGAGTTCATCAATCGTCGACCTGAGTTCGACATTTGTCGAACTCAGCTAGATTCGTCGAGCTGAATATCTTGCCTGCATTCGTCGACCGGAGCTTGCAGTTCGTCGAGCTCAGTTTCTGTGTCGTCGAGCTGAGAAACTGACTTGCTGATTTCATCGAGCTGAGCAAGTGTTGTCAACCAATCATAGACTTGAGTTCTTTTGTGTCGACACAAATCCTCTGGGTGTCCACACAGATTACTATGATGGAGTCGACAGACAGTTGTGTCGACACTAATCGTCTGGGTGTTGACACAGCCTTGCTGAAGTGTCGACACAGTTCCTTCTGTGTGTCGACATAGCCATGCTGAAGTCTTGAGATCGTCGACTGCATTTCTTGGACTTCTTTTCAGCAATGCTGGAGAAACCTTCTGAATGACTGCAATGCTAGAGAAACCTTCTGAATGACCTGTCCTAGAAATAATCCTATGACCTATGACTATACATGTTGGGTCAATCTCATATTCCTAATAATGTTCCTTACCCAAATCCTAACTGGGTGTTGGGTACATTGGTTCTAATGTACCTGATTTGAAGAAGCCTCACCCTACTCAATGATATACATCAAAATTTATTTGATGTATTTTTGAGTTGTGTTGTGCAGGTTAAGTATTTGCAGGAAAGATGAAAAAGTTTCTAAGTCCATATGTCGACACCCAGAGGGAAAGTGTCGACACTTAAGAAGACTTGTGTCGACACCCAGACAAGCAGTGTCGACACTTGGAGTACTTGTGTCGACACCAGGGATGCAGAGTCGACACCAGACAGAAAGTGTCGACACAAGGAGCTGTGTCGACACTCAATGAAGAAAAGTCCAGTGAAGCAGTGTCGACACTTAGCAGTTGTGTCGACACCCAGTGAAACTGTGTCTACATCAGAAAGTGTTGACACTTGGAGGCTGTGTCGACACTCAGCAAAAGTCTGCAGAGTCTAAGTATAAGTGTCTACATGATAAAGAATGTGTCTACACTCAGCAAAAGAGTCAACACTTGAAGAAAGTGTCGACACAAGAAAGGATGTGTCGACACTCAGCTGAAGACTCAACACTTGAAGAAAGTGTCGACACAAGGAGCTGTGTCGACACTTAAAAAAGTTCAACAAAAATTCTAAGTACAAGTGTCGACACTAAGGGGAAGTGTCGACACTCAGCCAGAGTCTCAACAGAAGAAGAATGTGTCGACACAAGGAGCAGTGTCGACACTCAGCAAGTATCAACACAGAAGGCATGTGTCGACACCAAGAAGATGTGTCGACACTGAACAAGTTCAACACATGAAGATGTGTCGACACAAAGGAGTTGTGTCGACACTTACAAGAATTCAGCAATATTCTGAAGAACAAGGACTTGTGTCGACACACAATATCAGTGTCGACAAATGATGAAGAAGCTATGTTGAGAAGTTAATTCTACAACACAAGGAGTTGTGTCGACACCTTGAGGGCTAGTGTCGACACTTAGTCTACTTGTGTCGACACTTGGTCTATAAGTGTCGACACTTAAAGACATACAGTCTCGACACTTTCAGAAAGTTACAGTTATTTCAAGAACTGACTGGATGACTTGACAGCTGCCATTCCAGCCGGTCTACTGCACCTGTTAGAGTTGTCAGAAATTAGTTTTGAACCGGACCAGCCGGTCACCATGAAGAAGGCCTATAAATAGGCTTATACTGTCTACAGAAACAAGGGTTGAGAAGATCAACACATCAAGTAATTCACACAAGATCTAACTACTCATCTAGTGAAGATCTAAGAAGTTGGAGAGAGAGAGCTCCATCCAAGAAGACAGCCGTTGGAATCAGGCTGAGAAGAAGGGTTCACACTTTGTTCTGAATCTTAAGTTGCAGAGATCAAGGATCAGCTGCAGAGGAGATCAATCCTATTATGTTCTACATTCAAGAAGCTTTGAAGAAAGCCAAGTCAGATTGATCTCAGCTGAGTTCATCCAAGAACTCATCAAGAACCTATCAACTCATCTCTCTATTCAGAGTTGTAGGTAGATACACTTTGTATTTTATATTTCTTGTAGGATCCTTAGGGATCTGAGTTTGTAAGCCTGTAATTATAAAGGCTGAGTGTAGGGCCTGTGTGCCTGAGTGTAGGAGATTTGTATCTCTGAGTGTAGGCCTATTGTGGCTGAGTGTAGGCCTACTGTGGCTGAGTGTAGGCTTTGTGAAAAAGCTGAGTGTAGGTCTTTGAAGAAGACTGAGTTGTAGGGCCTTGGGCCTGAGCTGTAGGAACATGTTTTGGGGTTCTGAGTGTAAGATCTGAGGATCTGAGATAGTGGAGAAGTTTGGCCGAATCTAGTACACTACAAGATAGGCGAAGGGGGAAAGTGGATGTACCCAAACCTTGGGGAACCACTATAAACCTGGGTGTTCACTGTGTGCATGTCTTTTGCTGTGATTGCTGATTGATTGCTGTTCAAAACTAGTTATAATTCTGTGTTAAAATCTGAATTCTGCCTAAAAAGTTAAAAAGATTTAAGTCACCTATTCACCCCCCCCCCTCTAGGTGATTAGGTACAATATATTTCAAGTGGTATTAGAGGGAGGTTACTCTAAAAGGGACATAACTGTCTGAGTAGATCCTGTTGGCAGATTCAGTCTAAGTCAAGTAATTTGTAGAATCAAGAAAATCAAGAAACATGGGTTCAACTGAGAATCATAAGGAACTTGGATCTATGAAGCTACCCATTTGCAGAAAAGAAATATTTGGCATCTGGAAAGAAAGGGTGAGACTATTTATGGAAGCCTCAGACCCTAGAATTTACATCACAGTTAAAGAAGGGCCATATGTGCCCATGAAGGTTTCAATCATGGATGCAAATCAGAGAACACATAAGGATTTCTCTGAAATGACAAAAGGATGAGATAGTTCTAGCCACAATGGACAAAAGGGCTCAGAATATCATTGTGAGTGCCATAGATGATGCAACCTTTCAAAATTTGGTACACTGTAAGACATCTAAGGAGATGTGGGATGCTCTTATTGTGTACATGGAAGGTTCAGAAGAAGTGAGACAGGATAGAAAATCCTTGTTAAACCAGGAATATGAAAGTTTTAGGCAAGGTAGGGCTGACAGCATAACTGAATGCTATAAGAAGTTCTATAGGATTGTGAATGAGCTAATGTCCTATGACAGAGAATTCAGTAATTATGAATTAAATGATAAGTTTCTAAGGTCCCTAACTAAGGATTGAGACACCAAGATCTGTGCCATAAGGGAAATGTCAAAGTTAGCAGATATCCCTCCACCAACACTGTTTGGAAAACTGCTATCTTATGAGATGCAGTTGATGGTGAGAAAAGAAGAGGAGAAATCTACAAGAAGTGAACATAAAGAAAGGACAGTGACATTTAAAACAGAAGCCCCTTGAAAGTACAGAAGTAAGTCACCAACTCCACCTCCAAAAGTGACAGAGACTGAGTCAGATGAGTCAACAAGCAGAAAGTCTGAGAGCAGTGAAAGTGATGAGAACTTTGCAGCCTTTACAAGACACTTTCAAAAGTTCCTAAATAAGAAACAGTGGAGGACTAAGCCATCCACAGCACAGAGGTCATCAAAGAGTGACAGAAGAATGCCCAAGTCAAATAGAACTTCATCATCAAAGATAGTTTGTTATTGTTGTAACAAACAAGGACATGTTGTTGCTGACTGTCCTGAGAAGAGAAAGGAGTCTAATGATAAGAGAAAGACACAATTCAAGGGCAAGAAGGAAAGGTCTTTTGTTGTCAAAAAGGATAAGAGCCTGTCAGACACATCTTCATCAGAAACTGAGTCAGATGCTGAAGCATACATAGGACTGTTTGCTGAGGAAGAGGAAGAAGAGTTCATTCAGATCATGAACTCTATATATGAACAAGAGGACAGTCAGTGCCAAGGACTGATGACATTGACAGAAAGTGACAAAATCCAGGAGCAGCCTGGACCTAGTAAGGTACAAAATTGTTCTTTAAGTTCAATTTCTTGTGCTAGTTCAGAATCAGATTCATCATCATCAAGTGATGAGAGTGCATCTGAGTCTGAAGAGGATATTCATCAGTTGATAGATGAATATAAAGTTCTGTTACAAGCTTTTAAGAAGAGCAAGTCCCTAGCCAAGAGTCAGGCAAAGGAAATTGCTAGTCTCAAAGTTGCTGCAACTGATTTTGAGAAGATGATTGATCAAAAGCTAAATGAAATAGCCAGACTGAAGCACATAACTGTGATTCAAATGGGGACTATATCATTTAAGAATGATCAAATCAAAAGTCTGGAGATTAGTCTTCAGAAGGAGAAAGATTTAGTTGCTAGGTTTTCTAAACCAAAGTCAGTTCTACCCTTAATTGATGAATTTGTTCATCAAAAAGGTAAAGCTGGACTGGGGTTTACTAAACCTGCTAGGACTGTTAAGTCCAAGTCCAAGGGCAAAGCCCCAGCTCTCAACAAGTCAGCTGTAGATAAAATAGCTAAGAATGTACCTAAGCAAAGGTACAATAGGTTTGAGTGTTGGTGTTGTGGCAAGGTTGGCCACTTTGCCATAGACTGTTGGCACAATGCAAGTGCCAAAGTGAGTAGCAAACTGCCTGTTGGAAAACCTGCAGGTAGCTTTGTTAGGAGGCAAACTAACCAGTACCATGGACCCAAGAATTCTTTGGGTTCTAAGGTTCACTAATCTGTTTTGCAGGTGAGTCCAAGTGGCCATGCCCCAATATGGTACTTGGACAGTGGATGTTCCAGACACATGACTGGAATAAGGGGATTGCTAAAGGACTACACACCCATCAAGGATGGTCCAAAAGTCACCTTTGGTGTTTCTGAAAAAGGAATCATCAAGGGTTTTGGTAACATTTCTAGCACCCATATTACTATTACTCAAGTGGCTTATGTTAAAGGTTTGAAACATAACCTTATTAGTACAAGTCAATTGAGTGATGTTGGATATGACATCTCATTTGTCAAGCATGGTTGTCATATCAGGAGGTCAATTGATCAAGAGATCATTTTGACTGATTATAGAAAGAGGAATGTCTATTGCCTAGACATTAAGTGTGAGACCAATAGTTCTCCAGTGTGTCTTGTAGCTGATGAGAAAGTCTCTCATTGTGTCAAATGGCACAAGAGGCTAGCCCATCTCAACTACAAGACAATTGGCCAACTCTTTAGCAAAGAGTTAGTGAGGAATGGTCCTCAAGTTAAGTGTATTAAAGATGGAATATGCCCAGCTTGTCAAAAGGGCAAACAGACTAGATCCAGCTTTAGTAGCATTGAAAACAAAGATGATGTGAGGTGTTTATACCTCTTGCATATGGATCTCTTTGGTCCTATGCCAGTTCATATCCTAGGTAGGAAGGTCTATACCTTTGTAGTTGTAGATGACTACTCAAGGTTTTCCTGGGTGTTCTTCCTTAGACAGAAATCTGAAACACCTAGTATCTTCTATAGCTTTGTCAAACAAATTCAGAATGAACTAGGCAGTACAGTGGTCAAGATAAGAAGTGACCATGGTACTGAATTTCAGTCTGATAGTATGGCAAAACTATGTGAAGAATTTGGAATATTTCAAGAGTTTTCTTCACCAAGAACACCTCAGCAAAATGGCATTGCTGAGAGGAAAAATAGAACCTTGATTGAGGCTGGTAGAACCCTATTAAATGATACATCACTACCAGAATATTTCTCGGCTGAGGCAGTGAATATTGCATGCCATGTAATTAATAGGGCTACCATTACTAAAAGCCACAATAAGACCCCCTATGAGATTGTGAAAGGCCGAAAACCAAACCTATCCTATTTCAGGATCTTTGGTTGTAAGTGCTTTATACTTAACAATGAAAAATCTTACATGACTAAGTTTGCTGCCAAGTCCCAAGAGGGGATTTTTGTTGGGTACAGCAACAATAGTAAGACTTATATAGTCTACAACTTGTCTACTCAAGTTGTAGAGGAGTCTGTACATGTAGTATTTGATGAAACTAGACTTATTAACAATGAGTTGTCTAGTAGTATTTGCAGCTCCACAGGTATAACTAAGAAGTTGGACAAGCTCACTATTGAAGAAGGACCAAATACAAGTCAGCAGGTAGAAGATAGTGGTTGTTGTCCAGGGGGAGTACTACATGTACCTAATGCAGAAGAAGTTCAAGGAGTGCAGCAAGATGAAGAAACTGAAGAAGTTCAACCTGAAGCCAGGATGCCTCCAGCTAATAGGCATCTAAGAGATCATCCAACAGAGCAAATCATTGGTGATCTAAGACAAGGAGTACAAATAAGGAGCAAAAATCTAAATGCAGTACTCTACTCCAATTTTCTATCCCAAGTAGAGCTGAAGAAGTTTGAAGAAGCCATCCTAGACCCTCACTGGATTGAGGTAATGCCAGAAGAGCTAAATCAGTTCAAGAGGTGCAAAGTCTGGGAGCTTGTTCCTAAACCAAAAGACCACAACATAATTGGAACCAAGTAGATCTTTAGGAATAAGATGGATGAACATGGAGTAATTGTCAAGAACAAAGCAAGATTGGTTGCCAAGGGATATAGGCAGGAAGAAGGTATTGACTTTGATCAAACCTTTGCTCCAGTAGCCAGACTGGAATCCATAAGGATGTTCCTGGCCTATGCAACCTATCAAGGATTTAAAGTTTACCAAATGGATGTTAAGTCAGCCTTTCTTAATGGTAATCTAAAAGAAGAAGTCTATGTGGAACAGCCATCAGGTTTTGTTGATTCAACTCTACCTAATCATGTCTATAGACTTAGGAAAGCTTTATATGGGTTAAAACAAGCCCCTAGGGCTTGGTATGAAACCCTGTCTAGTTTCCTCATTGAGAATAAATTCACAAGGGGAAAATAGACAAGACTCTATTCCTTAGGGAATCTAGAGGCAAGATAATACTAGTCCAAATATATGTAGATGACATCATATTTGGGTCTAATGCAAGGACAATCTGAAAGTAGTCTTTGCAAAAAGTTTGCAAAACTAATGCAAGGACAATTTGAGATGAGTAGTATGAGGGAACTTAAGTTCTTCTTGGGTCTCCAAGTTAGACAGACTGAGAATGGATTATCCATATGCCAGTCTAAGTTCACCCTAGAACTCATAAGGAAGTATGGTATGGATTCATCCAGTACCATGAAGACTCCTATGGGGTCAAGTATGTCTCTTAGCAAAGATGATGCAGGGAAACCTGTAGATGAGACTTTGTATAGAGGGATAGTTGGCTCACTACTCTATTTGACTGCAAGTAGACCAGATATCATGTATGCTACATGTGTCTGTGCTAGGTACCAAGCATGCCCTAAAGAGTCACATTTGACAGCAGTCAAAAGGATACTGAGATATCTAAAGGGCACTCCTTATCTAGGCCTTTGGTACCTTAGGAATGGAGACTTTGATCTAACAGGTTATTCAGATGCAGATTTTGTAGGCTACAAAGAAGACAGAAAGAGTACAACTGGAACCTGTAAATTCCTAGGTGGAAGACTGATTTCATGGAGTAGCAAGAAGCAAACAAGTGTGACTATCTCCACAGCAAAATCAGAATATGTGGCTGCAGGAAGTTGCTGTGCTCAACTTCTATGGATACAACATCATCTTGAGGATTATGGAATTCAGGTAAGTAGAACACCACTGTTTTGTGATTCTACTAGTGCTATATCAATTGCAAACAATCCTGTTTCCCATAGTAGAACTAAACATATTGAAATAAAATATCATTTTCTAAGGGAACATGTAGAAAAAGAAGATATATCACTAGAGTATGTAAATACAGATAATCAACTAGCTGATATGTATACTAAGCCTCTAGAAGAATCAAAGTTCAATAGGTTTAAAATTAAACTAGGTGTGATAAACTTAGAATAAGTTTATAGAAATGGATAAGTAAATTAGTGTCGATACACAGAGTTGTCTGTGTCGAGACAGAAAATTGGTGTTGACACTTCATAGAAAAGGTGTCGACACATCTAGGAAGTTGGTGTCGACACTTCAGAATATTAATATCGACACATGACAAGTAGGTGTCGACACATCCAAGGTGGTGTAGACACTTAGTGTTTACTCAGAATTATCTAAGTAAAGTCTCGACTACATGTCGAGTTGAGTGGTGTCGACACATAATCAAGTGTCGACACATATATATGTTGACTAAACATGTGTCGACACATTGGTGTCGAGACATTATAAGTCTGTGTCGACACGTTTCAACAGTGTCGACACAATTTTAAGTTAGTTACCCCGCCCTTTCATCTTCAATACTAGAAAGGTATAAATAGGATTTTGCCATTGTCTGTCGACACGCTCTCAAAAGTTTCGAGACCAAACTTGTGTGTCGACACCTCTCTTCTCTCCAGTCAAATTTCTCAAACCCTAATGGCGCCAAAGCTCGAGGAGAACGTGAACGAAGGCTATGAACTGGTGCGACATGCGTTTGACGATGCAGAATAAGAAATCAAGAATGTGGTAGCCCTAGTTGTAGACTCTGGGTTGGATTTTCTTGTTTCAGAGCCCACAAAGATCTGGAAGAAAGAAGTTCTGGAATTCCTGAATAGAGCTAAAGTAGATGAATCTAGACTCAAGATAAAGTCTAGGGTTCATGGTGAAAAGGTGAAGGTATCACCTAAAAGTTTGAGAAAGATCCTAAACCTCCCAAGGATAAAGGAAGAAGATGAAGTTACTGCTTCTAAGACCAGAGAAGCTTTAACTTGGTGTGGTCTAGATTTAAAGCTGAAAATTGGATCAGTGTTCAATAGAAAGGGGATGAACAGCCAGGGGAAATTTCTTTCTGAAATTGTTGGAAAAGTGATCTTAAGTAAGCTTGTAGGGCATGATAGGGTATCAGCCCATATGTTCAACCTTATGACAAGGATAATCTTCACATTGAAAACATATTGGTCTGTTATTGTCTTTGATAAGATTAAGGAGAGCCTGAAGAAACCCAATTTGGGTAGAATACTAAGTTTATACCTTGCTGGTAGTATACCATAGGTTATGAGTCAAGCTGCTAGAACTAAGATCAACCATATGAGAAAGATGGACATGAGGATCTTCTCTAGGTGGGACAGAGTTTTAACAAAGGAGATGCCTACTCCTGGGAAAATAACTCCTGTGAAGGAAACCCCACTCAAGAAGAAGAAGAAGATAGCTCCAGTAGCTCAAGAATCTTCAAGTAGTTCAGAAGAACAAGTTATCTTCACTCATGATGAAGAAGACACTGGAGATGCTGGGAAGTCTCCAGCTCCACAAGAAGTTGCTGAGAGGCAGGGGGAGTTACCTCAAGCTATCCCCAAACACCAGGATTCAGTCCAGGGGGAGCCTCTAGTAGTAGAAGAGCCAACTCCACTGGAAAGTGAACAAGCTACAAACACTATTCTTTAGGTAATCACTGAGATTAATGCATTAGATTTTCCTATAGGGGATACTGATTTGTCTGATTCATTAAATCATGTTAATCAGCAACCACAGATTGACAGTCTACCTCCAGATGTTGTTATGGAGGACACATCTGCTACAGATCAAGAGGTACCCCATCAAGTACCTGATGAGATAAGAGAATCTCCATCACTTCCTCAACAAGAATTTACCATGGAAGATCTATTTCTTAATCTGGATCAAGCAGACTTTGAGAAGGAAAGTGCTGCTGCTGAGGGGGAGAATGCTCCAGTTCAGGGGGAGCAAGTAGTACTTGATGAAGAACCTGCAAGGCAAGAGCCTAAGAAGCCAAAAGCTGTTGAGGAGCTACCTAGGGAGAGGGTAGACATAGCAAGCACATCTGCATCTGAAGATGAGGAAGATGCAAGAGCTAAGAAAAGAAAATTCCAAGTATTTAAAAGAAGAAGCCAGAATTACAAAAAGGCCTTGCAAACTATAGCACCACAGCCTACACTACAGCCAGCCCTAACTGTAGATTACAGTGCTTTGATGGTTGCTATGCAAATTAAGCTTGATGAGCACAGGAAAGCCATAGAAACATATGTGGATGAGGGGCATAAATCTTTACAGTTTGATCTAGCCCAAGACATAAAGTCTATAAGATTTGAAATGAATCTCAATAAAAAGAAAATGACTGACTGCTTCCACAAGGGAGGGAATGCAGTAGTCTACTTAGCTACTCATCAAGAGAAGATAAAAGCTCAAGTGGATGACATTGCACTAAAGCAAGGGTATGTTCTTGAGAACCAGATCAGAATGAATGACAACTTAACAGCTTCACACAATGCCATAGTAACAGAGATGAAGAATATAGCTGCAGGACAGACTACTTCTACTGCTACTGCTAAATCAGAGTTTGATAAAGCTTTGAAAGAGGGTATCACTGCTGTTACTACTGCTATTGAAAATTCTCAAAAGTTGATAACTGAAAAGCTCCAAAAGTTGAAACCCTTCTTTAAAGATGGAGTCAACTATTTGGATGCCCAAATCAGATTTCGAAAGGATGATTTAAGAGATCACATGGAAAGAGAAGTCATAAAGTGGGAGAGGGTGTTAGTCAAAGCCAGCTCTGATCATGCTAAGTGGATTTCTAATTCTATCAGAGCTACTCTTGGTTATCCTCCTTTATGTGATGATGATAATGTGGCTGAATCTGGAATTAACCCTGCATATCTTGGAGGTGAGAAACCTGAAGTAGCTCAAGTTATCTATCCTCCACCAGATTTTGATATGGTACAAGCTGAGATCCAGACAATGTATATCCCATCTGCGGGTAAGCAAAATGTTATTCTAGACAAGGTGGTTCAGCCAGTATCTGAGGCTATGCAAGAGGCTTTGCTGAAAGAACAAGAAGCCAGACTGTCTAAGAAGAGGTTCAGGGAGCAAGCTGAACAAAGACCTGATTTTGAACAGTGGAGCCCCACTTCAAGGAATATCATTCTAACTGCATGGAAGGCTGCCAAAGATAATGTTCAAGACAGAAATAAATGGTTTTCTGAACAAGAATGGAGGAAGCATGAGATAAGGCAAGAAGCCATAGTGCAATATAGAAGGAAGGCCAAGATGGGAAAGCTACCTCCTACTGCTCAGGAGCCTAGCAAGTACTTTCCCAAGCCATATCATTATTTTGAGAGGCAAAAGATTAAAGCTGAAAGGCTAAAGAAGAAGTAGCTGAAAGGGAAAAAGCCTGCTAATACTGAAGATGCTGAAGCCCATGTGCAAGCAAAGATAAAGTCTGGGAAGGGCATAGTGATCAAGGAGGCCGAGCAGAAATAGAATTGCATTATCTTAAGTTTACTACGTAATCACTTGTATTAAAACATTTTGTAAACTTTTGTATAATGAATATGACAAAGTTGATTAGAACAATGTGCTGTGTGATATATTTATTTCATAATTGTTCTGAGATGCTATCTATGTATACATGTCTTGTTTAATACATGTTTATGTACTTTGCCCTGTTATATATTCCTGCTATACATCATGTTATGATTTTATTCTGTATGGTGTGTATCATTGACTAAGGGTTATGACTTCTCCAAATAGGGGGAGATTGTTGGGTATATTGGTTCTAATGTACCTGATTTGAAGAAGCCTCACCCTACTCAATGATATACATCAAAATATATTTGATGTATTTTTGAGTTGTGTTGTGTAGGTTAAGTATTTGCAGGAAAGATGAAAAAGTTTCTAAGTCCATGTGTCGAAACCCAGAGGGAAAGTGTCGACACTTAAGAAGACTTGTGTAGACACCCAGACAGGCAGTGTCGACACTTGGAGTACTTATGTCGACACCAGGGATGCAGAGTCGACACCAGACAGAAAGTGTCAACACAAGGAGCTGTGTCGACACTCAATGAAGAAAAGTCCAGTGAAGCAGTGTCGACACTTAGCAGTTGTGTCGACACCCAGTGAAACTGTGTCTACATCAGAAAGTGTCGACACTTGGAGGCTGTGTCGAAACTCAGCAAAATTCTGTAGAGTCTAAGTATAAGTATCGACATGATAAAGAATGTGTCGACACTCAGCAGAAGAGTCAACACTTGAAGAAAGTGTCGACATAAGAAAGGATGTGTCGACACTCAGCTGAAGACTCAACACTTGAAGAAAGTGTCAACACAAGGAGCTGTGTCGACACTTAACAAAGTTCAACAAAAATTCTAAGTACAAGTGTCGACACTTAGGGGAATTGTCGACACTCAGCCAGAGTCTCAACAGAAGAAGAATGTGTCGACACAAGGAGCAGTGTCGACACTCAGCAAGTATCAACACAAAAGGCATGTGTCGACACCAAGAAGATGTGTCGACACTGAACAAGTTCAACACATGAAGATGTGTCAACACAAAGGAGTTGTGTCGACACTTACAAGAATTCAGCAATATTCTGAAGAACAAGGACTTGTGTCGACACACAATATCAGTGTCGACACATGATGAAGAAGCTGTGTCGAGAAGTCAATTCTACAACACAAGGAGTTGTGTCGACACCTTGAGGGCTAGTGTCAACACTTAGTTTACTTGTGTCGACACTTGGTCTATAAGTGTCGACACTTAAAGACAGACAGTCTCGACACTTTCAGACAGTTACAGTTATTTCAAGAACTGACTGGATGACTTGACAGCTGCCATTCCAGCCGGTCTACTGCACCTGTCAGAGTTGTCAGAAATCAGTTATGAACCGGACCAGCCGGTCACCATGAAGAAGGCCTATAAATAGGCTTATACTGTCTACAGAAATAAGAGTTGAGAAGATCAACACCTCAAGTAATTCACACAAGATCTAGCTACTCATCTAGTGAAGATCTAAGAAGTTGGAGAGAGAGAGCTCCATCCAAGAAGACAGTCGTTGGAACCAGGCTGAGAAGAAGGGTTCAGACTTTGTTCTGAATCTTAAGTTGTAGAGATCAAGGATCAGCTGCAGAGGAGATCAATCCTATTGTGTTCTACATTCAAGAAGCTTTGAAGAAAGCGAAGTCAGATTGATCTCAACTGAGTTCATCCAAGAACTCATCAAGAACCTATCAACTCATCTCTCTATTCAGAGTTGTAGGTAGATACACTTTGTTTTTTATATTTCTTGTAGGATCCTTAGGGATCTGAGTTTGTAAGCCTGTAATTATAAAGGCTGAGTGTAGGGCCTGTGTGCCTGAGTGTAGGAGATTTGTATCTCTGAATGTAGTCCTGTTGTGGCTGAGTGTAAGCCTGCTGTGGCTGAGTGTAGGCTTTGTGAAAAAGCTGAGTGTAGGTCTTTGAAGAAGACTGAGTTGTAGGGCCTTGGGCCTGAGCTGTAGGAACCTGCTTTGGGGTTCTGAGTGTAAGATCTGAGGATCTGAGATAGTGGAGAAGTTTGGCCGAATCTAGTACACTACTAGATAGGCGAAGGGGGAAAGTGGATGTACCCAAACCTTGGGGAACCACTATAAACCTGGGTGTTCACTGTGTGCATGTGTTTTGCTGTGATTGTTGATTGATTGCTGTTCAAAAGTAGTTATAATTTTGTGTTAAAATCTGAATTTTGCCTAAAAAGTTAAAAAGATTTAAGTCACCTATTCACCCCCCCCCCCTCTAGGTGATTAGGTACAATATCTTTCACTGGGGTTCCAACAATCTACCCTATTTGGGTAAGGACACTATTTACATCAAAAGTAAATAAAATGCAAAGCAAAAAGATGTGCTTGATTTATAAGGTATCAGCAGATGTACAATGGTTGCTTTGAAACAAGATACATAATATAAGAACTAAATTACCGCAACTAGCCAAACTCCCCCTGTATACATGACCTTGCTCAAAATGTTCAGCCACTGATATCTTCTGTGTGGGCTGAACAGGATTCTTTTCCTGCAAGGAAATGTTAGGCGTTCTTGACCCAGATAACCTTGGGTCCTGATTCTCTTTTATAATAATCAAAAATAAAAGAATAAAAATTTTTGTTTTGAAATTCTGAGTTCGACAAAAAATATTTTTGTTGATCTGAGTTCGACGAATGATATTGAGATCGTTGATCTCTATTCACAGAATGATAATTATTTTTTGTGATCTATTTTCGTCGACCTCTGTTCAACGAATGATATTTATTTCATCAAGCACAGATTTCTGAATAGTATAAGTCAGAATCTTTATTCATAGTTCGTCGATCTGAGTTCGACGAATAATATTGATGTCGTCGATCTCCGTTCACCGAAATATTTTGAACTGAGATTTTCTGATGTGAGAATTTGAAATCAGTGTTAAATTTAGCTAAAGAAATGTCAAGGGAAGAAATAACCTGATCCTCTTCATCTGATTCACACTCTGATTCTCCAGATTATTCAGCATAACTGCTGCGAGAAGCGTCTATTGCCATTAGGCAAAATTCTCTTGCTCTTGCTTCTTCTTCATCCTCAGTTGTGCAAGATGAAGCATCTGATTCACTCCAGGATTCAGCTTCAATTATTCTTTCTTTTGCTGATCCAGTAGCCATTGCTGTGATGGAGTCCCACATCTCTTTTACAGATGAACATTCAGCAAGTTCTTCAAAAATGTCATCATACATTGATTGGGCCAGAATGTTCATTGCTTGTGCATCAGCAATCTTCATCCTTTTCTGGGCATCTGTCCATTGAGATGATGGAACAACATTTGGACTTGTTGGTTTCTGAGGTTGAGCTGGACCTGTCAAAATAGATTTAAAGATGTTTTCATCAATGAAGTCCATATAAAATCTAATCCTTCTCTTTCATAGTGCAAGTTTATCTAGATTGCACATGGGCAGTCTTGTGCTTGAAAAATCTGCAATTTGTGCCATGATACAACTCAAAAGATTATTAAGATCTATCAAAGGATCTTTGTGGTTCAGGTGTTAGCCAGTACAACCACTAAGGTGTGGTATTATAACCAACCTGCCTCTGATACCAATTGAAAGATATAGATCTTAACTTAAGCAGATTAGAGTTATAAACATCACAGCACAAATATAAAATAAGAAATGCAGAAAGAAATCAAGCAACACAAAAGACACAAGAATTTTATAGTGGTTCCCCAAATCTGGGTAGTCCAGTCTTCTACCACCCTGGTAGGAATCCACTCAGGTTTTTGATCAGGTGTCTGACACCAATGAGCTTTTGTTCAGGTGCTCAAAAACCAAACCTCAAGTATTTTGTAAGGAGACTTGCAACCAGAATAATTTTGAAGGGATTTAAAACCCTATATAGGAGTTGGAAAGAAGGTGATAGTGTCTTCTCTGTCAACAATCAGTGAAAATACTTGTGGATTGATTGTAGCAGATCTTGCTCCCCCTGGGATCTTGAATTGGTCAGGAAAGCTGGAGCACTGCTTCAGGGTGATAGGCCTTCAATGACCTAGAATGCCTGGACCAGAAATGCTTCAGGAACGTCTTTTGATAGATAAAGTATTTGTTGTCCTTTGAAGTTGTCCTGTAGGAATGAAGGAAGAAGACTCTTGATAGAGATTGAATGTTCTTCTTCTTCTTCTTGAAAATGTTCTCTGGTCAAGGCTGATTGCAGTCAAGAACTTTTTATTTGAGAATGATTGTTCTTCTCTGTGTGTGTCTATATCCTATCATCTTCTTCTTCTTCTTATTTGAATTCTTTAGGCTTGATGACGGAAGAAACATTTCCGAGAGTAGAATATGCTTTGGAAAATGATCTATAATTAATCCAACTATAACTATCCGTTTGAATGACTATTTTCATTGAGAATATTAACTGTAATTAATCCTCAATAAATTCTGCCAACTGTTACTGATTGCTCAGAAATCGTCGACCTGAACTTTCGTCGAGTTCATCAATTGTCGACCTGAGTTCGACATTCGTCGAACTCAGCTAGATTCTGCGAGCTGAATATCTTGCCCGCGTTCGTCGACCAGAGCTTGCAGTTCGTCGAGCTCAGTTTCTGTGTCGTCGAGCTGAGAAACTGACTTGCTGATTTTATCAAGCTGAGCAAGTGTTGTCCACCAATCGTTCACCTGAGTTCTTTTGTGTCGACACAAATCCTCTGGGTGTCGACACAGATTACTGTGATGGAGTCGACAGATAGTTGTGTCGACAGATGTTTCTGTGTGTCGACACTAATCGTCTGGGTGTCGACACAGCCTTGCTGAAGTATCGACACAGTTACTTCTGTGTGTTGACACAGCCATGCGGAAGTCTTGAGATCGTCGACTGCATTTCTTGGACTTCTTTTCTGCAATTTTGGAGAAACCTTCTGAATGACCAGTCCTAGAAATAATCCTATGACCATGACTATACATGTTTGGTCAATCTCATATTCCTAATTGTGTTCCTTATCCAAATCCTAATTGGGGTTCCAACAGGCGGTGCAAGAGCCTTTGCAGATCATTGCGGACAATCAAGTACCGGTTGATTATGAGTTGACAATAAAGGTCAAGCCAGTACATATTGAAGATGTTGCAGTCAAGCGACTACGCAATAAGGATATCTGTATAGTTAAAGTCCGATGGGATAATTGCGGACGTGAGAAGCTTTCTTGGGAGCGAGAGCAAGCTATGTTGGAGGAATACCCCGAGTTATTCCACTCAGGTATTATTTAGATTTGTGTACCTTTACTTAATTTCGGGACGAAATTCCTTAAGTGGGGGAGATTTGTAACTCCCCGAAAATTGCATTTGAGTCGGTCGCGAAAAAGGGGATTTTTGGTGCCTGTATAGGGGCACACGGCCTAGGACACGGGCGTGTCCAAGGCCGTGTCTGGCTGGTGTTTTTTGTCGTTTTCATCCCGAGAAGGACACGACCAGGAACACGGCTAAATGATACGGGCGTGTCATTTGACACGGGCGTGTGCCTACCCGTGTCAGTACCCGTGTTCAGTTTGGTCGTGTCGATTGGTGTGGCGGTTATGCGTGACACGCCCCCGAACACGGGCTTGTCGAGGAACCCGACACGGGTGTGTCAGGTGCGACACGGGCGTGTCTTTGCCCGTGTGTCTTTCCTCCGTTCAACTATCATGCCTGGAGTGAGGCACACGGCCTGGGACACGGCCGTGTGCCAAGCTGTGTTCGGCCAAGGTCTGGAGATTTTTGAACGGATCTGAGCAGTTCGTTTTCTTTAATTAAGATCCAACGACCCAGATGGTTTCCTGCTCTGTTATGGCCGGGAATAGGGAGTTAATCCTTCATTTCTCTCCAACCATTCTCTCTCTCAAGGAGTTGGAAAGAGGAGGAAGAAGGAAGGGATTCCGCCCGCCGGCGGAGCATCGGAGCACCGTTTTGAAATCTGAGAGAGGATCTCTGGAGGAAAGTTCGTTGCGAAGAGTTCCATCCATGTAGTTTTTCCATGGCGCCAAAGCGGACTACAAGGGTAACGATCTCTACTTGAGCATGTGAAGCTCTTTCTTTTTGCATAGGGAATCCCGCTCCTGCGAGTGTGCGGTGAGTGCGTGGTGTTCCTTGGGGTTGATGTGAATAGTCCCCCTTGCGTTGCATATAGAGTCCGGAATCATAAGTACGGGCATAAGCATTGTGTGTGATGCCTACCCGGACGTGTACCGTCTGGATTGGTGATGTTGCATTTGATATGTTTTGCCGAGAAGACTCTATGCTTTGGATTTTTCGGGTTTCTACGCGGTAGATTGCAGCAGGGATCCTTGGAGGTTAGCTTCAAGGCGCACCCGGAAAACTGAGCAGAATCGTTGTTCTGCTAATTTGGCAGTCTGGGTACCCGCCTTGATCATAACTGGGTTATGAGATTGTTTGGAAATTTTGGCATCCGAGAGAAGCTTGGCCCTCGCGTAGGACTTAAATTGACTAGGCGGCGTGAGCAACGGGCAAGTGGAATCCGACCAAGGCTATGTGGTTCGGTGCGAGAGACCCGAATACGGGGACTGGCCGTTGGCATAGTTGGGAGCCTTAGACGGTGGTCAGAAAGGCTAAATGCTCACGTGGTTGCCATCGTTGGGATGGTGGTGAAGACGCTGATTGGTCAGGATTCACCGTTAATGTGCCCTGAGTGCACGAGGTGTTTGGTCGTGCGAGCCTACACCTGTGGCATAGTATAGTTGCACTTTATTATTTTATTGGGCTAATGATATGGAGGGAAAGAGCACCGCCGTCCCGAGTTAGGGGCGGGGTCATTATAATTTGGTCTGCTTTTGGCTGACCGTTGTTTTGTTTGCTACCGTACGGTAGAATGTGCTTGCAGGTGCTGCGGAGCCGAGTACCAAATAGCGTGCTGGAGCCCATGTTGTTGTGCTGGCCCTAGAAGGCCAAAGCGAATAGTTGTTTTTATTTTATCATGTGTGGCCGGCCTGCGAGCCGATGTATGTAAGACATGTTTTATTTAAGTGAACATATGTAAGGCCATAAGGCCATGTACCCTTTTTAGTGTATTAGGGGTTTCATTCCTGTTGTGTGGATGTGGACATTCTTGGATATGGATTTCAGATTTGTGTTCTTTCAACTTTAAAAGCTTCCGCTAGAATGCTCTGTGTAGGACGTGTAGTCTTAATTGGATAGTTTGAATATTCTTATGTAACCCTTTCGACTGTCTGTGGTATATGGCGTCGGGTTCCAGCTGGACCTTCTGTTATATGCCATGCGACGGATGGGGGTGTTACAATTCTTCATGAAGGAGAAGTTGAACATGTTCCATTTACTTGTGTAGTTCAAGAAGGTTGTGGAGGGCCAGCTTGGCCTACGGATAAAGAAGTTGAGGACAAGCATAGGTGTTGAGTTCGGCTCAACCGAGTTCTCGAACTTTTGCTGGAAGCATGGGATCCGAAGGGAGCTTTCTCGTGGACATACCTCACAGCAAGGTGGTGTTGCAGGTCGGATGATCTGTCTGTTGACGGAGACCTGCAAGTGTTGGCTTCAGTGCAAAGGCATTCCTAAGGCTTTTTGGGCGGAAGGGATGGCCTGCGCGGCACATGTCATCAATCAGATGCATCTTAGTCCGATCATTGTGAAGACTCTAGTTGAGCTGATGTTCGGGGTGAAGCCCAGTGTGAAGCACCAACGGGTATTTTGATATACCTGCTACGTACACACTCCTGATGCTCTCAAGACGAAGCAAGTCTTTGTTGGGTATGATCAGGAGAAGATAAGATGGAGGTGTAAGGATCATGTGACGAAGAGGTTCATCGTGTCGATAGACGTTGTCTTCGATGAGCTGACGTCGTATTGGGATAGATCATGTGTGGAGCTAGAGGTGAGTAGGTTAGATGGTTGGCTGAGGTAGGCTGCTGCTAAGATTTAGTTGGAGCTGCCTATGTCACCAGGAGCTCCAGGTTGTTCTAGCTCCAGGAAAGGAGTCAGGGTCGGGAAGCAGGGTGAGCGATGCTCCAGGTTCTTCCGGCTCGAAGACGAAGGCTTTTGGTTTAGGAAGCAGGAGGAGCGATGTTCCATACAATTCTTGTTCAAGAGCGGAGGCTTTTGGTTTAAGTAGTATTGGGAGCGTCGCTCCAGGTGCTCCTGGTTCCAGTACGGTGGCTTCTTGTCCAGGAAGCAAGGGGAGCATTGTTCTGGGTTTGCCTGGGAACAAAGGTAGTTCAAGAGGAGCAGCAGAGGTGGTTAGCCGTGATCATGTTCTTCGGAGGTCGAAGAGGATCTACAACCCAACAGCTCGATATAGCGAAGGGAATGCGGTGAGCTTGGTGTCATGTTTCCTTACAAGCCCTCAGGTCGATCGAGTACCTTCTAGCTGTGATGACCCCACTAGAGTCAAGAAGGTGGACGACGCCAATGCTGAGCAGGTGACTACTCTCAGAAGTAATGAGGCTTGGGCCCTTGTGCCCAAAGTCGTTGGTAATACTCCTGTGATGCACAAGTGGAGGTCGAAGATGAAGAAGGAGGTAGAGGGAAGCATGGATCCATTTAGGAGATGTTGGATGGATCCCTCATGGTCCATGATATGCAGGGCGGAGACTATGTCTTGGACATCTCCTCGAAGGCGCTATTGGAGGGACTAGGTGCAAGATTACGGGAGCTGCTGGAGTTGTTCACCACTTCTCACTTCGAGGGGGAGTGTTGAAAATTGTGAAGTGAAAGTGGGTGATTGGAGGGCTTGGGCAACCTATCCGCGCGGACTACGTGGATATGGTTGGGAAACAGTTAGGTCGGGAGGGCAGTAGCAGCCGTCTTATTCTGTGGCGGCATGGGCGGTCTGTTCATGCGGACTAAGCAAACAACAGCAGCAGTTTGCCAAGCCGGCTTATGCTCAGCAAGCAGTTGGATCCCAGGAGGTAATCGGGTGGTTAGATACTCTATCCACGGAGTCTGACATGAAGCGGACTGGATTTGAGCTTGGCAGACCGGCTTGGCAGAAGCCTAGGTGAAAGTTAATAGTTGCCAACCTAAATCGCCTAGAGAGGGGTGAATATGTGTGTTGTGCGTCTTTTTGCGGAATAAAAAAATCTCAAACCAATGCACAGATCTATCTACCAATCAAACACAGACGAGGCAAGATTTATAGTGGTTCCCCAACCTTGGGTACATCCACTTTCCCTCACCAATCTAACAATACACTAGACTCGGCTACTCCACTATCTCGGATTGGAAATCAATCCTACCCTCGGAACAACGTTCCCACAAACTTGATCCACACAACAGCGGCGGTTTGCCAAGACGGCTTATGCTCAGCAAGCAGTTGGATCCCAGGAGGTAATCGGGCGGTTAGATACTCTATCTACAGAGTATGACATGAAGCGTACTGGATTAGAGCTTGGCAGACCGGCTTGGCAGAAGCCTAGGTGAAAGTTAATAGTTGTCAACCTAAATCACCTAGATGGGGGTGAATAGGTGAGTTGTGCGTCTTTTTACGGAATAAAAAAATCTCAAACCAATGCACAGATCTATCTACCAATCAAACACAGACGAGGCAAGATTTATAGTGGTTCCCCAACCTTGGGTACATCCACTTTCCCTCACCGATCTCGCAATACACTAGACTCGGCTACTCCACTATCTCGGATTAGAAATCAATCCTACCCTCGGAACAATGTTCCCACAAACTCGATCCACACAACAGATCTACACTCGGAAGGCAAAACTTCCTACAATCTCGGAGTTGAAAACTCCTACACACGGAGAAAACTTCTCCTACAATAATGAAATAAAGTTGTACATAAATACAAACAGTAATCTTCTTGTTCAGATCTTGAACAGTAAATCAGAAATTCCTTCTTCTAGGCGTGCGACTTTATCAGAATATTGTAGAAGAATCTCGGCAAGAATGGATCTGAACTTCCTCGGCTTCTCACGATCGATCTAATCAGAAAACAAGGAGTTGAGCGAATCTCGATCTGGAAAGCCTTCTTGATCTGAATCCTCAAAAGATGAAAACCCTAGCCGGTCGGAAATCTACAAAGGCGGCGGCGATGAGTTTCCGTTTCTTGGAGAGAGAAAGAGGAGACAAAATTTTTTTTTGAGAGTACGGCTGCAAAAACATTCTTAGAATAGTCTTTGAATAATTAGGGTTTGTCGGTTTAGACAAGACCTTTTATAGGATCAGAAAAGATTAGACTTAATTGAGTCATTTTGAGAAAGATACGTAGACCAATCACGTCAGAGTTTATGAATATGACCGTTAAGTCTGGACTTGAAGAATTTTTGGAAAAGTCAAGTAAATTACTCGAGATGTAGTAGACTACTCGAGTACATGCAGCACTACTCGAGTAGGTTGAAGATGACTACTCGAGTACATGAGAAAAACTACTCGGGAGAAAGAGAGATCATTACTCGAGTACATGAAGTCAACTACTCGAGTAAATAAAAATTCAAGGAATCATCTACTCGAGTAACAAGAATAATATAATCGAGTACTTAAGTACATACACGAGAGGTGGAGTTTATTACTCGAGTAAAAGAAATACTACTCGAGTATATAAGAATGAACTACTCGAGTATATAAGAGAATACTCGAGTCGTACACTTAGAAAATTTCTGGAACTGGAAAACATGACTACTCGAGTATATAAGAATGAACTACTCGAGTATATAAGGAAATACTCGAGTATATAACATGAACTACTCGAGAAAAAAAGAACTACTCGAGTATATAACATGAACTACTGGAGTAATTCACTTAGAGAAATTTTCTAGAATGGAATTCTGGATTACTCGAGTATAAATACTGGACTACTCGAGTAGTAGATGAATTACTCGAGTATATGATTTTGACTACTCGAGTAAGTGAGAACTACACGAGAGTCAAAATTCAGCTACTCGAGTATATAGATAAAACTACTCGAGTACTATACATATCTACTTGAGTATTTAACTTAGAAAAATTTTGCGAAGAGAATTCCTGTAAACTCGAGAGAAGAAAGAGAACTACTCGAGTAGTTGATGTAACTACTCGAGATACATCTTATCTACTCGAGTAAGAGTATTATTACTCGAGTATGAATTCAGTAACTTACTCGAGTAAGTAAAGAACTACTCGAGTACTCAGGAAAATTTTTCTTGACTGAATTTTTCTTCTAAGGGATGACCAGCATCAAGTCTTTTCACATAGTCCTAGAGCTTGAATATGAATTGTATCCCAATAGAGAGGCTACACATGAGTCAATACTTTGGAACACATAATGAGGGATTACATTGTGTGGTCCTGTGTTTGGTGACCCATTGTAGACTGACATTGGTCTACACTTCCCATAAGAATTCCTGCAAACACAACTCAAACCAAGCATCAAATACAACTTAATTCATCTTAGTTCAAGGGTGACTTCATCAAATCTGGGTTAGTGTGGATACAATACCCAACAATCTCCCCTATTTGTAGAAGTCAGAACCCTTTACACTAAGGTAAATCATGGACATAAAAAGGATGCTAAGTAATAAAGCAGTGTAAGCAAGCAAAGGAACTATGAAAATTTTCTAGATATCTTTTACCAATTTCTCCCCCTTTCTGACTTCAATAGATAGCTTAGTAATAGCGTCTTCTTTGAAGAGTCCAACTTCTTCATAGATTTTCATCTTAGTGGCTTCAACTCTTTTGTCCAATTCCATCTTTGAGCCTTTAGCCTTCTTGAAAATCCAGCTTCTTCTAGTCTTCTTTGTTTAGCATCCCAAGTTCTGTTTTTAAGAACGAGAACTTGGTCTCGTCCAGCGGCTTCGTGAAAATGTCTGCAATTTGCCTATCTGTAGAGTCATATTGAAGATCTATGTCCCCATACTCCACACGCTCCCGGATGAAGTGATACCTTAACTCTATATGCTTTGTCCGGCTGTGCGAGACTGGGTTGTTGGCTATTGAAATTGCACTGGAAGAGTCACAAAATAAAGGGATCTTTTCAAACTTCATGTTGTAGTCCTCAAACTGATTCTTTATCCAAAGTAAATGTGCACAACAACTGCCTTCAGGGATGTACTCTGACTCAGCAGTTAAAATTGCTACACAGTTATGTTTCTTGCTACTCCAGGAGATAAGTCTTCTTCCAAAGAATTGACATGTCCCTGAAGTGCTTTTCCTGTCGTCTTTGCTACCTGCAAAATCTGCATCTTAAAAACCTATTAGTTCGCTATCATTACTTCTTGGGTACCATAAGCAAATACGTTTGGGTCCTTGGTCTTGGGTTAGAACACTCCCCCTACGAATATTAGCATTAGGAGTGGTCTTCCTCATATTGCCAACATGTAGGGTTGCAGTATTTCTGGGATTAAACCAGCTATCAATGGCAAAGTGACCAATTCTACCACAACACCAACAATCAAATCTGTTGTATCTTTGCCTTATGTTCTCCTGCTTGGCCTTTTGGAATTGTGGTCTAGCAGGGGCAGCATTATTGGAGGAAGGTGCCTCATGATGATGGCAATCACGTGGCTTCTTCTCCTTTACAGGCTTTTTTACAACAGGCTTTGCCTTTGGGGCCTTCTTGAAGTTATGACCATGATTCAAAGGGCTATAGCTCTAAAGAATGACTTCTTCATAAGGTACCTGAAAGGCACTTTTGCCAAAGTTTCTGGGTCGAGTCCATTCTTGATAACGGGACTTTGGCTCTACATAGGTAGGCCTAGCGAAGTGTCCGTAGGATGAGTCAAGATCAAACTCATTTGAAGGAAATATAACCTTCTTGAACGTGGTCTGATCTTGAGGGGCTTTCCCCTTCTCTTTGGCTAAGGCCTTTTTGGCGGCCTTATTCTTTCGTTGAGCTTTATTTCTCCTAGAAGACTTACTTGGAGGTTCTTCATGGCCTAGTCCAGCACCCTTGGCCTTGGCTGAGAATTCAGCAACGAATGGAAGAACTGTCTTGGGCTTCGAGAAACTTTCAACAAGTTTCTTTTCAGCAGCAAGTTGGGCTTCCAGCTCTTTGATGATTTTCTCTTTAAGATCAAGGTGCTCAAGTGCTTTGTTATATTCTTCAATAGCATTATTGAAGTTCTCTTCGAGCGAGTCAGTCTTTGCAACTTTCTCTCTCAAGATGCTCTCTTTAGCTTTGAGAGACTTTTCTCTTTAGCCTAAGTTTTCATGACTCGGCGACATTTGTCGTAAGCCATGATTAACTCCTTATATTGAGCCATGAGTTCTGACTCATCGTCAGAAGAGCTATCCTCACAATCATGTTCAGAAACTTCAGAATCTGAAAGAGGGGTGTGAGAGTTTACCTTCCAGTGAACTGGGGTTCTTGTTCATTATCTGTTTGAGCCATGAGTCCAAAATAGGCTTCTTCTTCTTCACTCGACTCAGATGAGTCAGAGTCACTAAGAGTCTTGCCCTTTTTGGCCATCAAGCACTTCTCCATCCTCTTCTTGTTATACGAGGACTTCTTTTCCTCTCTTCTACCACCCTCCTTCTTGTGAGGGTAGTCGGCGATGACGTGTCCTGGCTTATTACAATAATAATAAATAATGTAAGTAGAAACATGTTTGTTCTGTTTAGAGTTATACCTGTCATGGCTGTTTGAGCCTTTTCTTTGCAGATCACCATCACGTCGTGATCTTCAATAGGAGGCATCCTTGCCTTTCCATTACTTCTTCTTGTTCAAGAATTTCTTGAACTATCGTGAGAGTAGAGAGAACTCTCCTTTTGATAGTTCAGACCCTGAGGTGCTTGGCTCTGAGATTTCTTCTTCACTAACTTCTTATGCTGGAGTAGGAGAAACAACCTTTGTCTTCTTAGAGGTGTCTGCTTTTAAAGCAATAGACTTCTCTTTGAATCCAGATCTACATTTCTCTTCTTCAGCCTTTCTGGTGTTGAGTTGAAGCACAAGTGACATCAGCTTCCCGAAGAGATTCTGAGGATCTGTCTCGGCTAGTTTTCCGAACTCCCTTATGACACAGACCTTGTTATCCCATTCCTTAGTTAGGGATCTCAAGAAATTATTGTTTAATTCTCCATTAGTGAAGACTCTGCCATAGACCCTTAGCCCATTCACTATCTTGAAGAAATTCTCAAAGGTGTCAGCAATAGTATCTTTGTTTCCTTGTCGGAAAGCTTCATACTTCTAATTGAGAAGGGATCTTCTGTCATCCCTCACTTCTTCTGTACCGTCCATCAAGGTAACTAATGACTGCCACATCTCCTTCGCAGACTGGCAGTGAATCAGGTTTTGCAGCATTGAATCATCGACTGCACTTGCTATAATAATTTTTGCCTTTTTTTCCAATGAGATAAGTGCAATCTCATCCTTATCTAGATCCATAAGTTTCTTAGGGACTTTCTTAGTTGGATCTATAGTGGAGACGGTCGTGGGAATATAAGGACCTTCTTTAACTATTATGAAGATCCTAGGATCCACAACTTCCATGAAGAACTTGATTCTCTCTTTCTACATAGGGAAATTATTTTTGGTACATACAGGAAGCTTGGCAAAATCCTTAGCCTTGTCCATTGTTGGTAGATCTCAAATGACAACTATTAAAGAATCTTATCAAGGTGTTAACCTTTTAACGATCAACCTGCCTCTGATACCAATTGAAAGTTAATAGTTACCAACCTAAATCACTTAGAGGGGGTGAATAGGTGAGTTGTGCGTCTTTTTGCAGCATAAAAAAAATCTCAAACCAATGCACAGATCTATCTACCAATCAAACACAGACGAGAAAAGATTTATAGTGGTTCCCCAATCTTGGGTACATCCACTTTCCCTCACCGATCTAGCAATACACTAGACTCGGCTACTCCACTATCTCGGATTGGAAATCAATCCTACCCTCGGAACAACGTTCCTACAAACTCGATCCACACAACGGATCTACACTCAGAAGGCAAAACTTCCTAAAATCTCGGAGTTGAAAACTCCTACACTCGGAGAAAACGTCTCCTACAATAATGAAATAAAGTTGTATAAAAATACAAACAGTAATCTTCTTGTTCAGATCTGGAACAGTAAATCAGAAATTCCTTCTTCTAAGCGTGCGACTTTATCAGAATATTGAAGAAGAATCTCGTCAAGAATGGATTTGAACTTCCTCGGCTTCTCACGATCGATCTAATCAAAAAATAAGGAGTTGAGCGAATCTCGATCTAGAAAGCCTTCTTGATCTGATTCCTCAAAAGATGAAAACCCTAGCCGGTCGGAAATCTGCGACGGCGGCAGCGACGAGTTTCCGTTTCTCGGAGAGAGAAAGAGGAGACAGAATTTCTTTTTGAGAGTACGGCTGCAAAAATGCTCTTAGAATAATCTTTGAATAATTAGTGTTTGTCAGTTTAGACAAGACCTTTTATAAGATAAAAAAAGATTAGACTTAATTAAGTCATTTTGAGAAGGACACGTGGACCAATCACGTCAGAGTTTATGATAATGATCATTAAGTCTGGACTTGAAGAATTTTCGGAAAAGTCAAGTAAATTACTCGAGATGTAGTAGACTACTCGAGTACATGCAGCACTACTCGAGTAGGTAGAAGATGACTAGTCGAGTACATGAGAAAAACTACTCGGGAGAAAGAGAGATCATTACTCGAGTACATGGAGTCAACTACTCGAGTAAATAAAAATTCAAGGAATCAGCTACTCGAGTAACAAGAATAATATACTCGAGTACTTAAGTACATACATGAGAGGTGGAGTATATTACTCGAGTAATAGAAGTACTACTCGAGTATATAAGAATGAACTACTCGAGTATATAAGAGACTACTCGAGTCATACACTTAGAAAATTTCTGGAACTGGAAAACATGACTACTCGAGTATATAAGAATGAATTGCTCGAGTATATAACATGAACTACTCAAGACAAAAAGAACTACTCGAGTATATAACATGAACTACTCGAGTAATTCACTTAGAGAAATTTTATGGAATGGAATTCTGGATTACTCGAGTATAAACACTGAACTACTCGAGTAGTAGATGAACTACTCGAGTATATGATTTAGACTACTCGAGTAAGTGAGAACTACACGAGAGTAAGAATTCAGTTACTCGAGTATATAGATGAAACTACTCGAGTACTATACAGATCTACTCGAGTATTTAACTTAGAAAATTTTGAGAAGAGAATTCCTGTAAACTCGAGAGAAGAAAGGAAACTACTCGAGTAGTTGATGTAACTACTCGAGATATATCTTATCTACTCGAGTAAGAGTATTATTACTCCAGTATGAATTCAGTAACTTACTCGAGTAAGTAAAGAAGTACTCGAGTACTTTACTTAGGAAAATTTTTCTTGACTGAGTTTTTCTTCTTCTAAGGGATGACCAACATCAAGACTTTTCACATAGTCCTAGAGCTTGAATATGAAATGTATCCCAATAGAGAGGCTACACATGAGTCAACACTTTGGAACACACAGTGAGGGATTACATTGTATGGTCCTGTGTTTGGTGACCCATTGTAGACTGACATTGGTCTACACTTCCCATAAGAATTCCTGCAAACACATAACTCAAATCAAGCATCAAATACAACTTAATTCATCTTAGTTCAAGGGTGACTTTATCAAATCTGTGTTAGTGTGGATACAATACCCAACAATCTCCCCCTATTTGTAAAAGTCAGAACCCTTTACACTAAGGTGAATTATGGACATAAAAAGAATGCTAAGTAATAAAGCAGTGTAAGCAAGCAAAAGGACTATGAAAATTTTCTAGATATCTTTTACCAATTTCTCTCCCTTTCTGACTTCAACAGATAGCTTGGTAATAACATCTTCTTTGAAGAGTCCAACTTCTTCACAGATTTTCATCTTAGTGGCTTCAGCTCTTTTGTCCAATTCCATCTTTGAGCCTTGAGACTTCTTGAAAATCCAGCTTCTTCTAGTCTTCTTCGTTGAGCATCCCAAGTTCTGTTTTGAAGAACGAGAACTTGGTATCGTCCAGCGGCTTCATGAAAATGTCTGCAATTTGCCTATCTGTAGAGACATATTGAAGATCTATGTCCCCATGCTCCACATGCTCCCGGATGAAGTGATACCTTAGCTGTATATTCTTTGTCCGGTTGTGCGAGATTGGGTTGTTGGCTATTGAAATTGCACTAGAAGAGTCGCAAAACAAAGGGATCTTTTCAAACTTCATGTTGTAGTCCTCAAACTGATTCTTTATCCAAAGTGACTGTGCATAGTAACTACCTGCAGAGATGTACTCTGACTCAGCAGTTGAAATTGCTACACAGTTCTGCTTCTTGCTACTCCAGGAGATAAGTCTTCTTCCAAAGAATTGACATGTCCCTGAAGTGCTTTTCCTGTCGTCTTTGCTACCTGCAAAATCTGCATCTGAAAAACCTATTAGTTCGCTATCATTACTTCTTGGGTACCATAAGCCAAGATTTGGTGTAACTTTAAGGTATCTCAAAATCCGCTTCGCAGCACCGTAGTGAGATTCCTTAGAGTTCACCTGAAATCTAGCACAGACACATGTTGAGAACATTATGTCAAGTCTACTTGCAGTAAGGTAGAACATGGATCCAATAATGCTTCTGTACTTGGTTTCATCAAAAGGTTTACCTTTTTCATCCTTGTCCAGAGACATTGTTGAACCCATTGGAGTCCTCATCGAGGTTGCAGGCTTGCCAGGATCATCTCTATGCTACTACATGAGATAAATTCAGATGTGATGCAGGCTTGCACGTTTGACACCAAATATTTCTACGAACGAACACGCTTGCCTCTCTAATGATCCAATCCTACACTCGCACAATAGTTCTACGCAGCACCACATTAATTAAATCCATCAATTATATGCTAACGTACAGGTAGCCAAACCGCTTTGGATCGAACAATGGCTATAGGACAATATCATTTCCGGCTAAAAGGACCAACCCGGTCTGAACGAGCGGTGTTGTACCAAAAGAAATCTATCAAATAAAATACGATTCGAAAAAAGGTAGATCTATCCCAACAAAATAAAACGATGGTTCGCCAAACCTTTCTCGAAATTAAAGGAAATTAAGAGGGACAACAAAAGCAATTGAAAGATCACCACGATATAATTTTTTATTGCTATCAAAAATTCAACGCTAAGATTCTACCACCACAGGAATTAATCTAGGAAGAGAAACACACAATAGGTAGAAAGGATTCGTTACCCTATCAGAATGGATGATTCCGATTTCTCTACTTGGATCATTCTTCAACGGCTCCGCCGGAGTCACGCTGGTTGAAGATGTAAAACTTGTCTGCCTTCGTCGCTTCATGCTTTGGCCAATGTTCACCCCAAGTTTGAAGGATGGCCGACCTTGATAGGGTGGCTATGGGTCGTCGGGTTGTGGAAGAAGCGGTTGGCCGAGTGAAAATGGGTGGTGATCATTTTCTTTGGAGGTGGTCGGATATGATGAGGAGGATGTGGTGGTTGGCGGCTAGGGGTTGAAGGGTGGCCGAACTTGAAGGGCAAAGGAAGGGGTCGGGTTTTTCCTTAAGGATAAGAGGAGAGGAAGGAGGAGAAAGAGAGGGCGGGAGAAGGTTGGCTGGCGGCCAATAGGGGGGAAGAGATCTAGGTGGCTGAAATTTTGGAGAGGGAAGAGAGGAGGAGGGAAAATTCACTCTTGAATTTACGGTTTTAATTTCTTTTCATCTCTAAGCAATATGACAACAATCCATGCCTATATATAGTCTACACCACTCAATCTCCACCTTAGAAAATTAATACACTCATGATGGTTATATGCACCCATCATGAATTAAATAAAAATAGAGTTTGCATAAAAATAAAATACAAGATGGTTATAACACCCATCACACATGAATTAATTAAATGAAATAAAAATAAAAATGCTTAAAATAACAATTGATAAAAATAATAATTTAATAAAATATATAATTATAATTATATTTTTTATTTAATAGCGGCAGCGACGTTGGCGTCGAGGTAGAAATCCCATCCGCGAGCTTGCGGCAATGACCGCCCCAATCCACGAACTCTTTCAAATGGAGATCAATGGCGCCATCAATCCTCCCCCGCTAAAAAGTACTTATCATCGATGAGTTGATCTGAATGCAATGGTGAGGGAGAGCATCATCCATAGGAGCTATGTAGCAACAAACAACACCACTTGGCGAGGAGAGCACTTCATCTTCGAGTATCCTGTCATGCAAAAAGGTGGTCCTGGAGAACCTTGGAAAAGCATTAGGAAATAAAAGAAAATAAGTTTCTACATCAACAACCAACGTATCTCCAGTGAAGACCAATGAAGCGAGCGATCCAGGCACAAACTCACTACCCAAACCATGAGAAAATAAAGTGGACCCAAATGGACAGGCAGATAATTCGAGTGGTGGAGAAATAGATAGCATTAAATCAGAAACATTAAAAATAGGGGTAATACCCCAATCAGTGGAAAACTTCAAATGATATGCGTATTCTCCTAATTTCTTTAAAATCCGAAAAAGGTCCAACTCCTAACTTGCCAACTTTCTATAGTGCCCGAAGGCAACCGTTCAGGGATGAGACGCACCAAAATTAAATCGTCAATCATATAGTGAGACGCTCTTTTATGTAAGCTAGCATGAAATTGATAAGATTTATATGGTGTGGTTAGCGCTTCACTAATGTGCTTATATAAAATGTGATCATGATGAGCTTAATCTGGTTCGAGTTTCAACGATAAACTAGCAAGTAAATAATAAGACGCAACTTGAGTGATTAATTCTCTTAAAGTGCACCTAAGTATCATACTATCGTGAGGAGTGAAACCGTGGGCTACATGACTTACCCCAAATATAGAGGATAAGGGAGTTAAGTTGGCGGGTACGGGATCCTTATAATCAAAGATGATTTTTATAGGCTTCAAAATCGCAGTCCTAATTTTATAATTAATATTTTCACGCTTGGCATGAAGATATGCCAATGGAAACCGCTCATCATAAATACTAAAAGTGTTGGACGCTCCCGGATGTGACAAGAGGTGCGAGCGATACAACTCATGGGGCCTAACCTTGGTCACTAACGTGTGGGAAAAAGGGTCATCAAATGGCGGTGGGGAAATAAATGCGACCGGGTGTGGGATTTAGGTATGTGAAGGAGACACCACATCCAGAGGCACAATAACCAAAGAATCAGAAACAGGCAAGAAAAGAACCGTAGCTAGACACGCAGTGAAATGAATAGCCAAATGTGATGCATAGTCAGATCTATGCGGTGCGGTGAATAGACCAAAATCTAGCTCGCTCAACATACTAATATCTAAGTGCTGAGATAATGCCAAGGTAGGAACTAAAAGAGTGGGCGAGTTACAACAACTCAGTCTAGGACTACCGATGCCACATCCTAAATCGTCAACTAATGTGGGCTCATAGATAGGAGCAAGGGTCGGTAAAATCAAACCCGAGATAACTTTCAACGATCGGTGATAACTTCAAGGAACTCTCATCCGGGGGTAAAGCCAAAGAATCATTCAAAAATACCACTTCCTCGCTTGCAATTTCTTCCAACACACTAGATAAGTCGTTTAATTCTGAATCAATAAAGGTCTCAGAAATGGGCAAAATCGAACCCGACGAAAAATTTAATCCAGATGGAACTTTAGACAATGGTGATATCATCAAATAACTATCATTCAGGTTTTCAACTCTAAAATCATCCAAACATAACCTTCTCACATAAGGTGAGTCTTACCAATCAGTTGGAACATCCCCTAAGTCAGGGTCGACAATGGCAATGGAAATATCCTCACTCAAAGGCTCCTCAAGAAAATCAGATAAGGCCTCAGCGGGTATAATCGTAGTCTCTAACGCGATGGGGATCGTATCCGGGAGAGGGTACTCAATACTAGGGTACACAGACACAACGCTAGTAGGGCACATAATAGGCAAAGAGCTACTCTCATAGCCTGGACTATCTTCATCATCCAAAACATCATCTTCTAGATCACTAGGGATTCTATCAGACTCAGATGCATCAGAATCGTCGGGCACTAACGAACATTTCAGAATACTCTCACCTACGGGGTCATCCTCAAAATCCAGAAATGTCACACATACATCAGCATCCTTATGTGTATCAGTTTCTATCTCAAGGGGCTTAGATGTCGAGGCTAATGGTGGCATAACCCTGGTGGTAACATCTATCGAGTCCATATCCAAAGACCTATTAGAAGAGTTTTCCATAATGGGCGGGGGGGGGGGGGGGGGGGGGGGGGGGGGGTGTCCTAAGACGACCCTACCGGTCTGACACAAGTGAGATTTATTCCCAGGAATGTAGTGCTTCTCAATTTCTAATGCCGTATTAAAAGTGGTGTCCAATTCGGTATGACAATAACACAGTAATTTACCCTAGATGTAGGGGTTTAACCCCTTACCAAACCAAGAGAATGTGATCTCTGACAACTCCTTCACACCACTTCTAACTATCATATCCTTAAAAAGATGCATATAATCCGAGACTGACTTGTTCCCTTATTTAAGGTTAGTCAAATCTTCAGTTATCTGTCGCCTGGTCTGGACGTTTGGTTTATTGTCATTCTTAAAGTCTGGTATGGATGTAGTGCCATAAATATACTCACTCTTAGGCTTAGTATTAGCATGGCGAAGGTAGGCGGGATCAAATTGATCCGAGAGTAGGCTACGCGTGTGTGGCCAAGCGTAACAATTGCTACCAACATGGCGCTCTTCGTTTAACCAAAACAACTGGGCTTGACCTACTAGTCGCTCTTGGCCAAAGTTAACCTTTTTGTGGTCATCCCATAAGTGGTAATTAAAATAATGCTCTAATCCCTTAAGCCAATCTCTAAAAATTTGGGGACATCCTAAACCGTCATAAGTAGGATAAATGTATTGTGCCCTAGGGGTGTGTATAGCCATATCCTTAGCATATGAATAGTCTAGCCGTGCAGAATATACGTCATATGCCTTTTTAGTGAGAACCAGAGAGAAAACTCAACATGAACTGGTGCACATACAATGAGGAATGAACATGGCTCTATTTAATTTTCACAGATGGAATTGTTCCCATTTAGTAACTAGGTAAAAATATTTTCTTGTTTTCTTACAGGAAATAAATTGAAGATTATTAAAAAAATTTTGATTTTTGTTTGCTGAAAAATAGAAATATAGGCCGCTATTGGCAGACCAGGAAAAAAAGTTTTATGACGACTTAATAAAAATAATGACTTAATGAAAAATAAATTTTTTTTTGGATTTCTTACTAAGAAAATGATGGATAATTTCCAGAATTTTATTTTTTTGGACTTCGAGAAAAACTGAAAATTTAGGACGCTATTTGCAGACCAAAAAATTAAAAATTGATTTATATGTTGTGCAATGAAACATGCAAGTGCGTGTCGGTGCTCAAAGTAATTTTTCGTAAGATGGTACTAATTAAGAAATTAGCACAACCTGGCTCTGATTCCAAATTGATGGAGGCTTGCACGTTTGACACCGAAAATTTCTACATACGAACACGCTTGCCTCTCTAATGATCCAATCCTACACTTGAACAATCATTCTACGCAACACCACGTTAATTAAATTTATCAATTATATGCTAATGTACGGATAGCCAAAATGCTTAGGATCAAACAATGGCTATAAGCCAATATCCGTTCCGGCTAAAAGGACCAACCCAGTCCAAACGAGCGGTGTTGTACCAAAAGAGATCTACCAAATAAAATACGATTCGGAAAAAGGTAGATCTCTCCCAACAAAAGAAAATGATGGTTAGCCAAACCTTTCTCGAAATTAAAGGAAATTAAGAGGGACAACAAAAGCAATTGAAAGATCACCATGATATAATTTTTTATTGATATCAAAAATTCAATGCTAAGAATCTACCACCACAGGAATTAATCTAGGAAGAGAAACACACAATAGGTAGAAAGTATTCGTTACCCTATCGGAATGGATAATTCCGATTTCTCTACTTGGATCGTTCTTCAACGGCTCCGCCGGAGTCATGCCGGTTGAAGATGTAAAACATGTCCTCCTTCGTAGCTTCACGCTTTGGCCAATGTTCACCCCAAGTTTGAATGATGGCCGGCCTTGATTGGGTGTCTATGGGTCGTCGGGTTGTGGAAGAGGGGGTTGGCCGAGAGAAAATGGGTGCTGATCGGTTTCTTTGGAGGTGTTCTACTATGATGAGGAGGTAGTGGTGGTTGACGTCTTGGGGTTGAAGGGTGGACAAACTTGAAGGGCAAAGGAAGGGGTCGGGTTTTTTCTTAGGGATAAGAGGAGAGGAAGGAGGAGAAAGAGAGGGAGGGAGAAGGTTGGCCGGCGAAAAATAGGGGGGAAGAGACCTAGGTGGCCGAAATTTTTAAGAGGGAAGAGAGGAGGAGGGAAAATTCACTCTTGAATTTAGGGTTTTAATTTATTTTCATCTCTAGGCAATATGACAACAATCCATGCCTATATATAGGATACACCACTCAATATCCACCTTAGAAAATTAATACACTCATGATGGTTATATGCACCAATCATGAATTAAATAAAAATAGAGTTTGCATGAAAATAAAATACAAGATGGTTATAACACCCATCATACATGAATTAATTAAATGCAATAAAAAAAAATGCTTAAAATAACAATTGATAAAAATAACAATTTAATAAAGTATATAATAATAATTATATATATTTTTTTAATAGCGGCGACAACATTGGCGTCGAGGTAGAAATCCCATCTGCGAGCTTGAGGCAACGACCGTCCCAATCCACGAACTCTTTCAAATGGAGATCAATGGCGCCATCAAGATTTTTTTGATTTCTCCAAAGGAACAACTCTCCACCATATGAAGAAAGTATCAATCTCTTCCATTTAGAGATGGGAACTGAAGTTGCTGAATCCTGCCCAGACTGCTTTAGCTCATGAACATCCATATGCAGAGGACAGGACTCCATCTCCCTCTCAACCTTATATTGCTGGCACATCTAGTGTAGCTGCTGAGGGGGAGCCTGCTCCTTCTGTTCAAGAAGAAAGAATACCTACTCCACCTGTTGTTGCTTCTCTCCCTCCAACCACTCCAGAATAAACTCCATCAAATACTTAAGTTCAAGAAACCATACCCTCTATTGCAGAAGACATTAACCAGATGATTGAAGAACTAATCTCTGAAGAGCCTCTTCCTCCCCTCCAAAAAGAACAACCTACAGAACCATCCGAGGAACCAACTCCAGTACTATCACCCTCTCCTACTCCATCTCCAGAATCCCCTGTTCACTAATCTTCTGCTGCTGACAATGAGCAAGACGTGACCATATTGATTTCTGATGAGAATGAGCAGACCCTAGAACTAGCTGATGCTCCTCTGAAAATCTTGGACTTCACTCTTCCCACCTTCATTGATGAGGAAGGAGATATTTTGCTTCACACTACTAGAGCTAAGAGCTCAGTAATCATTGAAGAGATTACTTCATGGACTGCTACTCCTCCTCCAGTTCCTCATACTGCAACTCCAACTCCTGCTCCCAATGTTCTTCTAGTTAAGATAGAATAGATGCTGCTAGACCTGAGAAAGTATTTTGATGACTCCTTGAAGGTTGTTCAAGAGAAAGTTACTGCTCTTGAAAAAGAAATGAGCAGAGGCTTTGCAGAAATTCATCACAATACTGATGAGCTCAGACAGTAATTCAGAATAGGTGGAAATGCACTGGAACAAACAATTACCAGTGTTGGCCTAATGATGGACCAATCTATTACTCTTGCTAATAATCAGATACAGTTAGCAAAGCTGGCCCAAGGGCACACTTTCAAAATCTGTGAATAAGTTGGTACTTTCAAAGAATATGCCATCAAGGAACTAACTGTAGAAGTAAGAAAGGCGGAGACATTAGTCAATGAATATTTAGAAATCTCAGATGCTGGCAAGCAAACTCTATGGGAAGACAAGCTGAAGGAAATTCATATTGATGTGCAAAATCAGATTGATGGTGTAAAATTTCACATCTATGATACAGCTGTGTGGATACATAACCAGATCTTCCCTGACTTTCTAGAAGATCCAAATATAATTCCCCATCATCTGAATCCTCAAGCTCAGCATGCTCCAGCTCCAGTTCCTCAGCCAACATTTTCTCCATGACCCGAAGGCTCTGAAGCTCCTCCTCCAGAAACTTATTCTCAGGTTTGGGAATCTGATCCAGCTGATATACTTCTTCAAGCTCCTCCTAAGATTCATATTCCAAAGAAAAGAAAGTATGGTGCTAAAGCTTCTGCCAGTAGATCCATTCCAATTCCAGAGGCAGAGAAAAGAAAAGCTCATGAATTTGCAGAGATGTCGATTCCTTCCTCAAAGTCACTAATACTTGATACTCTCAAGTTAGTTTTGGATTTTAATGAGAATAGACATGATCATTACAGCTCCCATGATTGGGACTTGTATGAAAAATCTATGACCAAAAGAAGACTCTATGATCGAGAACAGGGAAGGAATAATCCTGTTGCACCTCCAAAAACTCCTAAATACTACCCAAAGTCATACAACTATCAGAGAAGGCAACAAGAAAAGAAGGACAGACAGCAACAACAACAACATCAAGCCTAAAGAATGAAGATAGTTCTAAGAGTGTGGATTGGAATTGTGTAGAAATGTATTTTGGACAATTCTATTTATATAAATCCTTAATTTTGATAATATACTCTTTGTTTTCAATATTTGTGCATGTTACTCTGTTTTCTCTCATTTATATCTAATTCTTTATTTGTTTATATAACTCACCTTAGTGTAGAGGGTTCTGACTTCTATAAACAGGGGGATATTATTGGGTATTGTCTCCACAGTAACTCAGATTTGTATGAAGTCACACTTAAACTAAGATGAAATAAGTTGTATTTGATGTATTGTTTGAGTTATGTGTTTGTAGGACTTAATTGCCAAGTGTAGACCAATGTCATTCTACAATTGATCAACAAACATATGATCATACAATGTAATCCCTCATTATGTGATCCATGGTGTTGACTCATGTGTAGCCTCTCTATTGGGATACACTTCATTTTTCAAGCACTTGGTTTGTTGGTGAAAGACATGCTGCTGATTCCATTGAAGAAAGAAAAATCTTCATAAACCAAATATTTTCTAAGTGTTTTACTCGAGTAGAATTATAGAACTCAAGTAGAACCTTTAGTTGTACTCGAGTAAGTCTAGTCTGGATTTCGAGTAAAGGAAATGGTTCTCGAGAAATTTGAATCTAGTTCTCGAGAGGCCAAGTCCATTACTCGAGTAGACTTCTTCTCTTTCTCGAGTTGACAGATTTTCCCTCTTTAGAAATTTTCTAAGTATTATACTCGAGTAGTCAAGTTCACCCCTCGAGTAGATGAGCTTTTTGACTTGAGTAACAAAAGGAAAGTACTCGAGTAGTATCTACCCCACTCGAGTAGTATCTACCCCACTCGAGTAGTGTAGTTCCTGTACTCGAGAAGCCTGTCTACTTCTCGAGAAGTATAGTTCCAGTACTCGAGTAATCAGTTTTTTCTCCCTGATTTTCTCTATGTTTTCTTCTCGAGAAGTTCACTTCCACGTCTCGAGTAACATTCTAGCACTCGAGTAACCTCATTCCACTCGAGTGATTATGTTTCTATTCTGAAATTTCCTGAAGGGCTTCTTCTCGAGTCGTCTGATATTGTCTTCTCGAGAACTCATCTTTGTACTAGAGTAGTTCTTCTTTCACTCGAGTAATTCAGTCATTTTTCAAAAAAATTTCGCTAAGTCCTAACAGACGCAATTTTGAAATAACTTGACATGATTGGTCCACATGGCCATCATTAATGATAATTTTGACCATTAGGGAGATCTTATATAAGGTCTTGTCATTCCGACTAACCCTAAGAAGCGTGTAAAAAGAAATATTCTAAGAATTCTGAATCGGTTTTTTCTTTCCTAAACGAAAGCCGCCGCCGCTCATCGTTTAAATCGCCAAGGGCTTTCGTTCAAGAAGATTCAAACCAGTCGACTTGCAGATAAAGATCATTCTTCAATTTCTTCATCTTCTCTTTGATCTTGCGAGTCAAGAAATTTTCAAATCAAGGATCCTACCATGTCCTCTTCAAATTCTCTGACTGTGCCGCAAAGTTCAAGAAGGAAGACCTAGGCAGAAAATTCCAGATCTGAGAAAAAGAAATTGTTTGTATTTCTTATTTCAATCTATTTTTGTAGGAGACTATTCTCCGAGTGTAGGAGCTTTGTTCTACGAGTTGTAGGAAGTTTTCATCTTCCGAGTGTAGATTCGTTTTGTGGATTGAGTTGTAGGAACGTTATTGCGAGGTGTAGGATTGGTTTCAATCCGAGAATAGTGAAGTAGCCGAGTCTAGTGCTTTGCTAGATCGATGAGTGGAAAGTGGATGTACCCAAGGTTGGGGAACCACTATAAATCTCTATATCCTTTGTGATTGCTTGGTTGTTATTTTCTGTGCATAAATCGGTAAATTTTTTATTCCGCAAAAGACGCAAAACTCACATATTCACCCCCCCTCTAGGTGATTTAGGTAAGACAACTAATAACTTTACACCTTGTGAAGCAACTCTTGTAAACACACTTCCAAAAATTCCACAAAAATATTCAGAGCTTTACAAGGTCATAAAAGGTCCTCTTACAAAATATCATGTGTTTCTAGTAAGGTTAATTCATAAGAAATTCCTAAATAGATAGAGCAACTTGAAGGGTTGTGAATGAAGTACTCTAATTATTGATCTAAAATTCATTCAAAAATTTCTAGAGCTTTGTTATGGTCTTAAACCATAACTGACTAAATCTCATGCAATTTCAAGTTTAGAAAGTCATATATAAAAATTCTTCAAGAAAACCCATGATACTGCGCTTTACGAAGGAACCTACTTGTAAACTCATCCCAACAACATGTAAAATATTCTAAATATTAATATGACTATAAAAACAACTCCTACCATCATCCCAAGGAAATCCAAGGTCATATGACACCTAAATTATTCTTTAAGGTGCAAGGGCCTAATCAGGCATAAAGTTATTTAAGTGGGGAGCAAGATTCCAACTACCACCTATAATAACCCTAGGGAATTACTACACCCTAGAAACCCATGGGGTAAACCCTAAGTCCAAACAAGGACAAAACACCCTAAGTCCTTCATAAACCCTAAAAAGCTCAATCCAAGGCTTGAACTAGGGCACTAGGACTCAACCACCCTAACCCACCCCAAACTATAAGAGAGGGTGACCCTACTGACCTTAGGACTCTGGCCAGAGCCCAAACCCCTTTGGATGTGGACTGGCCCCTCCATGCCCCAAGAATCCTAAACCCTAAACTCACCCTTAAAGGCCCAAACTTTAGTCACAACAAAGCCTAATCGAATAGTACTCAAATGAGTTAAGATTTTAACCAATGACTTATAATGACCCTTAAGACCATCCACCAAAGTTTTGGGGGTTGGTGAGGTCATTAGATCCCTTAATCAAGCTATTCAAGGATTATTAAATTTTTTCCAAAACTATAGAAATGTTTTCTCGAAAAATTCTGATTTTTGGATATATCCTAGGTGTAGAGATGATTGACTTCTTGACCAAATTTTAGGTCATTTGGACGTGTGGTTAAGTTGGGGCACTTATTTTAATCTCTGACTAGCCCTAAGAATAGACTGCACCATTTTGGGTGTTAAAGTCAGAACATTAAGCCAAATTAGTTGAAACAAATTTTAAATTAAAATAGACCTCAAGGGTTACAACTTTTGTGTTGACCACGTTTTTTGTAGAAGCCTCTAAATTTTTTTAATAAATAGAAACATTTACTAAAATTAATGAGGCAAAAATCAAATAAAAGGAATTAATTAATCCTAAGATTAAATCGGAGGCGACACGAATCTTTGCGCAAATCGTGCGACAGCTGGTCATCTTCAACCTCTAGCCTATGACTAAGATTGCCCTATCCTGGAGCCCTTTCCAAGCGCTACCATCGGCCACCCGATCATCTCCCCGGTCGGCCACCGCCTCCACCACCTTCGTTGAGATAGTGGCTATCGTCAGGCGGCGGCACGACCGCCGGAGAGGCTGTTTCCAGTGAACCCGAGAGGTGAAAAAAGCCCGACAAATTTGTGAAAAAGGTCCCTTGATCGGGCTCAATTGAGCCTGATATCTCTCCTATTTGATCTAGGATCCTAACACTAAGGAAGAGGGGGAGAAATCGACCTTCTGGGTGGAGCGCAGGCGTGTCGATTGCCGGGTCTCCATTTGCGGTAGAAGAGTCGCTGGAGTTCTGCAATAGCACTGTGGAAGGACTCAATTTCGTCAAGGGAAGAGTGTAAATGACTCCTCTGGGTCTGAGGAGTCTTTTTAAATAATCAGAATGGGGAGGGGAGGGGTCTTTCTTCATGGCTCCATTAATGGCTAATGAAGAGTTTCGGCCATGGGTGGCTACACTGTTCCGTCCATTGAACATAAAAGTGAGGGATTGATCTAACTAACTCTAGAGGGAGGGGGTGAATAGATTACTTTAAGATATAAATTTGTTTTTACAGCTAATTAAAATAGGTGATACATATATACATATATAAATAAATAAATAAATAAATAAAAGTATGACAACATAAATAATAAAAAAGTAAAGCATAACCAGATGACACAAGCAGTTTATAGTGGTTCCCCAATAAACTTGGGTACATCCACTCTTCTACCACCTTGGTAGGAACTCTCTACAGGTTTTTGATTAGGTGCCCTGCGACAACAGGTTTTTGATCAGGTGCCCTGTCACCACAGGATTTTGATCCAGTGCCCTGTCCCCACAAGATCTATTTTCTAAGGGAGATCTAGCAACCCTTTGATATTTTGATCAGGTGCCCAAAAACCAAACCAAGTCTTTTGATCAGGAGACTTGAGAACCAAAGATTTTAACTTTTGAAGGGAGTTATAACCCTGTACAGAGTGAAAGAAAATAAAATGATGTTATCTTCTGTATCTCGAAACTCTGAGAAAACTAGTGGATTTTGTTGATGTTGTCAAAGCTCCCCCTGAGTTATAGAAATTTGATCAGGAGTGGAAGCTTTGATTCAGTGTGCAGGCCTTCAAAGAGAACTTCTTCTTCCAATTAATGATTCTGAGAGTTCGAGCTTTTGGTCTCAGATTGAATATCTGTTGCTGGAAGAAAAGCTTGAAGAAGAAGATGATGAACAAGATGTTTCTTTGTCTCTGTCTCTTATTCTCTGATTGCAGATTTTCTCTTTTCATCTTCTCCTTGTTGATTACTTCTTGTGCTTAATTCATTACTTGCTCTTCATAATTGCTTGTACTAGACAATCTTCTGAAATTTTTATTTATATATTGATTGATGATTCCAAACACATTTGAATTTCAAATTCCTTGAAATCTTCTGCATAATATCTAGAAGTTGGAATGGCTGATTTGTGTCTTCAATGTATTTGCCCAACTGTCCCAGAAAAAATGGTAGAGTATTAACTCTGTGATCCATAATTAATGCAGGCAGAAAACGACTATATTCTTAAGAATATTAAGCACTACTTAATAGAGTATTACTGTCTTAATACTTGAAATCAAACTACTTTAGTCGATCTGAGAAACTGCAGAGAAGTTTAGTCGAACAGAACTTGGAAGGAGTTAGTCGAACTCAGCAAACATTTCATTGACCCAAGCTCCAAGTTCGTCGAATTGATAATTCTCCTTCGTCGTGCTGACCTCCAAGATCGTCGAACAGAAAATATACTTTCCAATCTGAGCTCCGAGTTCGTCGAACTGAGAAGGCACTTCATCGAGCTGAGATTTTGAGGAAGGATCAGAGTTCATATACCTCAGCCAGACTTTCATCGAGCTCAACTCAAGGAAGGAACTCTAAGTTCGTCGATCTGAGATCGACGATCATCGAGCTGAGTTCAGATGTCGTCGAACACCTTTTCTGCAATCTTTAAAACTTCCTTGTCTCTAAAGTCTTCTATCTCTGAAGTCTTCTGAAGGTAGTTTTCAAACAATCTAACCTAATGTGATAGACCTTAACCCTGTAACTAACTTATGACCCTAGACTATAAATATTGGGTCATCAATCCTAATAGTGAACCTATCCCAAATCACAAGTAGGGTTCCAACAATCTCCCCCTATTTGGGTGAGGTCACTATAAAAATAAAGAAAATCACGAAGCAATAAAAATATCTAACAAAATTATAAAACTTCAACAGATGTAAACAAATGTGCCTTGTGAGTATATATATAACAAAATAAAATTCAAAATGCATAATCAGAAAAATATGAGTTTTTCTTTGAAGCATCTGAAGAAGGCGCAGGTTTTGCGAATACCATTATTCTTTTGGGATCCTCTGCTTCTCTTTGAGTCATCTTCATATCTTAAGCACCTAGAATCTTTACTGATGCAGCTCTAGGCACTACAGCTTCTGGATGGAGACTCATATAGGTATCAACATTAAAGAGATTTTTCTTTTCATACCTTTATATATATTTCTTCTTGTAGGAAGATATGGTTGAATAATGAGAAGTGTCTTTTCCTTCTTCCCTGGATTTCCTTATTTGTGAGAGTACTATAAACTCCTTGAATCTGGGCATTCTAAAATTAGGATCCATTTCAGGATCATATACTAGGAATAGTGGCCTTTCTAGACTTGATTTTTCTTGCTGATTTTCTTCAGATGTCTGCTGGCTGCGTTGCTTTCTTTGTTGTTGTTTGTTTCCCTGGGAACTGTGTTGCTGCCTGCTGCTGCTTTGATATGGTCTGGAATGATAAGAAGTTGTAGACCTTTGAACTTGTGAAATATTTCCTGTTGATCCTGCTGTAGGAGGAGGAGGAGGACCTCTCCTGAATTATGGTGGTGGAGAGTAACTCCTGCTCTTCTTCCTTGCTTGCATCTCATTCTTTGAATACCTCATCTAGTTAGGAGTGTCTTGAGTGAGAGTAATGTTGTGCAAAATATAATATGGAGTATCTGCAGTAGAAGAGTGTTTTGAAGCAGCCCTGGATGGAACCTTCTTCTTAAGTTTTCTCTTTTTAGAAGCAAATTATTCTGAATCATCTGACTTATCATCATTATCAACATCATCATCATCATATTCATTGGAAGGATTATCATAGAGGGCATTAATCTGTTTAAGCATTTCAACAGAGACTACTGGATGAGCATGTGGCTATTCAGCTATCTTTTCTTCTTCAGCCTGAGGTTGTGCTTGAACTTCTGGTTCAATATTTGTAATAACTTGAGCATGAACATTGTCAGTCTCCAGTTCCATATCTTGAAATATGAATTCATCAAGATTGGGCATGTGGGATTCAACCAAACCAAAAGTTGAAGGTGAGAAAGCCTTTGGCTCTATATCAGTTATTTGCTCCATAATATTCTCATTAACTGTAAGACTTGTCCTTAGTTATTCCAAAACTACATGACTTATTGGTGCTGTGTAGCAAACTATAGCTTTAAAATAATTATCAAAAGCTGGTAAGGTGGTGCTATAAACTGTATGAAAAGAATAAAGGAATTAAGAAATATCAACCGTGGGATTAAGAATAAAATCACCAATTATGACGATTTCTGGAATTGATAAATCTGTTGCTTCTTTTTCTGTAGAAACTGGAAGCATTTCAGTATCTGATGTTGCCTCTTAATTAACTGTTGTTGCTGGTGTTATTGTTGCAGCTTATTCATGAATTGCTGGAGCTTCTTCATTGAACATCTCCCCCTGCCTAGATTCAGAGAGTCTTGAACCCAGGCCCCTAGAAGAAGGGACAGTGGAGAAGGCAGCTAGCTATGAAGAAAGAAAATTGATGGAAGTAGTAAGTGGAGCAATGGCCTCATCTATGAGTTTCTTGAGTGTATGGGTAATAAACTCAAGAATGTTTGTTGATATAGAAGAAAAATCAACATACATGTAATCATTTATATTAGTAGATGTTGAAGGTTGGTTGTTAGTAGAAGAGAATGGCATAGAGCAAGTTGGACAGATGGTGAATGCATGTAGAATGGAGGGTGTTGGAATGTCAGTTGGAATGTTGGAGGTTGAGAAATCAGGGAGCATAGTATCTTCCTAAATATGGGAATGAGGTGGAGATGTATGAATTTGAGGTGAAAGAGGTGGAGTGTGTTGTGGAGATGGAGATGAAAGTAGATTAAAATATTGTGATGATAGTAGTCGATATGTGTCATCAATATGTGATGGTAGATGTAATTGAGGAGGTGGAGATGTTGTATCCTCAATAATGTGGATTGTTGACTGTGGAGATGGTGGTCTGGATGGTGAGACAAGAGGGATGGAAGTAGAAGGTGTGTCTATAATGATAGTTGATGGTTGTTTAATAGTAGAAACATCAACAAGTGGAGTTGATGAAGGAAATATAGAGTGATGTGGAGATGGAGGAGGAGTAGGAGCTTCTTCAGGGGTTGAGTGAGTGGCTGGTTCAGCCCTTGTGTCCTCTAAAGCTATCCTAGAAGAGGAAGCCCTGGAGGGCTTTGGGATAACCCTCTCCCATCTGCCAAAGTGGGTAGAGGTAAGCCTTTTAGATGCATTGATGAAAATGGTCTGCGAGACCAAAAGTTCTGGAACCTTTGTGTAACGTCCCCATTCGTCACATGACATATAACTGTGGCTCCGGCCGGGGCCCCACGCCATATGTCACAGACAAGTAGTGGAATTACTTGTGGAAATCAAATACTAGTCGCATCCTTAACTCAATCCATTCTAGCGCAGCATGTTTTAAATTAAAGAACTCAGCTCAGAGAATGTCCACGTCTATATAAACTCCACATTTATATAGCAACACAAGGAATGTATACAACACACCCACGCTGGGCTTAAGGCCTTACAAATTTCTCTTTTCACACAATTACATTTTCGTACATCGGCACGCAGGCCGGCCACACATGAAATCCAAACACACTTCTTCGCATGACCTTCAAGGGCCTTTAGCAGCAATCCATCCATTCCACTTGTTCATTCTACCTGCAATTTGCCATCCAAGCCAAAATAGAAAAGAAAGTAACGGTCAGCACTTGCTGACCTATTACAACGACCCTACCCCTACCCGGGGCAGTGGTTCCTTCCCTACATGCATTGCCATCATCTATCATCAAGCATCATATGTATCATTCTCTTTATCAATCTATCATGCACATCACACCACAAACGCTGGAATCCACCAGACGTCCCGTGCACTCAGGGCACCTTCTTGGTGTACCGGATATCCCAGTCGTACACCGCCGATCAGACGTTTTAACTTTTTGGTTGACCGAACATAGTCCACCAGTCTCGCAAGCTGGCGATATCCCGCCAAAACCACTCAGAGGTATAACCTCACAACATCCATAAACAACCAGAGCAGATCGACCCACCCAATGTGGTGTAGCATTTACTAAAAATTAACCCCTCACCTATTTCTGATCGACCCACCATTGTGGTGCAGCAAGTCGGGTGCGCGCTTCCCGAATCATGCCACCAATCGATCCCTTCTAACCAGATCAACCCACCATTGTGGTGTAGTCGGCCGGGTACTCGCTTCCCGGGTGCACTACCAATTGATCTCTCTTCAACCAGGAGCTTAACCAAAGCCTCCTCACATCCATCATCACATCCATACATTCAATCTCTTTGCATATCATCAAAGCCACGGAGTCTTCTCCGGTTTACCCATGAAACATCACCAATCCAGACTACCCATCCAGATGGGCTTCACACAGCATGCCTATGTCGTACTCCACACTTCCGGCTCTAGATGTAGACTCAACGAAGGAATCACTTTCGAAATCCACCTCTTGGTGGAGTATTCCAAGCACATGCATAAAGAAAGGACTTTGATGACCAAGAAGGAGATCGTTACCCTCAAAGATCGCTTCGGTGCCATGAAGTAGTCGGATGGAAGTCACCGCCTTGGCTCTGCCTTCACGAATCAACTCTCAGATCTTCGCTCCGCACTCCGCAGCTCCTCCCGCAGCTAGCTTTACTTTCCACCTTCCTTCCTTTGCTCTCTCCTTCTCTTTCTCTCTCTTGAAATGAGATAAAGAAGAAGAAGAAGAAGGGATTAAAATCCTCAGATCTCGGCCAGAAATCCACCTTGCTAAAGCCTAATCCCTTGGATCCAGGACAGAAAAAACAACGGCGAGAAAAACACTGAAAAATTATGTTTCGTCCCTGACACACCCTGTGATACGCCCGTGTCACAGGCCGTGTCCCCCAAAGTAGTGCACAAACTGCCTTATCCAAAATTATCCACGCCAAGATGACATGTTCATGTCACGCCCGTGTCAGCCCAGTCACGCCCGCGTCACAGGGCGCGACACCCACGCGACGATCTTCGCTCGACGATCTGGCAGTGATCGTCGAGATCGCCAGCGATCATCGATATCCGCTCGACAATTCCGCGCTCGACGATCTCCGCTCGACGATCTCCGCTCGACGATCTCCGCTCGATGATCTCCGCTCGACGATCTCCGCTCGACGATCTCCGCTCGACGATCGACAAGCAAATCGTCGAATCGATTGGATACGCCCCCTGTCACGCCCGTGTTACAGGGCGTGACCACCGAAACATTTCGTCGACCGAAAAATCGTTGACCTCGCGCCTCACGACGCAACCCGAGCGGGACAAGCCCTGGGACACGCCCGTGTCCCAGTCCGTGTCACCCAATTTTTTGCCAATTTCAGAATTTTGTCTGTTAAAACCCTCCCCTCCTTCAAGAAATTTTGTCCACGAAATCCGGACATAGGCAGGAAAACAACAACCAATTTGTTACAACAACCAAAAGCATAGGTTACAACAACCTTTGTTCTGTCCACTTGTGCACATTCATCCAGCAATTCAGATAATGAACAAACAGTTTCAGCATATATTTATATCATAACACCAAATATGCACCAATATGACATGGTTATCACATAGAACACATGATCAGATATATACAATACACATATTGTCAAAATGATACAAATCACGATTTACTTTCGCTCAACCTCCTTATTGTTCAATTCTCGCGAAAAGAGCCAAATTAAACACTCCAGGCTGAATTTCGCCAATGGAACTCTGCGGCTCTTGAACTTCCAAATTATGTAATCGAGGCTGCGTCCGGGATGCAGATGACTCGGCCACTGCTTTACCCTTTTCTTCATACGACGGACCTATCTTTTGCTCACTTCCTACGGGAGCATTCCAACACACTCTCGCTATGTGCCCTTGATTTCCGCATTAATAACAGATACATGTATCAACACGTCCTTGCCCATAGATCGCCCCTGAAGAAACAGTCGACGGAGCTGAATCTTCAGGCCTAAACCTTTTCTTCTCTCGTCTTCTCAACTCCTGCTCCGACTGTGGCACTTTGAACTCTGGCTTCTCCACTGCCAGTTTCTTCTATTCTTGTACCTGCTTCAACTCCTTTTCCAGGGCACGGGTCGTATCTACCAATGCTTGGAAGCCTTGGTTTACCGAACTAGGGAGTAATAATCTCAACTCATCCCGCAGTCCTTCATAAAAGCGATTTGTCTTTCGCGCTTCCTCTGCGAAGGTAGACCACGCATAACGACCAAGTCTGGTAAACTCATGCAGGTACGTATCAATATCAGTATCACCCTACACCAGACGTTGAAACTCGTTCTCCATTGCAATCCGCTGCGACACCGACAAATATCTGGCAAGAAATAATTGGGAGAATTCATCCATTGAAACCTCCGCTAAACGTCGACCTGCCAAATGATGCACTTCTATCTCATCCCACCATAATCTTGCATCTCCTTCCAGCAAAAAGTGGCTAAGGTCACTTTCTGCTCTTCTGCCGTCCTGATTGCAGTCAGGATCCTTTTCACTCTAGCCAACCAATCTTCCGCCTGCGTTGGGGAAATCGCCCCACCGAACGCAGGTGGATGAAATTCCATAAAGCTTTGCAATGACTCATCGATTGCTTGCGCCTCCACCACAACTGCAGCACACTCTTGTCTTACACCGGGCCTTGCCTGTCAAGTAGGCTGTGCCTATAACACCGCAAGCACTGTCTCTGTCACCACTCGTATAGTCTCCGCCGAAGGAGGCGTAGGCGCTTCAACGGGTGCTGCACTCTCATCAGACCACTGGGGCTCAGACTGTCCAGCTCCACTCCTCGCCACCTATAGTCAATGTACAAAACATGATTAATCATCCATGGCATAACGATAATTATACATTGACTACACACACATGTACCGCACGTACATGAAATAAAGTCCTAGTGGATAATCGTGAGTCTCCCTCCCAAACAATCTCAACCTGGCTCTGATATCACTTTGTAACACCCCCATTCGTCACATGGCATATAACAGTGGGTCCGGCCGGGGCCCCACTACATATGTCAAAGACAAGTAGTGGAATTACTTGTGGAAATCAAATAATAGTCGCATCCTTAACTCAATCCATTCTAGCGCAGCATGTTTTAAATTAAAGAACTCAGCTCAGAGAATGTCCACGTCTATATAAACTCCACATTTATATAGCAACACCAGGAATGTATACAACGCACCCACGCTGGCCTTAAGGCCTTACAAATTTCTCTTTTCACAAATTTACATTTTCGTACATCGGCACGTAAGCCGGCCACACATGAAATCCAAACACACTTCTTCGCATGGCCTTCAAGGGCCTTTAGCAGCAATCCATCCATTCCACTTGTTCATTCTACCTGCAATTTGTCATCCAAGCCAAAATAGAAAACAAAGTAACGGTCATCACTTGCTTACCCATTATAATGACCCTACCCCCTACCAGGGGCAGTGATTCCTTGCATGTATGCATTGCTATCATCTATCATCAAGCATCATCAAGCATCATATGTATCATTCTCTTTATTAATCTATCAAGCACATCGCACCACAAATGCTGGAATCCACCAGACGCTCCATGCACTCAGGGCACCTTCTTGGTGTACCGGATATCCCAGTAGTACACCGCCGATCAGAGGTTTTAACTTGTTGGTTGACCGGACCTAGTCCACCAGTCTCGCAAGCTGGAGACATCCCGCCCAAACCACTCAGAGGTACAACCTCACAGCATCCATAAACAACCAGAGCAGATCGACCAACCCAATGTGGTGTAGCATTTACTACCAATCGACCCCTCACTTATTCCTGATCGACCCACCATTGTGGTGCAGCAAGTCGGGTGCTCGCTTCCCTAATCATGCCACCAAACGATCCGTTCTAACCAGATCAACCCACCATTGTGGTGTAGTCGGCCGGGTACTCGCTTCCCGGGCGCACTACCAATTGATCTCTCTTCAACCAGGAGCTTAACCAAAGCCTCCTCACATCCATCATCACATCCATACATTCAATCTCTTTGCATATCATTAAAGCCACGGAGTCTTCCCCAGTTTACCCATGAACATCACCAATCCAGACTACCCGTCCAGATGGGCTTCACACATCATGCCAATGTCGTACTCCACACTTCCGGCTCTAGATGCAGACTCAACAAAGGAATCACTTCCGAAATTCACCTCTTGGTGGAGGATTCCAAGCCTATGCATAAAGAAAGGACTTCGATGTCCAAGAAGGAGATCGTTACCCTCGAAGATCGCTTCGGTGCCATGAAGTAGCCGGATGGAAGTCACCGCCTCGGCTCTGCCTTCACGAATCCGCTCTCGGATCTTCGCTCTGCACTCCGCAGCTCCTCCCACAGCTGGCTTTACTTTCCTCCTTCCTTCCTTTGCTCTCTCCTTCTATTTCTCTCTCTTGAAATGAGATAAAGAAGAAGAAGAAGAAGAAGGGATTAAAAACCTCAGATGTCGGCCAGAAATCCACCTGGCTAAAGCCTAATCCCTTGGATCCAGGACAGAGAAAGCAACGACGAGAAAAACACTGAAAAATCATGTTTCGGCGCTGACATGCCTTGTGACACGCCCGTGTCACAGGCCGTGTCCCCCAAAGCGATGTACGAACCGCCTTATACAAACTTATCCACGCCAAGATGACACGTTCATGTCACGCCCGTGTCAGCCCAGTCACGCCCGTGTCACAGGGCGTGACACCCACGCGACGATCTACGCTCGACGATCAGGCAGCCATCATAGAGCTCGCCAGCGATCGTCGATCTTCGCTCGACGATTCCGCGCTCGACGATCTCCGCTCGACGATCTCCGCTCGACGATCTCCGCTCGACGATCTCCGCTCGACGATCTCCGCTCGACGATCTCCGCTCGACGATCTCCTCTCGACGATCGACAAGCAAATCATCGAACTGATGGGACACGCCCTCTGTCACGCCCGTGTTATAGGGCGTGACCACCCAAACATTTCGTCGACCAAACAATTGTGGACCTTACGCCTCACGACGCAACCCGAGCGGGACATGCCTTGGGACACGCTCGTGTCCCAGGCCGTGTCACCCAATTTTTTGCCAATTTCAGAATTTGGGCTGTTACAACCCTCCCCTCCTTCAAGAAATTTCGTCCACGAAATTCGGACATAGGCAGGAAAATAACAACCAATTTGTTACAACAACCAAAAGCATAGGTTACAACACCCTTTGTTCTGTCCACTTGTGCACATTCATCCAGCAATTCAGCAAATGAACAAACAGTTTCAGTATATATTTATATCATAACACCAAGTATGCACCAATATGACATGGTTATCAGATAGAACACATGATCAGATATATACAATACACATATTGTACAAATGATACAAATCACGATTTACTTTCGCTCAGCCTCCTTATTGTGCATTTCTCGCGAAAGAGCCAAATTAAACACTCGAGGCTGAATTTCACCAATGGAACTCTGCGGCTCTTGCACTTCCAAATTATGTAATCGAGGCTGCGTCCGGGATGCAGATTACTTGGCTACTGCTTTACCCTTTTCTTGATACGACGGACCTGTATTTTGCTCACTGCCTGCGGGAGCATTCCAACACACTCTCGCTATGCGCCCTTGCTTTCCGCACTTATAATAGATACGTGTATCAACACGTCCTTGCCCATAGATCGCCCCCGAAGAAACAATCGACGGAGCTGAATCATCATGCCTAGACCTTTTCTTCTCACGTCTTCTCAACTCCTACTACGACTGTGGCACTTTGAACTCTGGCTTCTCCACTGCCAGTTTCTTCTTTTCTTGTACCCACTTCAACTCCTTTTCCAGGGCATGGGCCGTATCTACCAATGCTTGGAAGCCTTAGTTTACTGAACTAGGGAGTAATAATCTCAACTCATCCCGTAGTCCTTCATAAAAGTGATTTGTCTTTCGCGCTTCCTCCGCGAAGGTAGACCCCGCATGAAGACCAACTCTGGTAAACTCATGCAGGTATGTATCAATATCAGTATCACCCTGCACCAGACATTGAAACTCGTTCTCCATTGCAATCCGCTGCGAAACCGACAAATATTTGACAAGAAATAATAGGGAGAATTCCTCCATTGAAACCTCCGCTAAACCTCGACGTGCCAAATGATGCACTTCTATCTCATCCCACCATAATCTTGCATCTCCTTCCAGCAGAAAAGTGGCTAAGGTCACTTTCTGCTCTTCTGCCGTCCTGATTGCAGTCAGGATCCTCTTCATTCTAGCCAACCAATCTTCCGCCTGCGTTCGGGAAATCACCCAACCGAACGCAGGTGGATGGAATTCCATAAAGCTTTGCAATGACTCATTGATTGCTTGCGCCTCCACCACAACTACAACATGCTCTTGTCTTACACCTGTCCTTGCCTGTCCAGTTGGTTGTGCCTGTAACACCGAAAGAACTGTCTCCGTCACCACCTGTATAGTCTCCGTCGAAGGAGGCGTAGGCGCTTCAATGGGTGCTGCACTCTCATCAGACGGTTGGGGCTCAGACTGCCCAGCTCCACGCCTCGCCACCTATAGTCAATGTACAAAACACGATTAATCATCCATGGCATAACGGGAATTATACATTGACTACGCACACATGTACCACACGTACATGAAATACATTCCTAATATGTCACAGACAAGTAGTGGAATTACTTGTGGAAATAAAATACTAGTCGCATCCTTAACTCAATCATTCTAGCGCAGCATGTTTAAATTAAAGAACTCAGATCAGAGAATGTCCACGTCTATATAAACTCCACATTTATATAGCAACACCAGGAATGTATACAACGCACCCACGCTGGCCTTAAGGCCTTACAAAATTCTCTTTTCACACAATTACATTTTCGTACATCGGCACGCAGGCCGGCCACACATGAAATCCAAACACACTTCTTCGCATGGACTTCAAGGGCCTTTAGCAGCAATCCATCCATTCCACTTGTTCATTCTACCTGAAATTTGCCATCCAAGCCAAAATAGAAAACAAAGTAATGATCAGCACTTGCTGACCCATTATAACGACCCTACCCCCTACCCGGGGCAGTGGTTCCTTCCCTGTTTGCATTGTCATCATCTATCATCAAGCATCATCAAGAATCATATGTATCATTCTCTTTATCAATCTATCAAGCACATCACACCACAAATGCTGGAATCCACCAGACGCTTCGTGCACTCAGGGCACCTTCTTGGTGTACCGGATATCCCAGTCGTACACTGCCGATCAGAGGTTTTAAATTATTGGTTGACCAGACCTAGTCAACCAGTCTCGCAAGATGGAGACATCCCACCCAAACCACTCAGAGGTACAACCTCACAGCATCCATAAACAACCAGAGCAGATCGACCCACCCAATGTAGTGTAGCATTTACTACCAATCGACCCCTCACCTATTCCTGATCGACCCACCATTGTGGTGTAGCAAGTCGGGTGCTCGCTTCTCGAATCATGCCACCAATCGATCCCTTCTAACCAGATCAACCCACCATTGTGGTGTAGTCGGCCGGGTACTCGCTTCCCGGGAGCACTACCAATTAATCTCTCTTTAACCAGGAGCTTAACCAAAGCCTCCTCACATCCATCATCACATCCATACATTCAATCTCTTTGCATATCATCAAATCCATGGAGTCTTCTCCGATTTACCCATGAACATCACCAATAGAGACTACCCGTCCAGATGGGCTTCACACAACATGCCTATGCCGTACTCCACACTTTCGGCTCTAGATGCAGACTCAACGAAGGAATCACTTCCGAAATCCACCTCTTGGTGGAGGATTCCAAGCACATGCATTAAGAAAGGACTTCGATGTCCAAGAAGGAGATCATTACCCTCGAAGATCGCTTCGGTTCCATGAAGTAGCCGGATGGAAGTCACCGCCTCGGCTCTGCCTTCACGAAACCGCTCTCGGATCTTCGCTCCGCACTCCGCAGCTCCTCCTGCAGCTGGCTTTACTTTCCTCCTTCCTTCCTTTGCTCTCTCCTTCTCTTTCCCTCTCTTGAAATTAGATAAAGAATAAGAAGAAGAAGGGATTAAAAACCTCAGATCTCGGCTAGAAATCCACCTGGCTAAAGCCTAATCCCTTGGATGCAGGATAGAGAAAACATCGGCCTGAAAAACACTGAAAAATCATGTTTCGGCTCTGACACGCCCTGTGACATGCCCGTGTCACAGGTCGTATCCCCCAAAGCGGTGCACGAACTGCCTTATCGAAACTTATCCATGCCAAGATGACACGTTCATGTCACACCCGTTCAGCCCAGTCACGCCCGTGTCACAGGCCATGCCACCGACACGACGATCTTCGCTCGACGACCAAGCAGCGATCATCGAGCTCGCCAGCGATCGTCGATCTCCGCTCTATGATTCCATGCTCGACGATCTCCGCTCGACGATCGACAAGCAAATCGTCGAACCGATGGTACATGCCCCCGATCACGCCCGTGTTACACGCCGTGACCACCCAAACATTTCGCCGACCGAAAAATCGTCGACCTCGCGCCTCGTGACGCAACCCGAGCAGGACACGCCCTGGGACACGCCCGTGTCCCAGGCCGTGTCACCCAATTTTTTTGCAATTTCAGAATTTGGGCTGTTACACTTTGCATGTAAGAAGATTCTCAGAACTCTACCAAACCTAACATACTTCTTACTATTTTCCTTGTTAATCAAATCAAACACAATTTCACCCAAGTTCACTGATTTTTGATTAACCAGAGTACTCATCAGAAGGAATTGGTGCCTGGTTATATAGTCATGGGCAGAGTGCTTGCCCAAGATTACCTTTCCAACAATATATGCTAAGAACTTGTATTCAGTAGACAAGTTATTTTTCAACAATTTGTTAGGGTTTCCCTTGGAGTGACCTATTATAACTAGCATATCATCAAACCCAGTGCAAGATAGTTCAATATCATCTTTCCCATTGATAAACCCAAAAATTTCAGTTAGAATTGTAGGGGAAAGAGAAACCTAGTGTCCAGAAATCGATCCAGAAAAGGAGGTTTGATCTGGGAAGGTTGTTGTGAATACTCATTCCTTAATTTCCTGCACTGGATGTTTGATCCTTAAGGTCATGAACTTTCTTAACTGTGGAGCCTCAAACAACTGAAGATGTTCTTGAAGATTTGATCAGAATGGCTGAATGAATCGAAGTTAATGTCAAACCATGCATCAAATTCTATTCCATAGAGGGTGACAGCCAAAATCATCATGCCTGGCGGTAGCTCAACATAAACTTCCTCTTTTAGTTCTCCATTTAGGAATGTACTTTTAACATCCGTCTGATAGACCTTGAACTTCTTGAATGCTGCATATGCAAGAAAAATTCTGATGGCTTCAAGTCTTGCAACAGGAGCAAAGGTTTGATCATAACCAATGCCTTCTTCCTGTGAATAACCTTGGGATTCCAATCTTGCTTTGTTCCTCACAATTAATCCTTGAGCATCCAATTTGTTCCTGAAGACCCATTTAGTTCCAATGACTGGGTAGTCTTTGGGTCTTGGAATCAAATCCCAAACTCTACACCTCTCAAATTGATTGAGTTCCTCTTGCATTAAAATAATCTAGCGGGGATAATTCTTTGCATCTTTTATGGATTGAGGCTTAATATGAGAAATGAAGCAAGCATGCATCAGATTATGGTTAAGTTGATGCCTTGTTTGCACACCAGCTAATATTTCCCCAATCACTTGAGATATGGGATGATCTCTAAGTGTGACAAGATCAGCAGGAGGAGTTTGTTCATAAACAGCTTGTGAAAATAATTTCTCTTGTGGAATTATATTTGTTGTTGTGGGTTTAACTGAATCAACAACATCTTGTTCACTGTCTTCATCAATATGTGGAGAAGGATGCAATGTAACACCTTGGGTAAGGTTTAAATCGTCCAACTTCTGTATAGATAGGGTACCTACAAAGTCTCTATGGTAGAAGAATCCTTCTCCTCGTAAAACATTTTATCTTCATCAAAGGATATATGTACAGATTCTTCTATTTTTAATGTTGATTTGTTAAATACCCTGTAAGCTTTGATGACTTGGGAATATCCAAGGAAAATTCCCTCTCTTGCCTTGGCTTCAAATTTTCTTAGGTATTTCTTGTTATTATTGTGAATATAACATTTGCATCCAAATACTTTAAAGTAATCTACTTTAGATTGCTTCCCTTTAAGTAATTCATAGGGAGTCTTACCCTTTAGCTTATGAATTAAAATTCTGTTAAGAATATAATTTGCTGTGCTTACAGCCTCTGCCCAAAAGGATAGGGGAAAATAAGCATCTGCAAGTAATGTCCCATTAGATTCAATAAGGGTTCAATTTTTCCTTTCAGCTATCCCATTTTGTTGAGGAGTTCTAGGAGCAGAAAAATAATGCCTGATTCCTTTCTTCTCTCAGAATTCTTGCATGAGAAGAGATTTAAACTCGGTGCCATGATCACCTCTGATCAATGCAACCTGAGTAGAGTATTAAATCTATATGCTCTTAAGAAAATCTGTAAGAACTTTAAAGTTATCTGACTTGTTTCTCAGAAAGAACACCCAAGTGAATCTAGAGAAGTCATCAACAATAACAAGTGTATGACTTTCCTCCCAAACTTTGTATAACAATAAGGCCAAAAATGTCCATATGTAGCAAGTACAAAATCCTGTGTGAATCACTTTTGTTGATGGATTTGAAACTATTTTTAGTTTGTTTGCTTAATTGACAAGCCCTACAGAGTCCTTCCTTCTTATAAGAACAAGAAGGCAGTCCTCTAACGAGGTTGTCCATAGGTAATTTAGCAATGTTTCTAAGGTTTACATGACCTAGTCTCTTATTCCATAAATCATTAGTTGAACTAATTTGGTTAAATAAGCAAATTTCTGTATTAGTAGATTTGAAATTTACTACATATATGTTTCCTTGTCTAATTCCAATTAAAACAGTTTTGTTTTTATCAGAAGTAATAATACAAGAAGACTAATTAAATAATACTCGATAACCTTCATCACATAATTGGCTTATGGATATTAGGTTATGCTTGAGACCACTTACATATGCTACCTTCCTAAAGGTAATGACTCCAACTTTGACATTTTTATATCCTTCTGTCTGTCCATAGTTGGAGTCTCCAAATATCACCTTTGGTCCAAGATTGCATTGAAATCAGTCAGGTTGTCTTTACTTCCTGTCATGTATTTTGAACAGCCACTATCTAGATACCACTGTTGCCCTGTGGTAGGATAACTCTTTACCTATAGAAAACTAGATTAGTTGTTATTGACCCAGGTAACCATGGTTCCTTGATTTATTTCAAATTTATAACTAGAAATGTAACGCCCCAGGTTCAGGAAATGCTTTTTTGGAAGGTACCGCGCGGCAGTAGTGTTGCCGCTGGTGGTAGCTCGGTATTCTCAGCGCTCTCGACGCTCCTGATGCTCTCAACGCTCTCGGCGTCTCAGTGAATGCTAGCGTCGGGCGGTAATTTATACCGCGCGGAGGTTGTCCGCTCGACTATTGGGTCGTGGCACTAAGTGCACGACGTTCTCGAGAACCAATAGCATGTGGCGGTAGCGGTGGTACGGGGTGTAAGCTTGACGATTTATTTCATAGAGCTCTCGGTTTTTTACCGCGTGGCATTAACCTTACCGCAGGAGGTAGCTTAGCTTTGTCGATTCCTTCCAAACGTGTAAACTACCGCGCGACGATAGTTTCTTATGACGTTGCGGTAGCATAGCAGTTATGATGTGTCCAGGTGTCACCACCCAATTGGGTTTCTAAGCGGTGGCATCCTCGAGAAGCCGAACAATTAGGCTACCACATGGCGATAGCTCTAGTAAACTGAATTCTTGGAGGATTCAGGACCATCCCCAAATTTTTTTTGAAATCCGATGGCTGGTGCGTTCCTCTGCGGGTATATAGCCGGGAGTTAGGTTTTCCCAACTTATTTCTTCCTTGACTATCTCTTTCTAAGTACTAGAGAGAAGTGAAGAGGGAAGAACAAGGAAGAGATCCCGCTGCCACTGGAGTTCCAAAGCTCTGATTCGCAAGCGGAGTCTGGATTTGTGGAGGCAAGGTCGTTGCGGTCACGTCCATCCATCTAGATCTTGGGCATGGCACTGAAGAAATCGCAAAGGGTAATGATTCTCTACTTATACATGTGAAGTCCTCTTCCTTTTGCATAAGAAACCCTCTCCCGCGAGTGTGCAGTGAGCGTGAGGTATTCCTTTGGGTAGATATGGATTATCCCCATAGTTTTGCATGTAGAGTTCAGAATCGAAGTACGGACATATGCAGGGTGTGTGAAACCCATCCGGACAGGTTGGTATGGATTAGTGATGTTTCATTATGCGTGTATTGCTGGAGAAGACTACGTGTTATTTATTTTTCGAGTTTCTATACTGTAGATTGCAGCAGGGAACTTTGGGGACTAACCCCAAGGAGCACCCGAAAAACTGGAGAGAAATGCATTTCTTCCAGGTACCGCATTGCGGTAGTGTTACTGCCGGTGGTAGCTCTGTGAAGCTTGTCTCGCGGGGACCTGGGGGCTAGTATGTGGGTCTGCATGCCCTGGGAGCCCAGCATATTGGACTGAGGGCCGACCTTGTGCATAACTGGGTTATGTACTATTGTATGATCGATACTTCGGGCCTCGGGGAAGCTTGATCCACGCCGATGAATTAAATTGACATGGTGGTGTGAGCAACGGGTTGAGTGGAACTATACCCGCTCTATGTGGTTCGGTTAAAGAGACCTAAGGTACGTGACACTTACCATTGGTATAGAAGGATGAGCCTTAGGATTCGGTCGAAAAGACTCAAATGCTCACGATGGTTGCCGTATTGGGGGAGGTGATGACGAATCAAATTGGACCGGACTCACTTAGAATGAGCCCTGAGAGTATGGGGCATGTATCCGTTCGTTCCTACGCATATGGTGAAGTGTGCTTAAATTGCACTTTCTTTTCCATGTTGGATTTTGCTAATACAATTGCAGGGAAGGAGCACTGCCGCCCCGAGTGAGGGGTGGGGTCGTTGAAATTTGGTCAGCTTTAGCTGACTGTTACTTTGTTTTGCCACTGTGCGGTGGATTGTTCTTATGTAGGAACAGGTGAGCCTGGTGGAAAATAGCAGGCTAAAGCCCTTGTTGTTGTGCTGGCCATTAAGGGCCGAAGCAAAGTGTTTTTCTTTTAATACTCTCATGTATGGCAGGTCTGTTATTCAAAGTATGTAAAACACTTTTATTGAAGATGAATGTTGTAAGGCCATAAGTTCAAGACTCTCGTGTATGTTATTTCATTCCTGCTGTGGCTGTAGTGGACATTCATGTTTTGGTTATGGGTTCTTCTATCACATTTAAAAGCTTATGCTAGAATGCTTTGTGTTAGGTTTCGATATTGTTTTACAGTATTTTGCTATTAATATGTAATTCCGCTAACTATCCGTGGAATATGGTGTGGGGCCCCAACCGGACCTTCTATTATATCCCATGTGATGGATGAGGGTATTATAAGTTGGTATCAGACTACGGTTTCGGTCTTTCTTTGGAGAATTCATGGTCAAATTATTTTTAAGGGGTGGTGAGTACAGTCATGTGCGTCATCATTATAACATGAAAAGAACCCATGAATGTGCACTTAGGAATGAAAATACACATGTTTGAGGAACCTTCGTGTTCCTATGATTGCTTTTTGCAATCCTGTTTTGTCACTTAATGGTGTGTTGTACGACTATAGGTGACCAGGAGTGGCACAGGGTAGTGAGAACGCTTGCCTTCTAAGGAATGTAGTGCACCAAATGACGTTCCTGCAACCCCTCCTTCGGTGGAAACAATAAGACTTGTGGCTGAGGCGGTGTTTGCGATGCTAAATATCCTGCCAGGAAGGCAAGTGCAGCATCCTGCCCCTGCAGGGGAGCAGGTACCGCTTCGAGCAGCAGAACCTAGAATGGTGGAACTGAAAGTACAACTTCAAGAGCGGTTGGATCAATGTTATGTGTGTCCAAGTTCGTCGTCGTGGAGCGCACTGGTCCTCTTTGTGAAGAAGAAGGACAGAGGATTACGACTATGTATTAATTACCGGGAGTTGAATAAGCTAACAAAGAAGAATAAGTATCCAATCCCAAAGATTGATGATCTGCTCAACCAGCTGGTCGGATCAACTGTGTACTCGAAGTTGGATCTGAAATCCGGATACTATCACCTGCGGATAAGGGAAAGTGACATTCCCAATACGGCTTTCAGCACACGTTATGGGCATTACGAGTTCACCGTCATGCCATTTGGGCTGACGAATGTGCCATCCATGTTTATGGATTTGATGAACAGAATGTTCAGATAATACTTGGACCAGTTCGTGATAGTCATTATCGACGATATACTGGTGTACTCGCAGTGTGAGGATGATCATTTCAAGCATCTACATATGGTGTTGGAGAGATTGAGGAGGAACCAACTGTATGCCATGTTCTCCAAATGTGAATTTTGGTTATCCTCGGTAGCATTCCTTGGTCATATAGTTAGTGGAGCGGGTATTGTGGTAGATCCAACAAAGATAGTGGTTATTTGGGAGTGGCATGTGTTGTCTATGGTGGCGGAAGTCTGGAGTTTTCTGGGGCTTGTCGACTATTACAGGTGCTTCGTGGAGAACTTCTCACAAATAGCATTGCCCCTCACTACTCTGACAAGGAAGGATCAGAAGTTTGTTTGGTCTCCTGAGTGCGCGCAAGCTTTCGAAGAGCTAAAGTATCGTTTGACCACATCACCTATCTTATGTTCGCCTTGTGGTTCGGAAGGCTTTGAGGTTTATAGTGATGCCTCTGGGAGTGGATTAGGCTGTGTCCTGCTTCAGCACGGGTCTGTGATAGCCTATGGATCACGTTAGTTAAAGGTGCATGAGAGGAACTACATGGTCCATGATTTGGAGTTGGCGACCGTGGTATTCGCTCTCAAACTTTGGAGGCATTATCTATACTGGGTAAAGGTCGATATATATTCTGATCACAAGAGCCTGAAGTATTTATTAGATCAGAATGACCTAAACATGCGTCAACGTAGGTGGTTGGAGTTCCTTGGGGACTACAACTATAAGATTCATTATATTCCTGGGAAGGGGAACATCGTGGCAGATGCTCTAAGTCGTAGGAATCCTGCACGGGCCAACTAGTTTCAGATGCACGACGAGAGGCTTATTTAGGACTTGGAGGCCTTGGAGATCGCTTGAGTTGACAAGGGATCTAGTATAAATGCATGTTTGAGTTGGACGGAGGTTCAGTACGACCTCATAGACAGGATTCGACAGGCTTTGGAGTTGGACATGAGCTTGAAACATCACTGGGAGGAAGCCATTGATGGGTCTAATAACCAGTTCTCTATCGAAGATGGACTTTTGTGGAAATGTAGTCGATTGTGCGTTCCCAATGTGGGGAAGTTAAAGGAGGAATTGGTGTACAAATCACTCTTTACAAAGTACTCGATTCACCCCGGGAGCACCAAGATGTTCAAGTACATGAAGAAATCATTTTGGTGGCCGGGTCTGAAGAAAGGCATAGTGTTGTATGTGGTGAAATATTAAACTATGCTTTGGTGAAGGCTGAATGCCAGAAACCTGGCAGATTCCTGAAGTCTTTGCCTATACCGGAGTGGAAATTTGATGAAATATCCATGGATTTCGTGCATGATTTGCCGAGATCGCATAAGGGGAACGAGGCCATTTGTGTGGTTGTTGATTGTTTAACAAAGGTGTCACATTTTATACCCAATAGGAAGGATGATTCTGTGGAGAAGCTAACGAAGCTTTATGTGGACAACATAGTCCGATTTCACAGTGTGCCACTGAGCATAGTAAGTGAAAGAGATGGTCAGTTCACCTCTAAGGACTGGAGGTTCATTCATCAATTGTTGGGTACCAAGTTGCATTTCAGCACGGCTTTTCACTCAAAAACAGATGAGCAAACTGAAAGGGTGAACAGGACGATGAAAGACATGCTTCATATGTGTGTGTTGGATTTTGGGAAAAGTTGGGAAGACCATCTTTACATTATTGAGTTTGCTTATAATAACAGCTAACAAGCCAGCATTCAGATGGTGCGTTTTGAGGCTCTGTACGGAAGGAGGTATCGTACACCATTATCTTGGGTAGAAACGTGAGAATTGAAGCTGTACAAGCGAAGGGACGTTGAAGATTCTACTTCAACGATACGGTTGATACGAGAACGGCTATTGATTGCTCAAGATACGTAGGCCAAGTACTTTAATGCCAAGCACTAGAATGTAGAGTTTGGAGTGGGCGATTGGGTGTACCTCAAGATAAAACCGTTTAAAGACATATCAAGGATTCGACGCTTAAAGAAGCTTAGTTCGATGTATGTTGGGCCTTTTGAGATCTTGGAGCGGATTGGTGAAGCCGCCTATCGTTTGGGTCTTTTGCCAGAGTTGAGCAGTTTGCATGATGTATTTCATATCTCAGTACCGCGGAAGGCTATCCAAGAGCCTACACAAGTGGTAGCTGCGAAGTAAGTGCCGATCGATAATGGGTTGACGACGAAGGTCAAGCCCATTCGCATTGAGGATGTGGAAGTCAAGAAACTTCGTAATAAATCCATCAGGACGGTCAAAGTCTATTGGGACAATTTGGCCGAGAAGAGGTGTCTTGGCAGCGCGAGCAATCTATGAGGGAGGCGTTTTCCTAGCTTTTTCCCTAAGGTGACCTGTGCATTGTTACTTTTTCTATTTTCCTTTAACTTTCAATTTCGGGACGAAATTTCTTTAAGTGGGGGTGAATTGTAACACCCCAGGATCAGGAAATGCTTTTTTGGAAGGTACCAGGCCGCTATAGAGCTACCGCTAGCAGTAGCTCGGTGTTCTCAGCGCTCTCGATGCTCCCGACACTCTCAACGTTCTCGGAATATCAGCGCATGCTAGCACTGGGCGATAATGTATACCGCACGGCGGTAGTCCGCTCGACGATTGGGTCGTGGCACTAAGCGCTCGATGTTCTCGAGAACCACTAGCGCGCGGCGGTAGTGGTAGTGCGTGGCGGTAGCTTGACGATTTATTTGATAGAGCTCTAGGGTTGTTACCGTGCGACATTAACTTACCGCAGGCGATAGGGTAGCTTTGTCGTTTCCTTCCAAACGTGTAATCTTACGCGCGGCGATAGTTTCCTACCACGTGGCGGTAGCATAGCAGTTATGACGTGTGCACGTGTCACCTCCCAATTGGGTTTCTAAGCGGTGGCGTCCTTGAGAAGCCGAACGATTGGGCTACCGTATGCCGGTATGAAAGTGCAGGTTAGATCTGATATACTCTAGGGGGGGTGAATAGAGTATGGTGCTTACTAAAAACTTTTTACAACTGTTGTTGTATACCTAAGTGAACAGGGAAGCAAATAACATAAAGTAAACACAACAACTAACTAAACACAGAGCAATCACAGATCACAGTCAAAAAACAAAAGAAAATAGCAACCAGAAGACACAAGGAGCTATAGTGGTTCCCCAACCAATCTGGGTGCATCCACTCTTCTACCACCCTAGGTAGGAATCCACTACAGGATGAGTTGATCAGGTGTCCTGGGCACCAATGAGCTTTTGTTAAGATGCTCAAAAACCAAACCCTCAAGTCTTTTGGAAGGAGACTTGCAACCAAAATAATTTTGAAGGGATTTAAAACCCTGTACAGGAATGAGAGAGAGGGTGATATTGTCTTCTCTGTCAACAGTTAGAGAGAAGACTTGTGGATTGATTGTAGCCGATCTTGCTCCCCCTGAGATCTTGAATTGGTCAGGAATGCTGGAGCACAGCTTCAGGTTGATAGGCCTTCAATGACCTAGAATGCCTGGACCAGAACTGCTTCAGGAACTTCTTTTGACGAATAAAGTTCTGTTGTCCTTTGAAGTTATCCTGAGAATAGATAGAAGAAGACTCTTGATTGAATTTGGTTGTTCTTCTTCTTCTTGAAAAAGTTCTCTGGTCAAGGCAGATTGCATTCAAGAACTTTAGATTTTAGAATATTTGTTCTTCTCTGCAACTTCAGAGTATCTATCAGATTGTTTGCTATAATGTAATTCTTGAACTCTTTCACTGCTTGATTCTGTTCTCTTACTGTATGTCTCTTTTTTCTTTTGAGTATCTATATGTCTGTATGTCTGTGACTGACTGAGGAATATTCAGACATTTGAATGTCGAGCAGAAATTACAGTCGGCCTTGGAAAGAATCAGCAATCAATGACTTTCCTAACTATCCCATGAAAAAAAACCGCAAAGAATAATCCATAGTCAATGAGCGTTCTAACGGTAACATTCCGAGAAGATCTGGCATTAAATGTTCAGGAATCAAAGCCAAGAAACGGGACGTGAACCTTGAAGAAAACCTAATCTGGATTCGTCGAACGAAGAACACAATTTGTCGAGCTGAACTTGTGTTCGTCGAGCTGAGCTTAAGTTTGTCGAGCTGAGCTTGATAGAGTTCATCGACCAGACAATCTTCATTCATCTGATAGACAGTCTTCATTCGTTGAGCTGAGAATCAAATTCGTCGAGCTGAGAAAAGTTCTGGACTTAGACAAAATATCCTGTATCTACTGAAATGTTGTGTCGACATAAGTTGGTGTCGACAGAAATCCTGGTGTCGACACAAATCCTCTGGTGTCGACAGATTGATCTTGGTGTCGACACAAATCCTCTGGTGTCGACATAAGCTGGTGTTGACTGAAATCCTGGGGTCGACACAAATCGTCTGGTGTCGACACAAACCCTGAGTGTCGACACAGATTCTCTGAGCTCAGAAATCGTCGATTAGAGTTTAGCATTCGTTGACCTGAGAAGCTGACTTCGTCGACCTGAGAAGTTGTGAACTTAAGGTCCAAGTTCGTCGAGCTCAGAATATAATTCGTCGACCGAAGCATGAAGCTGGACTTATAAAAATTTGAAGTTCTCCTGACTTTGGCTTGATATAGAAACTGAGTTTTCGTAGAACAGAAAACATAGATCGTCGAGCTCAGCACTAAGAATTGTCTCACAATCGTCCAGCGCAGAACTCCTTTCGTCGAGCTGAGTTTGACGAACGTCGAACTCACTTTACTTGGTCTTGAAAACTTGTGAGTCTGGAGTCTCCGAGGGTCTTGTTGAAAGTTGGTCCATCTAGAGTTGAGCCTAAGGACTTAACCTAGACTCTAGGACACAAATTGACCCTGGCTATACATGATGGGTCACATCCTAAGTCAGTGAACCTAGCCCAAATCAACTAGGGATCCAACAATCTCCCCCTATTTGGGTGAGGTCACTAACAGAGACTCAAAACAGAAAAACAAAGCAAGAAAAGAGATATATCTGGCAGAGAATTATAACACTTGCAACAGATATATATATATACACACATCTTTGTTTAATAGATAACATAGTTTAGAAAAACAAATAACAGACAGAAATTGAAACAACAAGAAAATTACTTCTGTGGCTTCTTCTGCTGAGGTTTGTCTTATTCTTTCTTTTCTCCTGGCATCTTGAAAATGATTTCTCTGTTAGAATTTTGATCTTGAGCCACTGTCATGGTCATATCAGCTGCCCCAATAATTTTTAATGAAGTAGCCCTGAGGACAACTGCTTCTGGATGAAGTTTCATATAATCATCAACATTAAATAGTTTGTTGCCTTTGTCAAACCTTTTCAGCTCTTCTTTTCTATACTTTGACATTATTGAAAGACCAGATATATCTTTTCCTTCTGCTTTGGCTTTATTTATCAATGATAAACCAATCAGCTCTTGGTACCTAGCCATTCTTGCAGTATTAGCAGTTTCTGGATCTTCAAAAGGAATTGGAGGAGAGAGAGGTCTCTTTGGGCTTTCAGCTTTCTGTACTTCAGAACTTTGTTGCTGCTGCTGCTTACTTTGACTTCCTGAGGAGGATGGCCTCTTCTGGCTGCTTCTAGAAGATCTCCCTGACTGTCTCTGATAAGTTTGCATTGGGGCAGATCTCTGGGAGCTAGAGCCACTGGCACCAGCTGCTGGAGGAGGAGGAGGAGGATCCTTCCTGTATCTGCGCACTGGAGGAGGGGAGTATCTCCTGCTTCTCTTTCTATCTTTCTACTAGTTTTTGGAGAGCCACATCCATGCTTGCATCCCCTTATATGGAGTCACATTGTGCAGAATATAGTAGGGAGTGTCTGCATTGGGATTTGACTTGGGAGCTGGAGGAGGAGCAGCCTTTCTCTTCTTTGCCAACAATCTCTTTTTCTTACTAGTTGCATCCTTATCAGAATCATTATCATCATCATCAGACTCTGAATCCTGAGGGGTATCATACAATGCATTCAAATCTTTTAAAGCTTTATCAGAAACAACAGCCTTTTCTGGAGGAGGGGCAGAAGGTTCAGGAATAAGGGTTTCAGCAACAAGAGAAGAAGTATATGTACAAGATTCAGAAACAAAAGAGACAGAGCTATCAGCTGCTGCCTTATTCTCTTCTTCAATGTCTGCCTGAATAAGCTCATCTAGAGTAGGCATTGGAGAGTCATCCATAACAAAATCTAGTGCTGAAACTGGCACTGATGTAACTTCTGGAATGACTTTTGAGCTAGAGGTAGAGAGAGCAAAACTGTCACAGAGTTGCTTGGCAACTGCTGGACTGGCTGGAGAGGTATATGGTACCATAGCCAAATATGGCTTAGAGAAATCTGCTGGAGAGAATTGCATATGTACAGTATCAAAATGTCTCAACAAAACTTATAAATTCACTGTGGGATTTAAATAGAAATCACCAACAGGAGTTATTTGAGCAACTGACTCATCCAAATCAATGTCAGTATCCATAAATTGAATTAACTCAAACATCTCAGCATCAAAGTCTGTCAAAGTTATTGTATCCTCATCTGAATCTGTATTAGTTGGAGAGGGAACTGCTGTGACTGCTGCTGCTGTTGTTGTATCTGCATCAGCTGTAACTTCATCACTGAGCATCTCCCCCTGCCTGGGTTCAGGAATACCTAGAGCCAGGCCCCTAGAGGAAGAGGGGACATCAGATAGAAGAGAGATCTGGGCAGATAAGGAATTAATGGAGGTCACAAGAAGTGTAATGGCCTCTTGGATGAGAGATTGGATGAGAGGTGTGAGCAAAGAAATGAGGGTAGATGGATCAAATGGGGAAGGGGAAGGGGATGGAATGGGAGGAGGAATAACAAAAGGAGTGGGGGCATCTTGCATGATTGTATCTGATGGGATATTATAAGATGGGATGGTGGATAAGTGTGGGGGAAGAGGAGACTGTGGAGGTGTAGGAAATATTGTGTCATGAGGGGAATCTGGAGGAGTGAGTTGTTGATGAACTTGTAGAGGAGAAGATGGAGGTGGAGAGTTAGTGATTTTCAGGTCAAGTGGTGGAGATGAAGGAGGGGTAGGTACATGAGGAGGCTTCTTTGGAGGAAGAGGTGCTAGAAGAGATGGTTGAGATGGAGGAACCTCTTCAGCAGGGTGGGGAGCTGCCTTTACAACCCTTGTGCTCTCAGAAGTTTGGAGGGAGGAGGAAGAAGACTTTGAGGGCTTGGAGATGGTCCTCTCCCACCTGCCAAATAGAGCGCAAGTGAGGCGCTTGCTGGCGTTTATGAAGATGGTCGGGGAGACCATACATTCAGCAGCCTTCTCTGTGAGAAAAATTCCCAAAATTCTGCCAAAGCAGACTTCCTTCTTGCTGTTCTTCTTCTTGATCAATTCAAAGAACACCTTACTCCAATCAACCTGTCGCTTATTCACTACTGCACACATGATTAGAAATTGGTGATGGGTAATATAGTCATGAGCAGAGTGCTTGGCCATCAGTATCTTTCCCGTAATATCTGCCAGAAATTGGTAGGCGGCGGATAATTACTTTTTCAATAACTTACTAGGGTTGTTACCAGAGAAACCCATCAGTTTCAGCATATCATTGAATTCCTCAGAATCCATTTCCAGATTGTCTTCTCCGTTCACTAATCCAAATATCTCAGAGAGAACTGCGGGAGAGAGGGAAACAGCAGGGTTCCCTATATTGCCGGTCAAAACATCTTCTTCAGAAACTGTAGATGTATATACCCATTCTCGTATTTCCGTTCCATGAAGTTTAATGCACCTGGTCAAGAAATCCTTTAAATTGAGTTCTTCCAGTAGTTCCAAGATGTATAGAAAGATGGGGTCAGAATGTTGAAACGACTCAAAATCCATGTCGAAACCAGTGTCAAACTTCATTGCAACCAAAGCACTTGAGGGAATTGCCATTGATGTCCTACAAGAAAGACACAGAGAGAAACGACGATCAAGAGCAAAGGAACTGAAAGCACGGGACAGAGGTCGAAGAAAACCTAGATATACGATTTTCAGAAAATGAATCGACAAACTCCGTTCCACGAAAAAAAATTCTTCGAACTGAGCTCGACGAAATAAATTATAGACAGATAATTCGTCGATCTCATCCAGAAGAATCGAAAATAGTTCGTCGAACTCTGTTCGACGAAATATCTTCTGAAGCAAAGTTCGTCGATCTCTAGTTGACGAAAAATTGTTTCCTCACACAGAGAATTCGTCGATCTCCGTTCGACGAGAATCTCTCAAACTTTCCCTAGTTCGTCGAACTTCGTTCGATGAACTCTGGAAAATTCGTCGAATGCAGACAAAAACTAGTTTAACTCTTCTCCATCAATCATTCCCAGTTGATTTGTAAAGAACAAATGGGTTTTCTCATCCAATGGCTTGGTGAAAATGTCTGCTCTCTGTAGATCAGTAAGAATATGGATCAAGTTAATTTTCTTTTTGTCCACATTATCTCTAATGAAATGATGTCTTATTTCAATATGTTTTGTCCTAGAATGGTGAACTGGATTCTGTGCTATAGCAATAACACTAGTATTATCACAAAATAATGTTGAATTATTTAAGTTGACACCATAATCTAAGAGTTGGTTTTGTACCTAAAGCATTTGTGAACAACAACTACCAGCAGGCATGTATTCTTCTTCTGCAGTTGATGTAGATACAGATGTCTGCATTTTACAAAATCAGGAGACAAGTCTCATACCAAGGAACTGGCATGTTCCAGAGGTACTTTTCCTGTCCACTCTACATACAGCATAGTCAGCATCTGAGTATCCAGTTAACTCAAACTCTGACTCTGCAGTATACCAGAGACCTAGACTAGGGACAACTCTTTATATATCTCAAAATTCTTTTTAGGAAAATAAGGTGAGATTCTTTAGGGTTCACTTGGAACCTAGCACAAAGGCATGTGACAAACATTATATCAGGTCTGCTAGCTGTTAAGTATAATAGGGATCCAACACGGTAACTTCCTACCGCGCAGCGGTAGCTCTCGTAAATTGAATTCTTGGAGGATTCAGTACCGTCTAATGATTTTATTTGGAGATTCCATGGCTGGTGCGTGCCTTTGTAGGTATATAGTCGGGAATTATGTTTTCCCAACTTATTTCTTCCATGGCTCTCTCTTTCTAAGTACTAAAGTGAAAAGAGAGTGAAGAGGGAAGAAGAAGGAAGAGATCCTGCCTCCATTGGAGTTCTAAAGCTCCGATTAACAAGACAAGTCCGGATTTATAGAAACAAGTTCGTTGTGGTCACGTCCGTCCATCTAGATCTTGGGCATGACACCGAAGAAATCACAATGGGTAACGATTCTCTACTTGGACATGCGAAGTCCTCTTCCTTTTGCATAGGAAACACTCTCCTGTGAGTGCACAGTGAGCGTGAGGTATTCCTTTGGGTAGATATGGATTATCCCCGTAGTTTTGCATATAGTGTTCGGAATCGAATTGCAGACATAGGCAGGGTGTGTGAATCACATCTGGATTGGTTGGTCTGGATTGGTGATGTTTCATTATGCATGTATTGCGAGAGAAGACTCTGTGCTGTTTGTTTTCTGGTTTCTACGCGGTAGATTGCAGTAGGGAACTTTGGGGACTAACCCCAAGGAGCACCCAAAACACTGGACAGAAACACATTTTTTCCAGGTACCGCGTTGCGGTAGTGTTACTGCCGGTGGTAGCTCTGTGAGGTCGGTCTCACGGGGACCTGGGGGCTAGTGTGTAGGGTTGCGTGCTCTGGGATCCCAACTTGGTGGCCTGAGAGCCGACCTTGTGCATAACTGGGTTATGCACTGTTGTATGATCGATACTTCTGGCCTCGGGGAAGCTTGATGCGCGCCGATGACTTAAATTAACATGGCGGTGTGAGCAACGGGTTGAGTGGAACCATACCCGCTCTATGTGGTTCGGTTAAAGAGACCTAAGGTACGTGGCACTTAACGTTGACATAGAAGGATGAGTCTTAGGCTTCAGCCAGAAAGACTCAAATGCTCACGATGGTTGCTGTCCTGGGGGTGGTGGTGAAGACTTGGATTGTACCAAAGTCCCTAAGAATGTGCCCTAAGAGCACGGGGTGTATGGCCGTTCGTGCCTACACCTGTGGTGAAGTGTGCTTAAATTTCACTTTCATTTCCATATTGGATTTTGCTAATACAATTGCAGGGAAGGAGCACTGCCGCCCCGAGTGAGGGGTGGGGTCATTATAATTTTATCAGCTTTAGCTGACCGTTGCTTTGTTTTGCTACCGTTCGGTGGATTGTTCTTATGCAGGAATAGGTGAGCCTAGTGGCAAATATCATGCTAAATCCCTTGTTGCTGTGCTAGCCCTAGAAGGCCGAAGTTAAGTGTTTTTCTTTTAATACTATCATGTATGGCCGACATGCGAGCCGAAGTATGTAAAACACTTTTATTGAAGATGAATGTTGTAAGGCCATAAGGCCAAGACTCTTGTGTATGTTATTTCATTCCTGTTGTGGCTATAGTGGGCATTCATGTTATGTTTATGGGTTCTTCTATGATATTTAAAAGCTTCCGCTAGAATGCTATGTGTTAGATTTCGATATTGTTTTAGAGAATTTTGGTATTAATATGTAATTCTGCTAACTGTCTGTGGAATATGGCGTGGGGCCTAGGCCGAACCTTCTGTTATGTCCCATATGACGGATAGGGGTGTTACAAGAAATGTAAGAAAATTCAGGTTGATCCTTATAACCTAGTGGATGATATCTCCTAGGGGGAATAATCCACTAAGTAAAAGGATTAATAAGGTTTTTAGTTTTACTAAAATTTTGAAAAGAATATAGGTTTTTGTTATAAGAAACGTGGTTGGACGAATTATAATAGCTTCGTCGATCTGCGTTCGAAGAATAGGGATGAGTTCGTCGAGCTCCGTTCACAGAATGAAAGTCTTCATTCTCTGTGCCCCACGTTCGTCGATCGCGGTTCGGCAAACCATATTGAGTTCGTCGAGCACAGTTAGATGAATAGTTATACCTAAAATCTACATTGATAGTTCGTCGATCTGAGTTCAACAAACCACATTCATTTCGTTGAGCTTGGTTCGACGAAATATATTGAACATTATTTTTGTTTAAGTTTTTCTTTTCCTTAGGTTGAGTTTTATGTAAAATTTATGTTTCTTTATTTCTAAATTCTAGCTTTTCTTTACCTTTTTCACAAAAAAATTTATCGGGGTAGACAAGAAAATTTTCTGTAAAAGAGGAGACTGATTAGATGAAGCTCCCAAGCTCAGCTTGCCATTTGGCCTATCATTCACTGTGCTTGTGATATCCATCAATTTGATACTTCTCCCATTAAGGGATTCTTCAAATTGCTTAGTCTTATTTAGTTTATCTTCTAAAGATAATATATGTTCATTAGCAGTTTTTAAGTCTTCCATAAGTTTTAAGTTTTCTGAAGATAAATTGTCAAATTCAATTACTTTTTCTCTTAGAAGCTTGATTTCTTTCTCAGATTTAATCAAATCAGTGCAAAGTAATTTGAAATCAGTTTTAAATTGACCATAAGTAAAAGCAAAAGAGGAGATTACTTGATCTTCTTCTAACATAGATTCATCTTCTGAGTGGTCAACTTCTGAATCAGCTGCATCAGAGTTGCTGCAAGATGTATTGATTGCCATCAATCAGATTTCTCTGGCCTTAGCCTCTTCTTCGTCCACACTGGAGCTAGATGAAGATTTTGACTCAGATTCACTCCAATTCTCAGCAACAAATCCTTTCTCCTTCTTTTTATACTTGGCGGAGGAGGGCTTGCTAGAATGCTTCATGGAGTATTTCTCTTTTCTCTTGTCTTTCTTCTATGTTTCTGGACATTCTGGTAGTATGTGTCCAGGTTTCCTGTATCCATAGCAATCTATTTCTTTAGTGGGGGTTTTATCATACTTTGGCTTGTCATCTTTTCTAGAATATCTTCTCCTGAAATCCTTCCTTGCCATCTTGTATACTCTCTTAGCCAAGAGACTCAACAGATCTTCATTATCTGGAGTGGCTTCTGCTTCTTCACATGCTTTGAAATCAATGCTTTGCTCTTTCCTTCCTGATGATGAAGTAGTCCTTTGCTCAACTTCTCTAGTCTTGATGAGCTGCTCATAGGACTTGAGCTTGCCCAACAAGATTTCAGTAGAGATCTCATTCAGGCTTCTGGCTACCTTGATTGGCCAGATCCTAGAGTCCCAAGTGCTAGGGAAGCACATAAGGATCTTGTCATTTAACTATGGTAATTAGATGTCCTTGTCCAGAGTTTTCGCTCATTAATTATGAGGTTGAGTCTGTTGTACATGTCTATAACTGACTCTGACTCTTCCTTCTTAAAATTCTCATAGTTAGAGATTAAGTGTGATCTCCTATCCTTCCTTTCATCAGCAGATCCTGTTACCATAGCATTCAGTGAGTCCCAAATGGCCTTTCCTGAAGTACATTAAGCAACCTTCTGGAATATGTCATCAGACTTGGTTTGGGCAAGAATATTCATTGCTTTAGCATCAGCAATCTTGGCCTTCTTTTGTGCTTCAGTACACTCAGGTGGTGGAACATCACTTGTGCTTGTAGTTGCCACTGGTAGTGGGGGACTTATCAAAATATAATTATATATGTCTTCATCAATGGGAATCGTATAAAGCCTAATCCTTGCCTTCCAAAGTACAAATTTATTAAGATTGCACATTGGAGGTTTGGTGTTTGAATACACCTTATTTTGTGCCATGATATGAAAGACAACTAGAGTAGATCAGATGAATCAAAGATCTTTCTATTCAGGTGTTAGCCTGTACAACCAAGTAACCTTTCCCTCTGATACCTATTGAAAGTGAGGGATTGATCAAACTAACTCTAGAGGGGGGGGGGGGTGAATAGAGTACTTTAAAATTTAACTTTGTTTTTACAGCGGATTAAAATAGTTGATACATATATATAAATAAATAAAAGAAGTATCACAGCACAAAAAAGAAAAAAAGTAAAGCACAACAATACAATACAAGGAGTTTATAGTGGTTCCCCCAATAAACCTGTGTACATCCACTATTCTATCACCCTGGTAAGAATCCACTATAGATTTTTGATCAGGTGCCCTGCCACCATAATTTTTTGATCAAGTGCCCTGTCACCATAATTTTTTGATCAGGTGTCTTGTCACCACAAGATCTTTTTTCTAACGGAGATCTAATAACCCTTTGAGCTTTTGATCAGGTGCCCAAAAACCAAACTAAGTCTTTTGATCAGGAGATTTTAGAACCAAAGAGTTTAACTTTTGAAGGGAGTTATAACCATAAACATAACGAAAGAAAATAAAAGGATGTTATCTTCTTTATCTAAAAGCTCTGAGACAAAGACTAGTGGATTTTGTTGATGTTGTCAATGTTCCCCATGAGTTATAGAAATCTGATCAGGAGTGGACGTTTTGCTTTAGGGTATAGGCCTTCAAAGAGAACTTCTTCCAGTAAACGATTCTGAGAGATTGAGCTTTTGGTCTCGGATTGAATATCTATTGCTGGAAGAAAAGCTTGAAGAAGAAGATGATGAACAAGATGTTTCTTTGTCTCTATCTCTTGTTCTCTGATTGTAGATTTTCTTTTTTCTTCTTCTCCTTGTTGATTACTGCTTGTGCTTAGTTCATTGCTTGCTCTTCTTAATTTCTTGTACTACACAATCTTTTGAAAATTTTCTTTATATATTGATTGCTGATTCCAAACACATTTGAATTTCAAATTACTTGAAATCTTCTGCATAATTTCTGGGAGTTGGAACTGCTGATTTTTGTCTTCAATGTATTTCTCCAACTGTCCTAGTAAAAATGGTAGAGTAATAACTCCGTGAACCATAATTAATGTATGCAGAAAATGGTTATATTTTTAAGAATATTGAGCATTAATTAATAGAGTATTACTCTCTTAATACTTGAAATCAAACTTCTTTAGTCGGTCTGAGAAACTGCAGAAAAGTTTAGTCGAATAGTACCTGTAAGGAGTTAGTCAAACTCAGCAAAAATTTTGTTGACCTGAGCTCCAAGTTCGTCGAACTGATAATTCTCCTTCATCGAGCTGATCTCCAAGATCGTCGAACAAAAAATATACTTGCCAATCTGAGCTCCAAGTTTGTCGAACTGAGAAGGCACTTTGTCGAGCTGAGATTTTGAGGAAGGATCAGAGTTCGTCGACATCAGCTAGACTTTCGTTGAGCTCAACTCGGAGAAGGAACTCTGAGTTTGTCGATCTGAGATCGATGATCATCAAGCTGAGTTCAGCTATCGTCGAACACCTTTTTTGCAGTCTTTTAAATTGCATTGTCTCTAAATATTTCTATCTTTGAAGTCTTCTGATGGTAGGTTTTAAACAATCTAAGTTAATGTGACCGAACTTAACCTTGGAACTAACTTATGACCCTAGAATATACATGTTGGGTCATCAATCCTAATAGTGAACCTAGCCCAAATCACAAGTAGGGTTCCAGCAGAACAGCCATATAAATGACCCCTGACCTTCTCTACACTCAATGTGGAATAGAATCAAAGCTCTGGAGATGAAGAGAGGGTCCCTTGGTCTCCCTTGGCCATGTATGTTCTTCCTCCCAATTTATCTCTCCTCCATTAAAGGGCAAGTGGAGTTTTTCCCTCTCCTAGTCACCTTGGCCAAAATTGATGGATTAATTTAGTCAAGTTACACCCCCAAACCCATCTAGATGATTAAAATGGAGCCAGCCCAAATTGATTTGTGTTTGAGCTTGAGTTAGCCTATTTGGGTTAACTTAACTTAAAGGGGGTTAGCTCAACCCTAGGCCACATTGGGTGGCCTAGTTAACCCTAGGGAATTAGTGACCCCCTGGCCTCTCTTAAGGTCTAGAGAGACCTTGGTGGGGTGGGTTTGGCACCTTGGGGGTCACTTGATGGTCTTCTACTGTCCATCCTTTACTCGATACTTTTTTGGAATCTATCATTGAGTGAATTGGATTCACTCAACGCCTGTGGACTTAGATGATCTCTATCTTTCCAGCATCCTTCCTTGGTATCTAGAGTTGAGTGAGCTGGCTTCACTCAATGCCTATGGACTTAGATAGATTTATGTCTCTCCACCTCTCTACCTTGTGACCACCTATCACAAACAATTAGACAATCTGTCTAAATTTATTCCAAGGAACATCTTGCACATGATGAACTTAAACAACATCAAATACAAATATTCTGTTAGTGTTGATGGTGATGCCTCTGCAAATCTAGGGAACATTGAGGGCAATATTCCCTACATCGAGCAACGACGACCTAAAGAGATATTATTCCTAAGTCAAGGTGTGTTTCCTTTCCTCCAAAGTTGGACCCACTTCTCAAAAGCCAGAGGTTTCCCATTCTGTGGAAAACCCTTATCATGATGTAGTGTAAGAGAGAATCTCAGATGGTACATGTGGCACATGCGACCTCTACTCTATTGAGTCTCAGAGCTTGTATGGACCCCCTCGATTGAATCCAGATGTTCTGAGAAGGAGGCAGACATCAAGCCTTCGACCCAACTATCGGTATAGGTCACTTACCCTACCATAAGACTATGGTAATTGCACTTGTGAGATACTCTCAAGTGGCATATGTGGCGGGTACAGATGGGTTGATCAGTCATGCATTGATTGAGGCGTTGTTATTATTACCGGTCTCCTTTCTAAGGACAGGCTCCCAAGCAACAGGAGCTTATTCTCCTATGACATTCTTCAAATGTTGTGTGTGGACAAGAGTCCTACAGACGCCTTGTAACCAAAACGACGACCCTAACCTCTAACAATGGGCCCACCTAATGTTGTAACATCATCAAATTTCCTAAGTATCATTTCGGGAGAACACCCCTGACACTCATAAGCTGTGAGCTCTTGTTACCCCTAAAAGCATGAAGCCCTGATAATACCGCACGAACTAATATTGACTAATGAGCAACCAAAGATACAATACTCAAAAATATAATATACAACAACTATAGACGCGATTGATCGTTTTTCAAAAAAAAAATTTTTTACAAAGATGACGCACTAACACGTGCTCAACAGTTAAACAAAAGTGTTTATCGACTAAATGTTGCCTTCTGAGTACTGCATTTTATCAGTTCTAATCCTACAAAAAGAAAGACATCGTGTGATTGCCCGCTGACAAGTAAGATTTACATTAGCAACACACCACATAAATAAAAATACTTCACACAAAGAGTACGACGAGCACATAAAGTGCCTGCCTTTTAATGTTCCCATTTCATATTATCAATACATGTCTAGTTAATTACTATAAAGCCAAGTACTTTAATTTTTATTTACTCCTTGGAAGCGTCCTCACCTTGCATCCGCTCCATACCTATGAACGCAAAGTTATTACTAATCTCGGCGAGTATGCTCGACACGTAACACCCCAGGTTTCCTATAGATAAAAACAACAAGTATCTAGATTTTGACGCTATCTTTGGCGGTAGCTCAATACCGCAATGCAGTAGTGTTCAAAATAATCAAGTTGATGTTGTCAATAAGTTAATGCAGTCGATGTAGTTGATTTGATACTGTTGTAGATAGCTCGATACCGCTAGAGGTAGTGATGCAGTCGATAAGTCAATGCAATCAATTTGATACCATCTGGCATTATCTCAATACCACTGGTAGTAGTGAGCTACATGGTAGGAAGCCACGCGCTAGTTTGCTTTGAAGCGGTCATTAAGTAGCATTGACTTAGCCAAGCAGCCATCGCTTGAGATACTACTCGCAGTAGCGCAATCCCCCAAGTGGTAGCATTTGAGACAGAAAAGCTCAATTTTAATCGTAGCCATCCCTTCCATAGGAAGTGGAGATCCTATGGTTGAGATTATGCCCAATATTACTAAGTGGCTGAGGGGGGTTATTTCCTTCTCATTATTACTTTTACACACACACACACACACACACACACACAGACACACACAGACACACACAGACACACATACACACTCTCTCTCTCTCCAACCTTAAAAAAGGAAGAAGGGAAAGGAGGGGAAGAAGAAGGCCATTATCTGCCTTTGGGATAGCTATTGGAGGATTTCTTGAGATTAAAATCGTAAGCTTAGGCTAGATCTGTTGAGGGGAAGGGGTTGCAAATGTTTTCATCTAAATCAAATCCTTGTTCATGGATACTAATTGATCTACAATGGTAACGATTCTACTTTTGGATAAGTGAAGTCCATATTTGGCATGTTTGCATGGAAACCCTCACCAATTGGTGAAGAACAGGGAGTTTCCAAAGGGTTGATACAAAGTATCCCCGATTTAATTGCATATAGAATCCGAAATTGAAGTACAGAATTGGTATGTTGTGTGAATCCCATCTAGACAAGTTAGTCTGGATTAGTTATGTTTGATTTGCGTGGCGGAGAAGACTCTCTTGGAAAAATATGTAGTTTTACTGGGTTTTGGGTAGTACTGCTTTTTGTAGTTTGTACTGGAGGTGTGCTCCAGGAAACATCCTTTGTGGCAACAAAACACGATGTTATGTCACTACCGCTAGGTGATAGCAGCTATCACTAGCAATAGATCCCATGGAGCTTTATTTATGATTGTGAGACATGTCTCTTGGATACTGGGGCTAACATGATGAGCTTTAAGCCTAGAGTGCCTAGGTTTTGGTGGTCGTGAGTGCCAGCCTTGGATTATAACATGGTTATGCATGTTCTGAACGAACAAGGGGAGGCTGACATGCATTGTGGCTTGTTGCGCCCAACGATTTAAGCAACAGGCTGTGGCTGAACTGTACCTACACTATGACGATTGACTTGGAGTGAGTCACTAACATGAATCTCAGTATAAAAGTGCGTCTTTGACTTTATCGTAGCATAAGAGGGAGTCATTGTCTTCGTGCCTATCTAGTAATGATGAAATGTTGAACTATCACTGAGTATGGTGGTGGGACTGGGAATCCAATACATCGATAATGTGCCCTGAGTACACGAGACAAGTGGTAATGTGCGCCAATGTTTGTAATGAATGTTGCTTAAATTGTACGTTCTCATTTCAAAATGTATGCATGTTGCGTACCTGCAGGGAAGAAGCACCACCGCCCCAAGTGAGCGGTGGGGTCATTATAAATTGGTGAGCTAAATCTAACCATTGCATTTTTTTCCACATCTTGGTGGATTACCCCTATACAGGTGTTGCAGAGCCGAGCGAAAAGTAGTGGGTTGAAGCAACATTTGTGCTATGTCGGCCCTCGAAGGACAAGCGAAGCATTTACTTACTTTTCATATATTGTCAGCCTGCGTGTCATAGCATATAAACCGTCTTGGTAGTGTACACATTTCATATGTTGTAAGGCCTTAATGCCAGACTCTGTGTATAACCATCATTCCTGAAGTTTATATAGTGGACATTCCTGGTTGTAGGTTCTTCATACTTAAAAGCTTCTGCTAGAATTAAACTTTGAGTTAGGATACATGGATGTTTTGGTTTCAATGTGTAACTCCACTAACTGTCTGTGGAATATGGCATTGGTCCCCGGCCGGACATTCTTTTATATTCTTCATGACGGATGGGGTTGTTACACAATGCGTCCATATGATACTTGCTTAACTTGGAGATCAATGTATCAATAGTGCAGATGTTCTCTCTAACCTTCTGCGCATACTTCTAGATGGCGTCCTCTAGAGGGGTCAGGCCCTGAGTCACCATGTGAGTCTCAGTCTGTGAGGCAAGCGCAGTGTCACATATGGCATTCTGCTTCAACATCTCTATCCTCTCCTCCAGGTGTAAGATGTGCATGATGGCATCCCCAAGTCCTTTCTAGAGGGCTGTAATCACTGAGACGTTCTATTGAAATTACAAGGGTAGGTAATATTTTAATCATTCCTAATTAATGAGTTGTATCAAGTTGTTCTCAACAAATACCCACATCAAGGTCACTTTCTAGGATGACTGTCTCCTCCAACTCATCTTCCCCCTACTCCTCTTCCCAAGGGAAGTGTGTGCAGTTGGCGGCAGTGTGACAACCGTCTTGGCAATCATGGTGTCCGCCTTCAACCTATCTATCTCCGTGTCGAGCTCATCATAAGGGTCCTCTGGGTTTTCATTTTCATCATCGCTATTCTTCATGAGTACAATTATAAATGTCCTTTTTACTATCATATTTGTAATCATGTCCACTTTTATTTACCTCCAGTTGTTATAATTGTGCGAAAATAGTTACGAATATGAGTTATCATGAATAGAAGAGCACAATATGGAGTTTCCTATACTTCTTGTATTAAGCTATTTATTTATTTATTCATCTTCTTAATGCAGGTGTTGCAAGTCCTTGGAACTAAATGCCTTGGAGCAAATAGAGGAGTTCACAGATCCAACATGACTGAGGACATGACTGGAATTGGGCACACACGGGTAGGAACATGCCCATGTCAATACCCGTGTCCTTATCAGGAAAGATCTCAAGGATTGGAAGAGAAGTCAGAGCACTACACGGGTAGGCACACGGCCGTGTCCCTACCCGTGTCCTTATCGGGCCTACTACTGAACCAAGCAGTTTGTGGAGCTACAAACAACAACACGGCCGTGTGCTCAGCCATGTCAAATGACACAGCCCATGACTAGACACATCTTTTTGTGTTAAACTGCCTTATAACCGCCCACACAGGCTTTGACACGACCGTGTTGGAACCCGTGTCCGACCCTATTTGCAAGGGGACTATAAAAACCTGTAGGAAAAATAAAATGGGGACTTTTGGATTAAGCGGATTTGGATAACTTCTGGAGAACAAAAGTGGAGCACTTAAGTGAAGGAGAAATTGAAGGAGATAATTCGTATGATTTTAATCTTCCCTTTATCTTAGTGGATCTAACTTTATTATTACATTTCGCATGAAACTTGTTCTTTGAATGATTCAGTAATCATGCATGTTGTTTTGTTTTATATCAGATTTGTGGAATTTTATCCATATGTGTGGTTTCAAACAAAGAGATTAACCCTAGATTTGAAGTTATTATTCGTTTTATATGAATTCCAAACTTCTAGATTGAGAGATTGGATATTTGTGATGATGTTTATACGTTCATATTCTGACGTTCATTCTCTTTGTATTTCAAATCGCATGATCGAGAGATATGTGGTTTGGATAATGATAATACAGATAATTGGACTCATGGTATCTTAGAGATAGGATTTCGTGAATTTATGTATTAAAAAGGGTTTCCTATTATTAATGCAAATTTGAGTATTGTGAATTGTTCGAGAGAAAATTTACTCAACTTAAGTTTAGGTTTTGAATTGCTTGAGAGAGATTTTGATAAATGTTTAATCCTTACAATACAACGAATTTGATAATCTTGTTATTACGTGATTACATAGAATTGAATTAATGAGTAATTATTCTCATTTGATTATTCTTAGATTTTCTGCTTTTTTACTATCCTTAATCCTCCAATGTATCTTTATCCAAGTAGTCCTAGTTAGATTAATTTTGGGTAGCAATCAATTTTAATTATAGGTACGATAATAAAGTGAGAGGGACTACGAGTATTTGAAAAGACCCCATGGAATACAGCACGAGATGTAGATTTCTCCTATACTATGATTGACAGGCGCACTTGCCTGAGATTAAAATCAATCTAGTTTATGCCTATCCACATAGTTTTTTTACATAGAGCAAAAAAATCGCATCAAGTTTTTGGCACCGTTGTCGGGGACTCATTTTCAATATTTTGAAAGCTTAAACTCTATTAATCTACCAATTTTTGCTTAATAACATATAATTGTAAATTAGTTTATTTCATATAATTGCAAATTACTAACCAATAATTGTAAATTAAATTACAGTATAATTATATCACATAATCTCTGTTTTGTAGTCTGTTAGTCAATGACCAGGGGAAGAAATTCTGGGTTAACAACATTTCATCCTGACCCGGAACGTATTATTCACAAAACTAGCCAAAGGGACTTGAGAACTGATAACACAGATAATTCAAACGGACTTTCAGATGAGGAAACAATAAACTTAGGAGATCACCATCCAGATAATTAAGAAAACATGGCAAACCAAAACTAGCAAACCGTGTCTGACTTTGCAAGACCTAATCTCCAGGGTACTCGGTCAAGCATTGTTAGACCAACAATTTAGTGTTGAAACCGAGTATTATTCAGATGGTTCAACAGTATGTCCAATATGATGGTCTGCAAGATAAAGAACCCAACACACATTTAGCCGGATTCTTGGATATATGTGATACATTCAAGATCAATGGTGTTAACAATGATGCCATTCGATTGAGGTTATTTCCGTTCTCACTAAGGAATAATGCGAAGTAGTGGTTAAACTCACTACCTAGAGGGTCGATAACTACATGGGATATGATGGTTGAGAAGTTCCCGATGAAGTATTTTCCACCGGCGAAGACTGCAAAGCTAAGGAACGACATTTCTACATATGTGCAAATAGAATCCGAATCGTTGTATGACATATGGGAATGATTCAAGGAACTCTTAAGGAAGTGTCCCCATCATGCATTACCTTCTTGGCTTCAGATTCAGACCTTCTACAATGGTCTCAATCCAGCCACTAAACAGATGATCGATGCGGCTAGTAGAGGAACCTTTAACAATAAGACACCTGAAGTAGCTCAGCAGTTGATAGAAGACATGGCTATGAATAACTATCTGTAACACCCCCTATCCGTCACATAGCATATAGCAGTAGGTCCGGCCGAGGCCCGACGCCATATACCACGGACATACCGAAGGGTTACACAATGAAACCATCCTTCCAAAAAAATCAACGTCCTACACAGAGCACATTCTAGTGAAAGTAATTTAAATGTTGCAAACTAAGAACTTAGCCACAACATGAATGTCCACTAACATTAACCCAAAAGGAATGAACATACAAATACACAAGTACTTGGCCTTATGGCCTTATAAGAGTTTATTTTAAACAAAAAGGTGTCTTCCAAACATCGGCACACAGGCCGGTCATACATGAGAATAAAATTAAACATTAACAAAGGCCTTAGAGGGCCGGCTCCGCAACAAGGGCTTTTGCACGCTATTTTCCACTAGGCTCCACAGCACCTGCAAGCAACAATCCACTGAAGTAGTGGTAAACAAAAGCAACAGTCAGCTAAAGCTAACCAAATTATAACGACCCCGCCCCTAAACTCGGAGCTACAATGCTCCTTCCCTGCACTATATTAGCATACCCAAATAGTAGTGAAATTACACTTCATCACTAGCACAGGAACGCACGGCCACACACCCCGTGCTCTCAGGGAACATTCTCGGTGAACCCGGTCATAATCCGCGGTCTCACCACCGCCCCTTGGATGACAAATCTCGTGAGCATTATGGTCTTTCCGGACTGAGCCTAAGACCCTCCATCTATGCCAATGGCAAGTACCACGTACCTTATGTCTCTTTAACTGAATGACATAGAGCGGGTACGGTTCCGGCTAACCCGTTGCTCACACCGCAACGTCAATTTAAGCCATATATGTGGGTCAAGCTTCCCCGAGTCCCAAATCGATCACACACTTTACATATCACAGTTATGTGTAAGTTGGCTCCCAGGCCACCAAGATGGCAGAATCACGCATCTGCCTAGTTTTTTGGGTGTACCTTGGAGTTAGTCCCCAAGGTTCCCTGTTGCAATCTATCGTGTAGAAAACCCGAAAAACAACCATCAGTGCAGAGTATTCTCTGGCCATTCATGCAATGAAACATCACCAATCCAGACCAACTTGTCCAGGTAGGCTTCACATACCATACCTATGTCCGTACTTCAATTTCGGACTCTACATGCAAAACAACAGGGACTATTCATGTCAACCTGAAGAAATACCTCACACTCACTGCATACTCGCGAGAGCGGGCTTCCTATGCAAAAAGGAAAGAGAACTTTGCATGTCCAAGATGAGAATCATTACCCTTGCATTTCTCTTTGGCACCATGAAGATCTAGACGGATTAAAAGCGCTGCAACGGCCTCGCCTCCATAGATCTGAACTCGGCTTGCGATTTGGGGCTCTGAAGCTCCACCGACGGCTGGAACTCTCCTTCTCCTTCTTCCTTGCTCTCCCCTCTCTCTAAAGCTTTAGAAAGAGAAAGTTTGAAGTGGAATGAGTGTTTCAAACACTATTCCCAGACTTAACCCTACCTGGACCAGCCTGGGCCCTTCGATCCCAAAAGAAGGAAATGGACGGCCACGATTCGCACTTAAAATCAATTTCCTGGGCCGAACACGGCTTGTGACACGCCCGTCTCCAAGGCTGTGTGCCTCAATCGATGCCGAAACTGTCACATCCAGACTAGGACACGGGCTCTCGACACGTTCGTGTCACACTTGACACGCCCGTATCAATCAGTACACGCCCGTGTTTCTGGGCATTTTCCTCCATCGACACAAGACCAAAACCATCCCGAAGAGAACATTGGTTCTCGACATGCCCGTGTAAAATTTGACACACCTGTGTCAACCCAAACATGCCTGGGCTCCAGGCCATGTTCCTCCCTCGACATAGCTCGACTAATAGCCCGAGCAGGACACGGCCTGGGACACGCCTGTGTCTCAGGCCGTGTTCGCTGTCTCGACGATTGTCGACCGCATTTTCGTCGACCACTCAGAAAATTCATCAAACCCTAGCACTACACAACCCTGGGCACTCCCGTATCCCAGGCCGTGTGACCCCTACCAAGCACCAAACTTGGTATAAAATATTGCCCGTCCCTCTTTTGAGTTTCAGGGCATTACAGCTCTCTCCATCTAAAAAGAATTTCATCCCGAAATTTACAGAAAGAAAAAGATACACAAAACTTAAACGGTACCTGAGTGGAATAACTGTGGTACTCCTCAAGCATGGTCTGCTCTCGCTCCCATGAGAGCTCCTCCCGACCGGAGTTGTCCCAACGGACCTTCACTATCCTGATGTCCTTGTTACACAGTCGCTTGACTTCCGAGTCCTCAATGCGAACGGGCTTGACCTTCGTCGTCAACCCATTATCAACCGGTACTTGATCGAATGCAATCAATTGCAAAGGCTCTTGCACCGCCTTCCGCAACACCAATATGTTGAATACGTCGTGTATACCACCGAGCTACACTGATAGCTTTAAATGATAAGCTGATTTGCCAATCCGCTCCAGAACCTCAAACGGTCCAAGGTACCTTGGGCTTAGCTTCTTCAAGCATCGTACCTGTGAGACACCCTTGAACTGCTTAATCTTCAAATAAACCCAGTCGCCAACATCAAACTCCACGTTCCAATGCTTGGCATTATAGTACTTAGCTTGCCAGTCCTGAGCGATTGGCAATCTTTCTCTAATGGTTCGTACCAACAAGGTTGCATCTTCCACTTCTTGCCGCTTGTACAACTTCGACTCACCCGTTTCCAACCATGACAACGGTGTGCGACATCTTCTACCATAAAGGGCCTCGAAGGGCGCCATTAAAATGCTTGCTTGGTAGCTATTGTTATAAGCAAATTCCACCAAGTACAGGTGATCTAACCACTGCTTCCCGAAATCCAAGACGCACATGCGAAGCATGTCTTCCATCGTCCTGTTGACTCTCTCAGTCTGACAATCGGTCTGTGGATGAAAGGCTGTGCTGAAACTCAGCTTGGTCCCCAACATTTGTTGCACCAGCCTCCAATCATTGGACGTGAACTGCCCATCTCGGTCACTCACGATGCTGCGAGGCACACCGTAAAGCCGAACAATGTTATCCACATAAAGTTTTGCCAATTTCTCCACCGAATCATCCTTCCTCTTTGGAATGAAGTGCGACACCTTCGTCAAACGATCTACGATCACCCAGATGGTGCTGTTTCCCTTCTACGACCTTGGCAAACTATGCACAAAGTCCATTGTAATATCGTCGAACTTCCACTCCGGGATAGGCAAGGACTTCAAGAATCCTCCAGGCTTCTGGCACTCCTCCTTCACTAAGACGCACGTTTGACACTTTGCCACATAAAGTGCAACATCCTTCTTAAGTCCTGGCCACCAGAACAACTTATTCATAACACGGTACATCTTCGTGCTCCCTGGTTGAATCGAGTACTTGGTATGATGAGCATCATACATCAATTCCACCCGCAGTTTGCCCACATTTGGGACGCACAGATGACTGTACTTCCATAACAATCCATCCACAACATTAAATTGGGAATTTGACCCATCCAAAGCCTCAACCATGATTTGCTTTATGTGTTCATCCAAATCCAGACCCTGCCGAATCCGATCAGTCAGGTAATAATGAACTTCTGTCCAGTTCAATTGCGCTTCGGCACTAGTCTGCTTGTCAACACAAGAGATATCTAATGCCTGCAACTCTCGAACCAAACGCTCGTCATGAACCGACAACCAGTTGGCTTGCGCAGGGGCTCTGCGACTCAACGGATCTGCAACCGCATTACCTTTCCCAGGCACATAATGAATCTTGAATGTGTAGGCCCCCAGGTACTCCATCCATCTCCGCTGCCGCATGTTTAGATCCTTTTGATCCAACAAGTACTTCAGGATCTTGTGGTCGGTATAGATATCGACCTTCACTCTGTACAAGTAATGCCTCCATAACTTCAGGGCAAATATCATGACCACTAACTCCAAGTCATGGACAAGATAATTCCTCTCATGTACCTTCAGCTGACGCGAGTCATAAGCTATCACACTTCCATACTACAGTAGAACACAACCCAATCCACTTCCCGAAGCATCACTGTAGATCTCAAAGCTTTCGGTCCCACTCAACGAACTTAGAACGGGTGTCGTGGTCAACCGACTTTTCAACTCTTCGTAAGCTTGTGCGCACTCAGGCATCCAAACAAACTTCTGCTCTTTGCTTGTCAGAGTTGTGAGGGGTAACGCTATCCGAGAGAACTTCTCCATGATGCGCCTGTAATAGCCGGCAAGCCCCAGAAAACTCCGGATTTCCGCTACCGTAGACATCACAGGCCACTCCCATATAGCAACTATCTTCGGCGGATCCACCGCAATTCCCTCTCCACTAACTATATGACCAAGGAATGCTACTGAGGATAACCAAAACTTACATTTGGAGAACTTGGCGTACAGTTGATTCCTCCTCAGTGTCTCCAACAACAAATGCAGATGCTTAAAGTGATCCTCCTCACTCTGCTAGTACACCAATATATCGTCGATAAAGACGATCAAAAAGTGGTCCAGGTACTCTATGAAAGTTCTGTTCATCAGATCCATGAATACGGATGGCGCATTAGTCAACCCAAACGGCATGATGGTAAACTCGCCCGTATCTCATACTAAAAGCTGTCTTGGGGATATCACTTTCTCTTATCCTCAGCTGATAATACCTGGACTTAAGATCCAATTTTGAGTACACATATGACCCGACTAACTGATCGAGCATATCATCAATCCTTGGGATCGGGTACTTGTTCTTCTCTGTTAAATTGTTTAGCTCTCGATAATCGATATAGAGCTGCAAGCTTACGTCCTTCTTCTTAACAAAAAGGACCGGTGTGCTCCAAGGCGACGAAGTTGGATGCACATAATCCTGTTCCAATAGCTCTTGAAGTTGAACCTTCAGCTCTGCCATCTCCTTAGGCTCTAACCGATATGGAAAGCGTGACATAGGTTTGGCACCTGGTACTAGCTCAATAGTGAAGTCTATCTCCCACTGAGGTGGGGTCCAGGGAGATCGCTAGGGAACACATCAGGGTCCTCAGATACAACTGGAATACTGTCCAAAGTAGGCTTAGGCTTCGAAGCCACCACTAGCGTGAAGAACAGCTCTACACCAGCACGAACCTCCTTAACCACCTGAAGAGCAGACATCAAAGTCTTGCTCGACCCTTTCAAGCCCGCAAATGTCGTCTCACGACCAGTTTCCAATTTTACCTCCTTGTAATTTCAATAAATGTATGCCTACTGCTCCGAAAGCCAGTCCATACCAAAAATCACATCGAACTCCACTAGCGGCAGTAACGATGCTTGCAAGTCGAACTCCTGACTCCCAATTCATATCTTTATGACATTGAATCTATCTGTGCACATTAAACACCCATTTGGCAACAACACATCCAGTTTGTCCTCCGCCATCGAAGAAGGTACTCCGATGCGCGATATAAATCCTTTGGACAAAAAGGAGTGCGAAGATCCCATATCAAAGAGTGCTCTCGCCGGATTATTGCAAATCAAAACAAAGCCTATACAAGCTGTAATAAGGTAACACGCGTAAGGTAATAAGTATTTAAAGCTATCTTGTTATAAATTTAAATTGTACTTGTCACCACATCAGCTTGCTTTATGGCCTCCTGCTGGCCAATGTTATAGAATCCAGGTTGAGTCGGAGCATAGTGGGATGCGGTGACTCCAGCGTCTTGCCCTTCTCCTCATAGGTTGCACCCGGCTTCCTCCTGGACTTTGGACTTCTGCTCCAACAGTCTCGGGCAAAGTTTCCCGGCTTTCCACAATTATAGCATGCTCCCGGGGTTCGGCTTGTAGTTGCCCCCACAGTACCGGAAGATGGGGCTGGACCCGAAGTCCTAGCCTTTTTATGAAACATACAAAACCCAAACTTTGAGTTAGTCGGCAACTTGAACTTTGCCTTCTTAGCATTAGAGTTTCTCTTCGCTTGCACATTCCTCAGATCCTTCTCCAAAGACCAGGCCGTATTGACCAGGGTCAAGAAGCCCTGCATCATAGGCCCCGAGAGTAGTAGCCTTAGGTAATCCCCCGGACCCTCATAGAATCAGTTTGACTTACGCTCCTCATCAGCAAATGTAGAGCTAGAGTATCGACCCAAACGTGTAAATTCGTATAGATACTCGTCCACGCTACTTTCTCCTTCCGTCAACTTCTGGAATTAAATTTCCATCGTGGTCCTCTGAGCCCAGGTAAGCTACCTTGCCAAGAATAGTCTCGAACATTCTTCCATTGAGACGTCCGTGAGTTGCCTTCCCCTCAAGTGATGTATCTCTAAACCTTCCCACCACAGCCTTGCATCTCCGTCCAAAAGGAAAGTAGTTATGGTGGTCATCTGCCACTCCTCCGTTTTTGTAGCTATCAATACTCTCTTTACTCGGGAGAGCCAATCCTCAGCTTGGGATGGGGTTCCAGTCCCCGAGAACACCGGAGGATTGAAGCCCATAACATGCTTAAGCTGCCTTTCAGTTTCTCTCGTAGGTACCAATGGCTCCACCACTACTTACTCCACCCTTCTCGGTTCAGTCGCTTGAAGCGGTACCTGTTCCACTGCAGGGGCAGGTTGTTGCATTTGTCTTGCAGGCTGGGCATTTATCATAGCGAACACCGCTTCAGCCACCAATCTTATGGTTTCTGCGGAGGGAGGTGTTGCATGCACATCATTCAGTGCGCTACTTTCCTTAGAAATCGGGCATTCTGACGGCCCTGTAACAACTGGTCACCTATAATCATACAAAACACCATTAAGTGACCGAACAATATTGCAAGAAGCAATTATAGGAACATGCAGGTTCCTCAAACATGTGTATTTTCATTCCAAAGTGGACGTTCATGGGTTCTTTTTATGTTGTAATGATGACGCACACACATGTGCTCACCACCCCATAAAAGAATTCATCCACGAATTCATTTAAGTTGACCGAAACCAGTAATCTGATACCAAATTATAACACCCCCTATCTATAACATAGCATATAGCAGTAGGTCCGGTCAGGGCCCGACACCATATACCACGGACAGACTGAAGGGTTACGCAATGAAACCATCCTTCCAAAAAAACCAACGTCCTACACAGAGCACATTCTAGCGGAAGCAATTTAAATGTTGCAAACTAAGAACCCATCCATAATATGAATGTCCACTAACATTAACCTAAAAGGAATGAACGTACAAATATACAAGTACTTGACCTTATAGCCTTACAAGAGTTTACTTTAAATAAAAAGGTGTCTTCCAAACATCGGCACGCGGGTCGGTCATACATGAGAATAAAAGTAAACATTAGCAAAGGCCTTCGAAGGCCGGCTCCGCAATAATGGCTTTTGCCCGCTATTTGCCACTAGGCTCCGCAGCACCTGCAAGCAACAATCCACCAAAGCGGTGGCAAACAAAAGCAACGGTGAGCTAAAGCTGACCAAATTATAACAACCACGCCCCTAAACTCGGGGCGGTGATGCTCCTTCCCTGCACTAAATTAGCATAGACAAACAGTAGTGAAATTACACTTCATCACAGGCGTAGGCACACACGACCATACACCCCGTGCTCTCAGGGCACATTCTCGGTGAACCTGGTTACAATCTGCGGTCTCACCAACGCCCCTTGGACGACAAACCTCATGAGCATTATGGTCTTTCCGGCATAAGCCTAAGACCCTCCATCTATGCCAACGGCAAGTACCATGTACCTTAGGTCTCTTTAGCCGAACGACATAGACCGGGTACGGTTCCACCTAACTCGTTGATCACACCGCAACGTTAATTTAATCCATATGCGCATGTCAAGCTTCCCCGAGTCCCAAATCGATCACATACTTTACATAACCCAGTTATATGCAAGTTGGCTCCCAGGCTACCAAGATGGCAGAATCACACATCTACCCAGTTTTCCGGGTGCACCGTAGAGTTAGTCCCTAAGATTCCCTGTTGCAATCTACCGCATAGAAAACCCGAAAAACAAACATCGGCACAGAGTATTCTCTGGCCATTCATGCAATAAAACATCACCGATCCAGACCAACTTGTCCGGGTACGCTTCACACACCATGCCTATGTTCGTACTTCGATTCCGGACTCTACATGCAAAATAATGAGTACTATTCATGTCTACCCAAAGGAATACCTCACACTCACTAAATACTCGCGAGAGTGGGCTTCCTATGCAAAAAGGAAAGAGGGATTCACATGTCCAAGATGAGAATAATCATCCTTGCATTTCTCTTTGGCTCCATGAAGAACTAGATGGATGAAAAGCATTGTAATGGCCTCGCCTACGTAGATTTGAACTCAGTTTACGATTTGGGGCTCCGAAGCTCCACCGGCGGCCGGAACTCTCCTTCTCCTTTTTCCTTGATCTCCCCTCTCTCTAAAGCTTTAGAAAGAGAAAGCTTGAAGTGGAATGGGAGTTTCAAGCCCTATTCCCGCACTTAACCCTGCCTGGACCTGCGTGTGCCCTTGGATCCCAAAAGAAGGAAACGGACGAACATGATTCACACTTAAAATTAATTTCCTGTGCTGAACACGGCTTGTGACACGCCCGTATCCAAGGCCGTGTGCCTTAATCGACGCCGAAACCGTCGCATCCATACTAGGACACGGGCTCTCGACACGCCCGTGTCATACTTGACATGCCCATGTCAATCAGTACAAGCCCGTATTGCGGGGCATGTTACTCAATCGACACAGGACCAAAACCATCCTGAAGAGAACACGGGTTATCGACATGCCCGTGAAAAATTTGACACGCCCGTGACAACACGAACACGCCTGGGCTCCAGGACGTATTCCTCCCCCGACACAGCTCGGCTAACAGTACGAGCAGGATACAGCCTGGGACATGCCCGTATCTCAGGCCGTGTTTGCTGTCTCGACGATCGTCGACCGAATTTTCATCGACCACTCTGAAAATTCGTTGAACCCAAGCACGACACGGCCCTGGACATACCTGTGTCCTATGTCATGTGACCCCTACCAAGCACCATACTTGGTACAAAATGCTGCCCATCCCTCTTTTGACTTTCGGGGCGTTACACTATCAATGGACTACCGTGAGACAAAAGCCTAACAAGCCTGCAGGAATTTATGAAGTGGATGTCGTCACTGTCTTAGCTAATCAAGTGGACAATCTTCACCAGAAGATGGATAATCTATCTTTAGCATCACCCTCCATGGTTCCTCAACAATGGGACCCATCATTTAGTGAAATGGCTGGTTGTGAACCCCAAGTGCAAGAACATGTTTACTATTTGGGCAATAATATCAGACCTCCCTTCAACCAAGCAAACAACCCATATAGTTCTACATACAATCCTAGATGGAGGAACCACGCCAATTTATCTTGGGGCGGGCAAGGAAATTAAGGGAAGTAACCTATATTTGGACAACTGCAACAACTAGAGCAAATGAAGCCATCATTAGAAGATGTTCTCACCAAGCTCATGCAAACAATTGATGTAGCTTTCCGGAATCAAGAGGGCTCTATTCGGAATTTGGAGAACCTTATTGGTTAGCTCGCAAGGATGGTGTATGAAAGGCAACAGGGAACACTTCCAGGCAATACTGAAACAAACCCAAAGGATCATGCAAAAGCAATTCAATTGAGGAGTGGAAAAGAATTACATGATCAAAGTCTTGCAAAGGAAGCACCTCAATAGGAGTCTAGCGGCAAAGGACAGAATGAGATGCATTCAAAGCCAATGGAGTATCAACCAGCAATCTCATATCCAGCGAAGCTGAACAAGGAGCGCATGGATGCGCAATATGATAAGTTCTTAACTATGTTTAAACAATTACATGTTAATCTACCTTTTTCTGAAATCATTCAAATGTCGAAGTATGCTAAATTTTTAAAGAATTTAATCTCAAATAAAAAGAAAATAGGAGAATTATCTTCAGTAACACTTAGTGAAGAATGTTCCGCTATTTTACAAAATAAATTACCACAAAAACTTAAGGATCCCAGTTCATTTTCAATTCCATGTTTAATCAGTGATTTACAAGTGAATAAAGCTTTAGGGGACTTGGGAGCTAGTATAAATTTAATGCCTTATAAACTATATTCGAAACTAGGTCTAGGAGAACTTAGCCCTACTAGAATGAGTATTCAATTAGCAGATTGTTCGGTTAAGTATCCTAGAGGAATAGTAGAGGATGTATTGGTTAAGGTAGGTAAGTTTATATTTCCCACCGATTTTGTTATTCTAAATATGGACAAAAACGCAGAAGTGGCACTCATACTAGGTCGTCCATTCTTAGCCACATCTAGAGCTCTTATTGACGTTTTTGATGGTAAATTAGTTTTGCGAGTACGGGAAGATGAAGTCACTTTTCAAATTGGCAATACAATAAAATAAACTTTGGATAATGATGATCATTACTACTTTTGCTATAGTGTTGATAATATTTTGACTTCTATGAATTCTGAATATTATTATAGAGATCCTTTACAGATTTGCATCACTAACGGTTATCTAGAAGAAGACAAAAATCAAGACATTGTTGAACATCTATATTACCTAGATATCTCTATTTCGGTGAATAGGAAGATTGAGTATAGTTTGATTACGCAAGGAGATCTTGAAGTCCTTAAGAGTAATACTAAGGATCCACCGATAGTAGAGCTTAAAATTTACCGGATCATCCTGAGTATGCATTCTTAGGATCTAATTCTACTTACCCAGTTATTATTTCTTCTAATCTTTCTGAAACTGAAAAACAAATTTTAATAACCGTATTAGGGAAGTATAAGGGTGCTATAGCATGGAAAATAACTGATATAAAAGGTATCAACCCTAGGTTTTGCACCCACAAGATCCTTTTGGAAGAAAACTATAAGCCTTCTATTCAACCGCAACGTAAGATAAATCTAAATATGAAAGAGGTAGTGAAAGCTAAGATTGTTAAGTTGTTAGATGCTTGAATGATATATCCTATTTCGGATAGTTCATGGGTTAGTCCTGTACAAGTCGTTCCTAAGAAGGGTGGTTTAACAGTAGTAGCAAATGATAAGAATGAATTAATTCCAACGCGAACAGTAACAGGTTGGCTTTTCTGTATTGATTATAGGAAGTTAAATGATGCTACTAGGAAAGACCATTTCCCACTACCTTTCATTGATCAAATATTAGAACGTTTATCAGGACATTCTTATTATTATTTTCTAGATGGATTCTCTGGATACTTCCAAATCTCTATAGCACTAGAAGACCAGGAGAAAACAACATTCACTTACCCATTTGGTACCTTTGCCTATAGGCATATGCCATTTGGTTTATGTAATGCACCCGCCACTTTCCAAAGGTGCGTGTTTGTGACGGCCTAGCCGATCCAATGTGACAGCATCACGGCTCCGCTCTAGGCGACGCTACCGGGCTACAGCCCAAGCACCGCAACCCCTCTCCCTCCACAGGCGGGTTGTTGGTGGCCACAGCCTCCCTTTAATGAGGTAAACTCGATAGTCAAGCCCGCACTACGGGGACTTCACAGGAGGTCACTCATCCCAGTAATACTCCAGCTCGAGCACGCTTAACTATGGAGTTCTTTCAGCTCTCATCACCTCTGAGTGGTTTGGGCGAGATGTCGCCCGCTTGCGAGACTGGTGGACTAGGTCCGGTCAAACAACAAGTTAAAACCTCTGATCGGCGGTGTACGACTGGGATATCCGGTACACCAAGAAGGTGCCCTGAGTGCACGGAGCGTCTGGTGGATTCCAGCATTTGTGATGTTATGTGCTTGATAGATTGATAAAGAGAATGATACATATGATGCTTTATGATGCTTGATGATAGATGATGACAATGCATACAGGGAAGGAACCACTGCCCCAGGTAGGACTTTAAGAAAATCTATAAGAACTTTAAAGTTATCTGACTTGTTTCTCAGAAAGAACACCCAAGTGAATCTAGAGAAGTCATCAACAATAACTAGTGTATGACTTTCCTCCCAAACTTTGTATAACAATAAGGCCAAAAAGGTCCATATGTAGCAAGTACAAAATCCTGTGTGAATCACTTTTGTTGATGGATTTGAAACTATTTTTAGTTTGTTTGCTTAATTGACAAGCCCTACAGAGTCCTTCCTTCTTATAAGAACCAGAAGGCAGTCCTCTAACGAGGTTGTCCCTAAGTAATTTAGCAATGTTTCTAAGGTTTACATGACCTAGTCTCTTATGCCATAAATCATTAGTTGAACTAATTTGGTTAAATAAGCAAATTTCTGTTTTACTAGATTTGAAATTTACTACATATATGTTTCCTTGTCTAATTCCAATTAAAACAGTTTTGTTTTTATCAGAAGTAATAATACAAGAAGACTAATTAAATAATACTCGATATCCTTCATCACATAATTGGCTTATGGATATTAGGTTATGCTTGAGACCACTTACATATGCTACCTTCCTGAAGGTAACGACTCCAACTTTCGCATTTTTATATCCTTCGGTCTCTCCATAGTTGGAGTCTCCAAATATCACCTTTGGTCCAAGTTTGCATTGAAATCAGTCAGGTTGTCTTTACTTCCTGTCATGTATTTTGAAGAGCCACTATCCAGATACCACTGTTTCCCTGTGGTAGGATAGCTCTTTACCTATAGAAAACTAGATTAGTTGTTATTGACCCAGGTAACCATGGGTCCTTGAGTTATTTCAAATTTATAACTAGAAATGTAACGCCCCAGGTTCAGGAAATGCTTTTCTGGAAGGTACCGCGCGCCAGTAGTGCTGCCGCTAGTGGTAGCTCGGTATTCTCAGTGCCCTTGACGCTATAGATTCTCTCAACGCTCTCGGCGTCTCAGTGAATGCTAGCGTCGGGCGATAATTTATACCGCGCGGCGGTTGTCCGCTCGACGATTGGGTCATGGCACTAAGTGCGTGACGTTCTCGAGAACCACTAGCACGTGGCGGTAGCGGTGGTACGGGGTGGCAGCTTGATGATTTATTTGATAGAGCTCTCGGTTTGTTACCGCGCGGCATTAACCTTACCGCAGGCGGTAGCTTAGCTTTGTCTTTTCCTTCCAAACATGTAAACTACCGTGCGACGATAGTTTCTTATCACGTTGCGGTAGCATAGCAGTTATGATGTGTCCAGGTGTCACAACCTAATTGGGTTTCTAAGCGGTGGCATCCTCGAGAAGCCGAACGATTAGGCTACCGCACGGCGATAGCTCTAGTAAACTGAATTCTTGGAGGATTCAGGACCATCCCCAAATTTTATTTTGAGATCCGATGGCTGGTGCGTTCCTCTACGGGTATATAGCCGGGAGTTAGGTTTTCCCAACTTATTTCTTCCTTGACTATCTCTTTCTAAGTACTAGAGAGAAGTGAAGATGGAAAAACAAGGAAGAGATCCCACCGCCACTGGAGTTCCGAAGCTCCTATTCGCAAGACGAGTCTGGATTTGTGGAGGCAAGGTCGTTGCGGTCACGTCCATCCATCTAGATCTGGGGCATGGCACTAAAGAAATTGCAAAGGGTAATGATTCTCTACTTGGACATGTGAAGTCCTCTTCCTTTTGCATAGGAAACCCTCTCTCGCGAGTGTGCAGCGAGCGTGAGGTATTCCTTTGGGTAGATATGGATTATCCCCATAGTTTTGCATATAGAGTTCAGAATTGAAGTACAGACATAGGCAGGGTGTGTGAAACCCATCCGGACGGGTTGGTATGGATTAGTGATGTTTCATTATGCATGTATTGCGGGAGAAGACAACGTGTTGTTTATTTTTCGAGTTTCTATGATGTACATTGTAGCAGGGAACTTTGGGGACTAACCCCAAGTAGCACCCGAAAAACTGGAGAGAAATGCATTTCTGCCAGGTACCGCATTGCGGTAGTGTTACTGTCGGTGGTAGCTCTATAAGGCTTGTCTCGCGGGGACCTGGGGGCTAGTATGTGGGTCTGAATGCTCTGGGAGCCCAGCATATTGGCCTGAGGGCCGACCTTGTGCATAACTGGGTTATGTACTATTGTATGATCGATACTTCGAGCCTCGGGGAAGCTTGATCCGCGCTGATGAATTAAATTGACATGGTGGTGTGAGCAACGGATTGAGTGTAACTGTACCCGCTCTATGTGGTTCAGTTAAAGAGACCTAAGGTACGTGGCACTTACCGTTGGTATAGAAGGATGAGCCTTAGGATTCGGTCGAAAAGACTCAAATGCTCACGATGGTTGCCGTATTGGGGGCGGTGGTGAAGAATCGAATTGGACCGGACTCACTTAGAATGTTCCCTGATAGTACGGGGCATGTAGCCATTCGTTCCTACGCATGTGGTGAAGTGTACTTAAATTGCACTTTCATTTCCATGTTGGATTTTCCTAATACAATTGCAGGGAAGGAGCACTGCCGCCGCGAGTGAGGGTGGGGTCGTTGAAATTTGGTCAGCTTTAGCTGAATGTTACTTTGTCTTGCCACTGTGCGGTGGATTGTTCTTATGTAAGAATAGGTGAGCCTAGTGGAAAATAGCAGGCTAAAGCACTTGTTGTTGTGCTGGCCCTTAAGGGCCGAAGCAAAGTGTTTTTCTTTTACTACTATCATGTGTGGCCGGTCTGTGATTCAAAGTATGTAAAACACTTTTATTGAAAATGAATGTTGTAAGGCCACAAGGCCAAGACTGTCGTGTATGTTATTTCATTCCTGCTGTGGCTGTAGTGGACATTCATGTTTTGTTTATGGGTTCTTCTATCATATTTAAAAGCTTATGCTAGAATGCTCTGTGTTAAGGTTTCGATATTGTTTTATAGTATTTTTGTTTTAATATGTAATTCCGCTAACTGTCCGTGGAATATGGTGTGGGGCCCCAACCGGACCTTCTGTTATATCCCATGTGATGGATGAGGGTGTTATAATTTGGGATCAGACTACGGTTTCGGTCTTTCTTAGGAGAATTCGTGGTCAAATTCTTTTTAAGGGGTGGTGAGTACAGTCATGTGCGTCATCATTATAACATGAAAAGAACCCATGAATGTCCACTTAGGAATGAAAATACACATGTTTGAGGAACCTTCGTGTTCCTATGATGGCTTTTTGCAATCCTGTTTTGTCAGTTAATGGTGTGTTGTACAACTATAGGTGACTAGGAGTGGCACAGGGTCGTGAGAACGCCTGCCTTCTGAGGAATATAGTGCACCAAATGCCGTTCCTGCAACCCCTCCTTCGGTGGAAACAATAAGACTTGTGGCTGAGGTGGTGTTTGCGATGCTAAATATCCAGCCAGGAAGGCAAGTGCAGCATCCTGCCCCTGCAGGGGAGCAGGTACCGCTTCGAGCAGCAGAAACTAGAATGGCGGAACTGAAAGTACAACTTCAAGAGCTGTTGGATCAAGGTTATGTGTGTCCAAGTTCGTCGCCTTGGAGCGCACTGGTCCTCTTTGTGAAGAAGAAGAAGGATAGAGGATTACGACTATTTATTAATTACCTGGAGTTAATTAAGCTAACAAAGAAGAATAACTATCCAATCCCAAAGATTGATGATCTGCTGAACCAGCTAGTCGGATCAACTGTGTACTCGAAGTTGGATCTGAAATCCGGATATTATCACCTGCGGATAAGGGAAAGTGACATTCCTAAGACGGCTTTCAGCACACGTTATGGGCATTACGAGTTCACTGTCATGCCATTTGGGCTGACGAATGTGCCATCCATGTTTATGGATTTGATGAACAGAATGTTCAGAGAATACTTGGACCAGTTCGTGACAGTCATTATCGATGATATACTGGTGTACTCGCAGTGCAAGGATGATAATTTCAAGCATCTGCATATGGTGTTGGAGAGATTGAGGAGGAACCAACTGTATGCCAAGTTTTCCAAATGTGAATTTTGGTTATCCTCGGTAGCATTCCTTGGTCATATAGTTAGTGGAGCGGGTATTGCGGTAGATCCAACAAAGATAGTGGTTATATGGGAGTGGCATGTGTTGTCTATGGTGGCAGAAGTCTAGAGTTTTCTGGGGCTTGTCGACTATTACAGGTGCTTTATGGAGAACTTCTCGCAAATAACATTGCCCCTCACTACTCTGACAAGGAAGGATCAGAAGTTTGTTTGGTCTCCTGAGTGCGCGCAAGCTTTCGAAGAGCTAAAGTATCGTTTGACCACATCACCTGTCTTATGTTCGCCTTGTGGTTCAGAAGGCTTTGAGGTTTATAGTGATTCCTCTGGGAGTGGATTAGGCTGTATCCTGCTTCAGCATGGGTCGGTGATGGCTTATGGATCACGTCAGTTAAAGGTGCATGAGAGGGACTACCCGGTCCATGATTTGGAGTTGGCGACCGTGGTATTCGCTCTCAAACTTTGGAGGCATTATCTGTACTGGGTAAAGGTCGATATATATTCAGATCACAAGAGCCTGATGTACCTATTAGATCAGAATGACCTAAACATGCATCAACGTAGGTGGTTGGAGTTCCTTGGGGACTACAACTATAAGATTCATTATATTCCTGGGAATGGGAACATCGCGGTAGATGCTCTAAGTCGTAGGAATCCTGCACGGGCCAACTAGTTTCAGATGCATGACAAGCGGCTTATTTAGGACTTGGAGGCCTTGGAGATCGCTTGTGTTGACAAGGGATCTAGTATAAATGCATGTTTGAGTTGGACGGAGGTTCAGTATCACCTCATAGACAGGATTCGACAGGCTTTGGAGTTGGACGTAAGCTTGAAACATCACTGGGAGGAAGCCATTGATGGGTCTAACGACCAGTTCTCTATCGAAGATGGACTTTTGTGTAAATGTAGTCGATTGTGCATTCCCAATGTGGGGAAGTTAAAGGAGGAATTGTTGTACGAAGCACACTTTACAAAGTACTCGATTCACCCCGGGAGCACCAAGATGTTCAAGTACATGAAGAAATCATTTTTGTGGTCGGGTCTGAAGAAAGGCATAGTGTTGTATGTGGCGAAATGTTAAATTGTGCTTTGGTGAAGGCTGAATGCCAGAAACCTGGCAGATTCCTGAAGTCTTTGCCCATACCGGAGTGGAAATTTGATGAAATCTCCATGGATTTCGTGCATGATTTGCCGAGATCGCACAAGGGGAACGACGCCATTTGGGTGGTCGTTGATCGTTTAACAAAGGTGTCACATTTTATACGCAATAGGAAGGATGATTCTGTGGAGAAGCTAACGAAGCTTTATGTGGACAACATAGTACAAATTCACAGTGTACCACAGAGCATAGTAAGTGAACGAGATGGTCAGTTCACCTCTAAAGACTGGAGGCTCATTCATCAATTGTTGGGTACCAAGTTGCATTTCAACACGACTTTTCACTCACAAACAGATGGGCAAACTGAAAGGGTGAACAAGACGATGAAAGACATGCTTCATATGTGTGTGTTGGATTTTGGGAAAAGGTGGGAAGACCATCTTTACATGATCGAGTTTGCTTATAATAACAGCTAACAATCCAGCATTCAGATGGTGCGTTTTGAGGCTCTGTACGGAAGGAGGTATCGTACACCATTATCTTGGGTAGAAACGGGAGAATAGAAGCTATACAAGCGAAGGGACGTTGAAGATTCTACTCCAATGATACGGTTGATACGAGAACGGCTCTTGATTGCTCAAGATACGTAGGCCAAGTACTTTAATGCCAAGCACCAGAACGTGGAGTTTGCAGTGGGCGATTGGGTGTACCTCAAGATAAAACCGTTTAAAGGCATATCAAGGATTCGACGCTTAAAGAAGCTTTGTTCGATGTATGTTGGGCCTTTTAGTTCTTGGAGAGGATTGGTGAAGCTGCCTATCGTTTGGGTCTTTCGCCAGAGTTGAGCAGTTTGCACGATGTATTTCATATCTCAGTACCGCGGAAGGCTATCCAAGAGCCTACACAAGTGGTAGCTGCGAAGCAAGTGCCGATCGATAGTGGGTTGACGACGAAGGTCAAGCCCATTCGCATTGAGGATGTGGAAGTCAAGAAACTTCGTAATAAAGCCATCAGGACGGTCAAAGTCTGTTGGGACAATTGTGGCCGAGAAGCGTTGTCTTGGCAGCGCGAGCAATCTATGAGGGAGGAGTTTCCCTAGCTTTTTCCCTAAGGTGACCTGTGCATTGTTAATTTTTCTATTTTCCTGTAACTTTAAATTTCAGGACGAAATTTATTTAAGTGGGGGTGAATTGTAACACCCCAGGATCAGGAAATGCTTTTTTGGAAGGTATCGGGCCGCTGTAGAGCTACCTTTGGTATTAGCTCGGTGTTCTCAGCGCTCTCGATGCTCCCGACACTCTCGACGCTCTCGGAATCTCAGTGCATGCTAGCGCCAGGCGGTAATGTATACCGCGCGACGGTAGTCCGCTCGACGATTGGGTCGTGGCACTAAGCGCTCGATTTTCTCGAGAACCACTAGCGCGCGGCGGTAGTGGTAGCGCGTGGAGGTAGCTTGACGATTTATTTGATAGAGCTCTAGGGTTGTTACCGTGCGACATTAACTTGCCGCAGGCGGTAGCGTAGCTTTGTCGTTTCCTTCCAAACGTGTAAACTTACGCGTGGCGATAGTTTCCTACCGCGTGGAGGTAGCATAGCAGTTATGACGTGTCCACGTGTCACCTCCCAATTGGGTTTCTAAGCGGTGGAGTCCTTGAGAAGCCGAACGATTGGGCCACCGTATGGCGGTATGAAAGTGCAGGTTAGATCTGATATACTCTAGAGGTGGGTGAATAGAGTATGGTGCTTTCTAAAAACTTTTTACAACTGTTGTTGTATACCTAAGTGAACAGGGAAGCAAATAACATAAAGTAAACACAGCAACTAACTAAACACAGAGCAATCACAGACTACAGCCAAAAAACAAAAGAAAATAGCAACCAAAAGACACAAGGAGCTATAGTGGTTCCCCAACCAATCTGCGTACAACCACTCTTCTAATACCCTAGGTAGGAATCCACTGCAGGATGAGTTGATCAGGTGTCCTGAGCACCAATGAGCTTTTGTTAAGGTGCTCAAAAACCAAACCCTCAAGTCTTTTAGAAGGAGACTTGCAACCAGAATAATTTTGAAGGGATTTAAAACCCTGTACAGGAATGAGAGAGAGGGTGATATTGTCTTCTCTGTAAACAGTCAGAGAGAAGAATTGTGGATTGATTATAGCAGATCTTGCTCCCCCTGAGATCTTGAATTGGTCAGGAATGCTGGAGCACTGCTTTAGGGTGATAGGCCTTCAATGACCTAGAATGCCTGGACCAGAACTGCTTCAAGAACTTCTTTTGACGGATAAAGTTCTGTTGTCCTTTGAAGTTGTCCTGAGAATAGATAGAAGAAGTCTCTTGATTGAATTTGGTTGTTTTTCTTCATCTTGAAAAAGTTCTCTGGTCAAGGCAGATTGCAGTCAAGAACTTTAGATTTTAGAATATTTGTTCTTCTCTGCAACTTCAGACTATCTATCATATTGTTTGCTGTACTGTAATTATTGAACTCTTTCACTTCTTGATTCTGTTCTCTTACTGTGTGTCTCTTTTTTTTTGAGTATCTATATATCTGTATGTCTGTGACTGACTGATGAATATTCAAACATTTGAATGTCGAGCGGAAATTACAGTCGACCTTGGAAAGAATCAATAATCAATGACTTTCCTAACTGTCCCATGAAAAAAAAACTACATAGAATAATCCATAGTCAATGCACGTTCTAACGGTAACATTCTGAGAAGATCTGGCATTAAATGTTCAGGAATCAACGCCAAGAAACGGGACGCGAACCTTGAAGAAAACCTAATCTGGATTCGTCGAACGAAGAACACAATTCGTCGAGCTGAACTTGTGTTTGTCGAGCTGAGCTTGAGTTCGTCGAGCTGAGCTTTACAGAGTTCGTCGACCAGACAATCTTCATTCATCTGATAGACAGTCTTCATTCGTCGAGCTGAGAATCAAATTCGTCGAGCTGAGAATCAAATTCGTCGAGCTGAGAAAAGTTCTGGACTTAGACAAAATATCCTGCATCTGCTGAAATGCTGTGTCGACATAAGTTGGTGTCGACAGAAATCCTGGTGTCGACACAAATCCTCTGGTGTCGATAGATTGATCTTGGTGTCGACACAAATCCTCTGGTGTCGATATAAGCTGGTGTCGACTGAAATCCTGTTGTCGACACAAATCGTCTAGTGTCGACACAGATTCTCTGAGCTCAAAAATCGCCGAGTAGAGTTTAGCATTCATCGACCGGAGAAGCTGACTTCTTCGACCTAAGAAGCTGTGAACTTGAGGTCCAAGTTTGTCGAGCTCAGAATATAATTCGCCGACTGAAGCATGAAGCTGGACTTAGAAAAATTTGAAGTTCTCCTGACTTTGGCTTGATGTAGAAACTTAGTTTTCGTCGAACATAGAACATAGATCGTCGATCTCAGCACTAAGAATTGTGTCACGATCGTCAAGCATAGAACTCCTTTCATCGAGCTGAGTTCGACGAACATTGAACTCACTTTACTTGGTCTTGAAAACTTGTGAGTCTGGAGTCTCTGAGGGTCTTGTTGAAAGCTGGTCCATCTAGAGTTGAGCCTAAGGACTTAACCTAGACTCTAGGACACAAATTGACCCTGGCTATACATGATGGGTCGCATCCTAAGTCAGTGAACCTAGCCCAAATCAACTAGGGATCCAACAATCTCCGCCTATTTGGGTGAGGTCACTAGCAGAGACTCAAAACAGAAAAACAAAGCAAGAAAAGAGATATATCTGGCAGAGAATTATAACACTTGCAACAGATATATATATATACACACAGCTTTATTTAACAGATAGCATAGTTTAGAAAAACAAATAACAGACATAAATTGGAAGAACAAGAAAATTACTTCTATGGCTTCTTCTATTGAGGTTTGCCTTCTTCTTTCTTTTCTCCTGGCTTCTTGAAAATGATTTCTCTGTTAGGATTTTGAGCTTGAGCCACTGACATGGTCATATCAGCTGCCCCAATAATTTTCAATGAAGTTGCCCTGGGGACAACTACTTCTGGATGAAGTTTCATATAATCATCAACATTAAACTGTTTGTTGCCTTTGTTAAACCTTTTCAGCTCTTCTTTTTTATACTTTGACATTGTTGAAAGACTAGAGATATCTTTTCCTTCTTCTTTGGCTTTATTTATCAATGATAAACCAATCAGCTCTTGGTACCTAGCCATTCTTGCAGTATTAGCAGTTTCTGGATCTTTAAAAGGAATTGGAGGAGAGAGAGGTCTCTTTGGGCTTTCAGCTTTATGTACTTCAGAACTTTGTTGTTGCTGCTGCTTACTTTGACTTCCTGAGGAGGATGGCCTCTGCTGGCTGCTTCCAGAAGATCTCCCTGACTATCTCTGATAAGTTTGCATTGGGGCAGATCTCTGGGAGCTAGACCCACTGGCACCAGCTGCTGGAGGAGGAGGAGGATCCTTCCTGTATCTGTGCACTCGAGGAGGGGAGTATCTCCTGCTTATCTTTCTATCTTTCTGCTGGTTTTTGGAGAGCCACATCCATGCTGGCATTCCCATATATGGAGTCACATTGTGCAGAATATACTAGGGAGTGTCTGCATTGGGATTTGGCTTTGGAGCTGGAGGAGGAGCAGCATTTCTCTTCTTTGCCAACAATCTCTTTTTTTTTACTATCTGCATCCTCATCAGAATCATTATCATCATCATCAGACTCTGAATCATGAGGGGTATCATACAATGCATTCAAAGCTTTTAAAGCTTTATCAGAAACAACAGCCTTTTCTAGAGGAGGGGCAGAAGGTTCAGGAATAAGAGTTTCAGCAATAAGAGAAGAATTATCTGTACAAGATTTAGAAACAAAAGAGACAGAGCTATCAGATGCTGGCTTATTCTCTTCTTCAATGTCTGCCTGAATAAGCACATCTAGAGTAGGCATTGGAGAGTCATCCATAACAAAATATGGTGCTGAAACTGGCACTGATGTAACTTCTAGAATGACTTTTGAGCTAGAGGCAGAGAGAGCAAAACTGTCACAGAGTTGCTTGACAACTGCTATACTGGTTGGAGAGGTATATGGTACCATAGCCAAATATGGCTATGAGAAATCTGCTGGAGAGAATGGCATATGTACAGTATCAAAATGTCTCAACAAAACTGATAAATTCACTGTGAGATTTAAATAGAAATCACCAACATGAGTTATTTGAGCAACTGACTCATCCAAATCAATGTCAGTATCCATAAATTGAATTAACTAAAACATCTCAACATGAAAGTCTGTCAAAGTTGTTGTATCCTCATCTGAATCTGTATTAGCTGGAGAGGGAACTGCTGTGACTGCTGCTGCTGTTGCTGTATCTGCATCGGCTGCAACTTCATCACTGAGCATCTCCCCCTGCCTTGGTTCAGGAATACCTAGAGCCAGGCCCCTAGATGAATAGGGGACAGCAGATATAAGAGAGATCTGGCCAGATAAGGAATTAATGGAGGTCACAAGAGGTGTAATGGCCTCTTGGATGAGAGATTGGATGAGAGGTGCGAGCAAAGAAATGAGGGTAGATGGATCAAATGGGGAAGGGGAAGGGGATGGAATGGGAGGAGGAATAATAGAAGGAGTGGGGCATCTTGCATGATTGTATCTGATGAGATATTATAAGATGGGATGGTGGATAAGTGTGGGGGAAGAGGAGACTGTGGAGGTGTAGGAAATATTGTCTAATGAGGGGAATCTGGAGGAGTGAGTTGTTGATGAACTTGCAGAGGGGAAGATGGAGGTGGAGAGTTAGTGATTGTCAGGTCAAGTGGTGGAGATGAAGGAGGGGTAGGTACATGAGGAGGCTTCTTTGGAGGAAGAGGTGCTAGAAGAGATGGTTGAGATGGAGGAACCTCTTCAGCAGGGTGGGGAGCTGCCTTTACAACCCTTGTGCTCTCAGAAGTTTGGAGGGAGGAGGAAGAAGCCTTTGAGAGCTTGGAGATGGTCCTCTCCCACCTGCCAAACAGAGCGCAAGTGAGGTGCTTGCTGGAGTTTATGAGGATGGTCGGGGAGACCATACATTCAGCAGCCTTCTATGTGAGAAAAATTCCCAAATTTCTGCCAAAGCAGACTTCCTTCTTGTTGTTCTTCTTCTTGATCAATTCAAAGAACACCTTACTCCAATAAACCTGTCGCTTATTCACTACTGCACACATGATTAGAAATTGGTGACGGGTAATGTAGTCATGAGCAGACTGCTTGGCCATCAATATCTTTCCCGTAATATCTGCCAGAAATTGGTAGGCGGCGGATAATTGCATTTTCAATAACTTATTAGGGTTGTTACCAGAGAAACCCATCAGTTTCAGCATATCATTGAATTCCTCAGAATCCATTTCCAGATTGTCTTCTCCGTTCACTATTCCAAATATCTCAGAGAGAACCGCGGGAGAGAGGGAAACAGCAGTGTTCCCTATATTACCGGTCAAAACATCTTCTTCAGAAACTGTAGATATATATACCCATTCTCGTATTTCCGTTCCATGAAGTTTAATGCGTCTGGTCATGAAATCCTTTAAATTGAGTTCTTCCAGTAGTTCCAAGATATATAGAAAGATGGGGTCAGAATGTTGAAACGACTCAAAATCCATGTCAAAACCAGTGTCAAACTTCATTGCAACCAAAGCACTTGAGGGAATCCCCATTGATGTCCTGTAAGAAAGAGACAAAGAGAAACAACGATCAAGAGCAAAGGAACTGAAAGCACGGGACGGAGGTCGAAGAAAACCTAGATATACGATTTTTAGAAAATATATCGACAAACACCGTTCCATGAAAAAAAAATTCTTCGAACTGAGCTCGACGAAATAAATTATAGACAGATAATTCGTCGATCTCATCCAGAAGAATCGAAAATAGTTCGTCGAACTCCGTTCGACGAAATGTCTTCTGAAGCAAAGTTCGTCGATCTCTGGTCGATGAAAAATTGTTTCCTCACACAGAGAATTCGTCGATCTCCGTTCGACGAGAATCTCTCAAACTTTCCCTAAGTTCGACGAACTCTGGAAAATTCGTCGAATACAGAAAGAAACTAGGTTAACTCTTCTCCATCAATCATTCCCCGTTGATTTATAAAGAACAGATGTGTTTTCTCATCCAATGGCTTGGTGAAAATGTCTGCTCTCTATAGATCAGTAGGAATATGGATCAAGTTAATTTTCTTTTTGTCCACATTATCTCTAATGAAATGATGTCTTATTTCAATATGTTTCGTCCTAGAATGGTGAACTGGATTCTGTGCTATAGCAATAACACTAGTATTATCACAAAATAATGTTGAATTATTTCAGTTGACACCATAATCTAAGAGTTGGTTTTGTATCCAAAGCATTTGTGAACATCAACTACCAGCAGCCATGTATTCTGCTTCTGCAGTTGATGTAGACACAAATGTCTGCTTTTTACAAAACCAGGAGACAAGTCTCATACCAAGGAACTGGCATGTTCCAAAGGTACTTTTCCTGTCCACTCTACATCCAGCATAGTCAGCATCTGAGTATCCAGTTAACTCAAACTCTGACTCTACAGGATACCAGAGTCCTAGACTAGGGCAACTCTTTATATATCGCAAAATTCATTTTAGGAAAATAAGGTGAGATTCTTTATGGTTCACTTGGAACCTAGCACAAAGGCATGTGGCAAACATTATATCAGGTCCGCTAGCTGTTAGGTATAATAGGGATCCAACACGGTAACTTCCTATCGCGCGGCGGTAGCTCTCGTAAATTGAATTCTTAGAGGATTCAGTACCGTCCACTGATTTTATTTTGAGATTCCATGGCTGGTGCGTGCCTCTGTAGGTATATAGTCGGGAATTATGTTTTTCCAACTCATTTCTTCCATGGCTCTCTCTTTCTAAGTATAGAGTGAAAAGAGAGTGAAGAGGGAAGAAGAAGGAATAGATCCCGCCTCCATTGGAGTTCTAAAGCTCCGATTAACAAGACAAGTCTGGATTTATGGAGACAAGTTCATTGCGGTCGCGTCCATCCATCTACATCTTGGGCATGACACCGAATAAATCACAAAGGGTAACGATTCTCTACTTGGACATGTGTTGTCCTCTTCCTTTTGCATAGAAAACCCTCTCCTGTGAGTGTACAGTGAGCGTGAGGTATTCCTTTGGGTAGATATGGATTATCCCCGTAATTTTGCATATAGTGTTCGGAATCAAATTACAGATATAGGCAGTGTGTGTGAATCACATCTGGATTGGTTGGTCTGGATTGGTGATGTTTCATTATGCATGTATTGCGAGAGAAGACTCTGTGCTGTTTGTTTTTCTAGTTTCTACGCGGTAGATTGCAGCAGGGAACTTTGGGGACTAACCCAAAGGAGCACCCGAAGAACTGGACAAAAACACATTTCTGCCAGGTACCGCATTGCAGTAGTGTTACTGCCGGCGGTAGCTCTGTGAGGCCTGTCTCACGGGGACCTGGGGGCTAGTGTGTAGGGTTGCGTGCTCTGGGATCCCAGCTTGGTGGCCTGAGAGCCGACCTTGTGCATAACTGGGTTATGTACTATTGTATGATCGATACTTCGGGCCTCGGGGAAGCTTGATGCGCGCCGATGACTTAAATTAAGATGGCGGTGTGAGAAACGGGTTTAGTGGAACCATACCCGCTCTATGTGGTTCGGTTAAAGAGACCTAAGGTACGTGGCACTTACCGTTGACATAGAAGGATGAGTCTTAGGCTTCATCCAGAAAGACTCAAATGCTCACGATGGTTGTTGTCCTGGGGGTGGTGGTGTAGACTTGGATTGGACCGAAGTCACTAAGAATGTGCCCTAAGAGCAAGGGGTGTGTGGCCGTTCGTGCCTACACCTGTGGTGAAGTGTGTTTAAATTTCACTTTCATTTCCATATTGGATTTTGCTAATACAATTGCAGGGAAGGAGTACTGCCGCCCCGAGTGAGGGGTGGGGTCATTATAATTTTATCAGCTTTAGCTGACCGTTGCTTTGTTTTGCTATAGTTTGGTGGATTGTTCTTATGCAGGAACAGGTGAGCCTAGTGGCAAATAGCATGCTAAAGCCCTTATTGCTGTGCTAGCCCTAGAAGGCCGAAGTGAAGTGTTTTTCTTTTAATACTATTATGTATGGCTGGCATGCGAGCCGAAGTATGTAAAACACTTTTATTGAAGATGAATGTTGTAAGGCCATAAGGCCAAGACTCTTGTGTATGTTATTTCATTCCTGTTCTGGCTATAGTGGACATTCATGTTATGTTTATGGGTTCTTCTATGATATTTAAAAGCTTCCGCTAGAATGCTATGTGTTAGATTTCGATATTATTTTAGAGAATTTTGGTATTAATATGTAATTCTGCTAACTGTCCGTGGAAAATGGCGTGGGGCCTAGGCCGGACCTTCTGTTATATCCCATATGACGGATGGGGGTGTTACAAGAAATGTAAGAAAATTCAGGTTGATCTTATAACCTAGTTGATGATATGTCCTAGGGGGAATAATCCACTAAGTAAAAGGATTAGTAAGGTTTTTAGTTTTATTAAAATTTTGAAAAGAATTTAGGTTTTTGTTATAAGAAACGTGGTTGAACGAATTATAATAGGTTCGTCGATCTGCGTTCGATGAATAGGGATGAGTTCGTCGAGCTCCATTCACAGAATGAAAGTGTTCATTCTCTGTGCCCCACGTTCGTCGATCGCGGTTCGACAAACCATATTGAGTTCGTCGAGCGCAGTTAGATGAATAGTTATACCTAAAATCTACATTCATAGTTCGTCGATCTGAGTTCGACGAACCATATTCATTTCGTTGAGCTTGGTTCGACGAAATATGTTGAACATAATTTTTGTTAAAGTTTTTCTTTTTCTTAGGTTGAGTTTTATGTAAAATTTATGTTTCTTTATTTCTAACTTCTAACTTTTCTTTACCTTTTTCACAAAAAAACTTTATGGGGGTAGATAAGAAATTTTTCTTTAAAAGAGGAGGCTGATTAGATGAAGCTCCCAAGCCCAGCTTGCCATTTGGCCTATCATTCACTGTGCTTGTGATATCCATCAATTTGATACTTCTCCCATTAAGGGATTCTTCAAATTGCTTAGTCTTATTTAGTTTATCTTCTAAAGATAATATATGTTCATTAGCAGTTTTTAAGTCTTCCATAAGTTTTAAGTTTTCTGAAGATAAATTGTCAAATTCAATTACTTTTTCTCTGAGAAGCTTGATTTCTTTCTCAGATTTAATCAAATCAGTGCAAAGTAATTTGAAATCAGTTTTAAATTGACCATAAGTAAAAGCAAAAGAGGAGATTACTTGATCTTCTTCTAACATAGATTCATCTTTTGAGTGGTCAACTTCTAAATCAGCTGCATCAGAGTTGCTGCAAGATGTATTGATTTCCATCAAGCAGATTTCTCTGGCCTTAGCCTCTTCTTCATCCACACTGGAGCTAGATGAAGATTTTGACTCAGATTCACTCCAATTCTCAGCAACAAATCCTTTCTCCTTCTTTTTGGACTTGCCGGAGGAGGGCTTGCTAGAATTCTTCATGGAGTATTTCTCTTTTATCTTGTCTTTCTTCTATGTTTCTGGACATTCTGGTAGTATGTGTCCAGGTTTCCTGTATCCATAGCAATCTATTTCTTTAGTAGGGGTTTTATCATACTTTGGCTTGTCATCTTTTTTAGAATATCTTCTCCTGAAATCCTTCCTTGCCATCTTGTATACTGTCTTAGCCAAGAGACTCAACAGATCTTCATTATCTGGAGTGGCTTCTGCTTCTTCACATGCTTTGAAATCAATGCTTTGCTCTTTCCTTCCTGATGATGAAATAGTCCTTTGCTCAACTTCTCTAGTCTTGATGAGCTGCTCATAGGACTTGAGATTGCCCAACAAGATTTCAGTAGAGATCTCATTCAGGCTTCTGGCTTCTTAATTGGCCAGATCCTAGAGTCCCAAGTGCTAGGGAAGCGCATAAGGATCTTGTCATTTAACTATGTTAATTAGATGTCCTTGACCAGAGTTTTCAGCTCATTAATTATGAGGCTGAGTCTGTTGTACATGTCTATAACTGACTCTGACTCTTCCTTCTTAAAATTCTCATAGTTAGAGATTAAGTGTGATCTCCTATCCTTCCTTTCATCAGCAGATCCAATTACCATAGCATTTAGTGAGTCCCAAATGGCCTTTCCTGAAGTACATTAAGCAACCTTCTAGAATATGTCATCAGACTTGGTTTGGGCTAGAATATTCATTACTTTAGCATCAACAATCTTGGCCTTCTTTTGTGCTTCACTACACTCAGGTGGTGGAACATCACTTGTGCTTGTAGTTGCCACTGGTAGTGGGGGACTTATCAAAATATAATTATATATGTCTTCATCAATGGGATTCGTATAAAGCTTAACCTTTCCTTCCAAAGTGCAAATTTATTAAGATTGCACATTGGAGGTCTGGTGCTTGAATACACCTTATTTTGTGCCATGATATGAAAGACAACTAGAGTAGATCAGATGAATCAAAGATCTTTCTGTTCAGGTGTTAGCCTGTACAACCAAGTAACCTTTCCCTCTGATACCTATTGAAAGTGAGAGATTGATCTAATTAACTCGAGAGGGGGGTGAATAGAGTACTTTAAAATTTAACTTTGTTTTTACAGCGGATTAAAATAGGTGATACATATATATAAATAAATAAAAGAAGTATCACATCACATAAAAGAAAAAAAGTAAAGCACAACCATACAATACAAGGAGTTTATAATGGTTCCCCCAATAAACCTGTGTACATCCACTCTTCTATCACCCTGGTAAGAATCCACTATAGATTTTTGATCAGGTACCCTGCCACCACAGGTTTTTGATCAAGTGCCCTGTCATCACAAGTTTTTGATCAGGTGTCTTGTTACCACAAGATCTTTTTTCTAACGGAGATCTAATAACCCTTTGAGCTTTTGATCAGGTGCCAAAAAACCAAACCAAGTCTTTTGATCAGGAGATTTTAGAACCAAAGAGTTTAACTTTTGAAGGGAGTTATAACCCTATACACAACAAAAGAAAATAAAAGGATGTTGTCTTCTTTATCTAAAAGCTCTGAGACGAAGACTAGTTGATTTTGTTGATGTTGTCAATGTTCCCCCTGAGCTATAGAAATCTGATCAGGAGTGGAAGCTTTGCTTTAGGGTATAGGCCTTCAAAGAGAACTTCTTCCAGTAAACGATTCTGAGAGATTGAGCTTTTGGTCTCGGATTGAATATCTATTGTTGGAAGAAAAGCTTGAAGAAGAGGATGATGAACAAGATGTTTCTTTGTCTCTATCTCTTGTTCTCTGATTGTAGATTTTCTTTTTTCTTCTTCTCCTTGTTGAGTACTGCTTGTGCTTTGTTCATTGCTTGCTCTTCTTAATTGCTTATACTACACAATCTTCTGAAAATTTTCTTTATATATTGATTGTTGATTCCAAACACATTTGAATTTCAAATTACTTGAAATCTTCTGCATAATTTCTGGGAGTTGGAACTGCTGATTTTTGTCTTCAATGTATTTCTCCAACTGTCCTAGTAAAAATGTTAGAGTAATAACTCCGGGATCCATAATTAATGCATGCAGAAAACTGTTATATTTTTAAGAATATTGAGCATTAATTAATAGAGTATTACTGTCTTAATACTTGAAATCAAACTTCTTTAGTCGGTCTGAGAAACTGCAGAAACGTTTAGTCGAATAGAACCTGGAAGGAGTTAGTCAAACTCAGCAAAAATTTTGTTGACCTGAGCTCCAAGTTCGTCGAACTGATAATTCTCATTCATCGAGCTGAGCTCTAAGATCGTCGAACAGAAAATATACTTGCAAATCTGAGCTCCAAGTTCGTCGAACTGAGAATGCACTTTGTCGAGCTGAGATTTTGAGGAACGATCAGAGTTCGTCGACATCAGCTAGACTTTCGTTGAGCTCAACTCAGAGAACGAACTCTGAGTTTGTCGATCTGAGATCGACGATCATCAAGCTGAGTTTAGCTATCGTCGAACACCTTTTTTGCAGTCTTTAAAATTGCATTGTCTCTAAATATTTCTATCTCTGAAGTCTTCTGATGGTAGGTTTTAAACAATCTAACTTAATGTGACAGACCTTAACCTTGGAACTAACTTATGACCCTAGAATATACATGTTGGGTCATCAATCCTAATAGTGAACCTAGCCCAAATCACAAGTAGGGTTCCAGCAGAACAACCATATAAATGACCCCTGACCTTCTCTACACTCAATGTGGAATAGAATCAAAGCTTTGGAGATGATGAGAGGGTCCCTTGGTCTCCCTTGGCCATGTATGTTCTTCCTCCCAATTTATCTCTCCTCCATTAAAGGGCAAGTGGAGTTTTTCCCTCTCCTAGTCACCTTGGCCAAAATTGATGGATTAATTTAGTCAAGTTACACCCCCAAACCCATCTAGATGATTAAAATGGAGCCAGCCCAAATTGATTTGTGTTTGAGCTTGAGTTAGCCTATTTGGGTTAACTTAACTTAAAGGGGGTTAGCTCAACCCTAGGCCACATTGGGTGGCCTAGTTAACCCTAGGGAATTAGTGACCCCCTGGCCTCTCTTAAGGTCTAGAGAGACCTTAATGGGGTGGGTTTGGCACCTTGGGGGTCACTTGATCCTTAGGAAGGGTACTTTGACCAAATTAGGGCTAGGGTTGGCTTGGATCAACTTAACCTCCTTGGTTGACCCCAATGGGTCCTTAGTGATCCTATGGGCCCCCTTAAAGGGCTAGGGAAATTGTGGTAGGGTACTAGAGTCAAGTTAAAACCCTAAAGTCAAATCATAGGAGTAGCATTTGAAATGTGCTAATTGCAGACCATGGTGGCCTCACCTTCTTATCTAGGTTCACTTGGTCTTTTAGGGCTTCCTAGGGTTTTGTCATGCCCTTGCCATGACAAAACCACTCTTGGGGTTCTAGTTGTTTGAGGGATGTTACACAATTCCCCTCGACTTAGCTACTACTCTAAAGGCCTTCCTTCTTGCTAAGACGTTAAGTGAACTGACTTCACTCAACACTTCTGTACTTAGCCGCAACTTTCTTTATGAATGCAGTGAGTAAGCCTTCATCACTCAACGCTTCTGCCTTTGCCTATCGTTTTGATGAGGCATTGAGTGAATTGGCTTCACTCAATGCTTCTGCACTTAGCCAATCTTCTTGATGAGCTTGCGTTGAGTGAGCTGTCATCACTCAACATATCTGAACTTAGACAGATTTTTCTTTCTATCTTTCCTTAGGCTTTGACTGATGATTTCTTTGTCGACGCCTTCTTCTTTGGGAATTGAGTGAGTTGTCCTCACTCAACGCTTCTAGACTTGGTCAGAATTCTTGATAGATCTTCAAAAGCTTGAGCTTGACTCAACGCTTCTTCTTCAGGTGTTGAGTGAGCTGTCTTTACTCGACGCTTATGGACTTAGTCAAATTTCTTCATTTCCAATGCTAAGGATTTGACAGACTGTATTGTACTCGATGCCTCTTGTTATATGGCGTTGAGTGAACTGCCTTCACTCAATGCTTGTGGACTTAGCCACATTTCTATCTTGCAAACTGATGGGCTTCTACTGTTCATCCTTTACTCGATACTTTTTTGGAATCTATCATTGAGTGAATTGGCTTCACTCAACGCCTGTGGACTTAGATGATTTTCTATCTTTCCAGCATCCTTCCTTGGCATCTAGAGTTGAGTGAATTGGCTTCACTCAATGCATATGGACTTAGATAGATTTATGTCTCTCCAACTCTCTACCTTGTTACCACCTATCACAAACACTTAGACAATCTGTCTAAATTTATTCCAAGGAACATCTTGCACATGATGAACTTAAACAACATCAAATACAAATATGCTCTTAGTGTTGATGGTGATGCCTCTTCAAATCTAGGGAACATTGAGGGCAATATTCCCAACATCGAGCAACGACGACCTGAAGAGATATTATTCCTAAGTCAAGGTGTGTTTCCTTTCCTCCAAATTTGGACCCACTTCTCAAAAGCCAGAGGTTTCCCATTCTTTGGAAAACCCTTATCATGATGTAGTGTAAGAGAGAATCTCAGATGGTACATGCAGCACATGCGACCTCTACTATGTTGAGTCTCAGAGCTTGTATGGACCCCCTCGATTGAATCCAGATGTTCTGAGAAGGAGGCAGACATCAAGCCTCCGACCCAACTATCGATATAGGTCACTTCCCTTACCATAATATTATGGTAATTGCACTTGTGAGATACTCTCGAGTGGCATATGTGGCGGGTCCAGATGGGTTGATCAGTCGTGCATTGATTGAGGCGTTGTTATTGTTACCGGTCTCCTTTCTAAGGACAGGCTCCAAGCAACAGGAGCTTATTATCCTATGACATTCTTCAAATGTTGTGTGTGGGCAAGAGTCCTACGGACGCCTTGTAACCAAAATGACGACCCTAACCTCTAACAATGGGCCCACCTAATGTTGTAACATCATCAAATTTCCTAAGTATCATTTCGGGAGAACACCCCTGACACTCATAAGCTGTGAGCTCTTGTTACCCCTAAATGCATGAAGCCCTGATAATACCGCACAAACTAATATTGAATAATGAGCAACCAAAGATACAATACTCAAAAATATAATATACAACAACTATAGACGCGATTGATCGTTGTTCAAAAAATTTTTTTTTTATAAAGATGACGCACTAACACGTGCCCAACAGTTAAACAAAAGTGTTTATCGACTAAATGTTGCCTTCTGAGTACTGCATTTTATCAATTCTAATCCTACAAGAAGAAAGACGTCGTGTGATTGCCCGCTAACAAGTAAGATTTACATTAGCAACACACCACATAAATAAAAATACTTCACACAAAGAGTACGACGAGCACATAAAGTTCCTGCCTGTTAATGTTCCCATTTCATATTATCAATACATGTCTAGTTAATTATTATAAAGCCAAGTACTTTAATTTTTATTTACTCCTTGGAAGCGTCCTCACCTTGCATCCGCTCCATACCTATGAACACAAAGTTATTAGTAATCTCGGCAAGTATGCTCGACACGTAACACCCCAGGTTTCCTATAGATAAAAACAACAAGTATCTAGATTTTGACGCTATCTTTGGCGGTAGCTCAATACCGCCATGCAGTAGTGTTCAAAATAATCAAGTTGATGTTGTCAATAAGTTAATGCAGTCGATGCAGTTTATTTGATACTGTTGTAGATAGCTCGATACCGCTAGAGGTAGTGATGCAGTCGATAAGTCAATGCAATCAATTTGATACCATCTGGCGTTAGCTCAATACCACTGGTAGTAGTGAGCTACATGGTAGGAAGCCACACGCTAGTTTGCTGTGAAGCGGTCGTTAAGCAGCATTGACTTATCCAAGCGGCCATCGCTTGAGATACCGCTCGCAGTAGCGCAATACCGCAAGTGGTAGCATTTGAGACAGAAAAGCACAATTTTAATCGTGGCCATCCATTCCATAGGAAGTGGAGATCCTATGGCTGAGATTATGCCCAATATTACTAAGTGGCTGAGGGGGGTTATTTCCTTCTCATTATTACTTTTACACACACACACACACACTCTCTCTCTCTCTCTCCAACCTTAAGAAAAGAAGAAGGGAAAGGAGGGGAAGAAGAAGGCCATTATCCGCCTTTGGGATAGCTATTGGAGGATTTCTTGAGATTAAAATCGTGAGCTGAGGCTAGATCTGTTGAGGGGAAGGGGTTGCAAATGTTTTCATCTAAATCAAATCCTTGTTCATGGATCCTAATTGATCTACAATGGTAACGATTCTACTTTTGGATAAGTGAAGTCCATATTTGGCATGTTTGCATGGAAACCCTCACCAATTGGTGAAGAACAGGGAGTTTCCAAAGGGTTGATACAAAGTATTCCCGATTTAATTGCATATAGAATCCAAAATTGAAGTACGAAATTAGTATGTTGGGTGAATCCCTTCTAGACAAGTTAGTCTGGATTAGTTATGTTTGATTTGCGTGGCGGAGAAGACTCTCTTGGAAAAATATGTAGTTTTACTGGGTTTTGGGTAGTACTGCTTTTTGTAGTTTGTACTGGAGGTGTGCTCCAGGAAACACCCTTTGTGGCTACAAAACACGATGTTCTGTCGCTACCGCTAGGTGATAGCAGCTATCGCTAGCAATAGATCCCATGGAGCTTTATTTATGATTGTGAGACGTGTCTCTTGGATACTGGGGCTAACATGATGAGCTTTAAGCCTAGAGTGCCTAGGTTTTGGTGGTCATGAGTGCCAGCCTTGGATTATAACATGGTTATGAATGTTGTGAACGAACAAGGGGAGGCTGACATGCATTGTGGCTTGTTGCGCCCAACGATTTAAGCAACAGGCTGTGGTTGAATTATACCTACACTATGACGATCGACTTGGAGTGAGTCACTAACTTGAATCTCAGTATAGAAGTGCATCTTTGACTTTATCGTACCATAAGAGGGAGTCATTGTCTTCGTGCCTATCTAGTAATGCTGAAATGTTGAACTATCACTGAGTATGGTGGTGGGACTGGGAATCCAATACATCGATAATGTGCCCTGAGTACACTAGACAAGTGGTAATGACCCAATGTTTGTAATGAATGTTGCTTAAATTGCACGTTCTCATTTCAAAATGTATGCATGTTGCGTACCTGCAGGGAAGAAGCACCACCGCCCCAAGTGAGAGGTGGGGTCATTATAAATTGGTGAGCTAAATCTAACCATTGCATTTTTTTCCACATCTTGGTGGATTACACCTATACAGGTGCTGGAGAGCCGAGCGGGAAGTAGTGGGTTGAAGCACCATTTGTGCTATGTCGGCCCTCGAAGGACAAGCAAAGCAATTACTTACTTTTCATGTATTGTCAGCCTGCGTGTCATAGCATATAAACCATCTTGGTAGTGTACACATTTCATATATTGTAAGGCCTTAAGGCCAGACTCTGTATATAACCATCATTCCTGAAGTTTATATAGTGGACATTCCTGGTTGTGGGTTCTTCATACTTAAAAGCTTCTGCTAGAATTAAACTTTAGCTAGGATACATGGATGTTTTGGTTTCAATGTGTTACTCCACTAACTGTCTGTGGAATATGGCATGGGTCCCCGGCCGGACATTCTTTTATATTCTTCATGACGGATGGGGTTGTTACACGATGCGCCCATATGATACTTGCTTAACTTGGAGATCAATGTGTGAATAGTGCATATGTTCTCTCTAACCTTCTGCGCATACTTCTAGATGGCGTCCTCTAGAGGGGTTGGGCCCTGAGTCACCATGTGAGTCTCAGTCTGTGAGGCAAGCGCAGTGTCACATATGGTATTCTGCTTCAACATCTCAATCCTCTCCTCCAGGTGTAAGATGTGCGTGATGGCATCCCCAAGTCCTTTCTAGAGGGCTGTAATCTCCGAGACGTTATCTTGAAATTACAAGGGCAGGTAATATTTTAATCATTCCTAATTAATGAGTTGTATCAAGTTGTTCTCAACAAATACCCACATCAAGGTCACTTTCTAGGATGACTGTCTCCTCCAACTCATCTTCCCCCTACTCCTCTTCCCAAGGGAAGTGTATGCAGTTGGCGGCAGTGTGACAACCGTCTTGGCAATCATGGTGTCCGCCTTCAACCTCTCTATCTCCGTGTCGAGCTCATCATCAGTGTCCTCTGGGTTTTCATTTTCATCATCGCTAGTCTTGATGAGTACAATTATACATGTCCTTTTTACTATCATATTTGTAATCATGTCCACTTTTATTTACCTCTAGTTGTTATAATTGTGCAAAAATAGTTACGAATATGAGTTATCATGAATAGAAGAGCACAATACGGAGTTTCCTATACTTCTTGTATTAAGCTATTTATTTATTTATTCATCTTCTTAATGTAGGTGTTGCAAGTCCTTGGAACTAAAAGTCTTGGAGAAAATAGAGGAGTTCACAGATCCAACATGACCGAGGATATGACTGGAATTGGGCACACATGGGTAGGAACATGCCCATGTCACTACCCCTGTCCTTATCAGGAAAGATCACAAGGATTGGAAGAGAAGTCAGAGCACTACACTGGTAGGCACACGACCGTGTCCCTACCCGCGTCCTTATCGGGCCTACTACTGAACCAAGCAGTTTGTGGAGCTACAAAGAACAACACGGCCGTGTGCTCAGCCGTGTCAAATGACACAGCCCATGACTAGACACATCTTTTCGTGTTAAACTACCTTATAACCGCCCACACGGCCTTTGACACGACCGTGTTGGAACCCTTGTCCGGCCCTATTTGCAAGGGGACTATAAAAACCTGTAGGAAAAATAAAATGGGGACTTTTGATTAAGTGGATTTGGAGAACTTCTGGAGAACAAAAGTGGAGCACTCAAGTGAAGGAGAAATTGATGGAGATAATTTGTATGGTTTTAATCTTCCCTTTATCTTAGTGGATCTAACTTTATTATTACATTTCGCATGAAACTTGTTCTTTGAATGATTCGGTAATCATGCATGTTGTTTTCTTTTATATCAGATTTGTGGAATTTTATCCATATGTGTGGTTTCAAACAAAGAGATTAACCCTAGATTTGAAGTTATTATTCATTTTATATGAATTCCAAACTTCTAGATTGAGAAATTGGATATTTGTGATGATGTTTATACGTTCATATTATGGTGTTCATTCTCTTTGTATTTCAAATCGCATGATCGAGAGATATGTGGTTTGGATAATGGTAATACGGATAATTGGACTCATGGAATCTTAGAGATAGGATTTCGTGAATTTATGTATTAGAAAGGGTTTCCTATTATTAATGCAAATTTGAGTATTGTGAATTGTTCGAGAGAAAATTTACTCAACTTAAGTTTAGGTTTTGAATTGCTCGAGAGAGATTTTGATAAATGTTTAATCCTTACAATACAACGAATTTGATAATCTTGTTATTACGTGATTACATAGAATTGAATTAATGAGTAATTATTCTCATTTGATTATTCTTAGATTTTCTGCTTTTTTACTATCCTTAATCCTCCAATGTATCTTTATCCAAGTAGTCCTAGTTTGATTAATTTTGGGTAGCAATCAATTTTAATTATAGGTACGATAATAAAGTGAGAGTGACTACGAGTATTTGAAAAGACCCCATGGAATACAGCACGAGATGTAGATTTCTCCTATACTATGATTGACAGGCGCACTTGCCTGAGATTAAAATCAATCTAGTTTATGCCTATCCACATAGTTTTTTTACATAGAGCAAAAAAATCGCATCAAGTTTTTGGCACCGTTGCCGGGGACTCATTTTCAATATTTTGAAAGCTTAAACTCTATTAATCTACCAATTTTTGCTTAATAACATATAATTGTAAATTAGTTTATTTCATATAATTGCAAATTACTAACCAATAATTGTAAATTAAATTACTGTATAATTATATCACATAATCTCTGTTTTGTAGTATGTTAGTCCATGACCAGGGGAAGAAATTCTGGGTTAACACCATTTCATCCTGACCCGGAACGTATTATTCACAAAACTAGCCAAAGGGACTTGAGAACTGATAACACAGATAATTCAAACGGACTTTCAGATGAGGAAACAATAAACTTAGGAGATCACCATCCAGATAATTAAGAAAACATGGCAAACCAAAACGAGCAAACCGTGTCTTACTTTGCAAGACCTAATCTCCAGGGTACTCGGTCAAGCATTGTTAGACCAACAATTTAGTGTTGAAACCGAGTATTATTCAGATGGTTCAACAGTATGTCCAATATGATGGTCTGCAAGATAAAGAACCCAACACACATTTAGCCGGATTCTTAGATATATGTGATACATTCAAGATCAATGGTGTTAACAATGATGCCATTCGATTGAGGTTATTTCCGTTCTCACTAAGGCTTTAGGCGAAGTAGTGGTTAAACTCACTACCTAGAGGGTCGATAACTACATGGGATATGATGGTTGAGAAGTTCCCGATGAAGTATTTTCCACCGGCGAAGACTGCAAAGCTAAGGAACTGTTGGAGTTACCATTATGATCTGGAAGTGATCAAACATGCAATCTCACTGCCAATGCGATATGAGCCTGCAGGGTCGCATATAAGAGATGTGGAGAAGTTGGATGATTGACTGTGTTGGTAAAAGTTACCAATCACCGACCTGAATGGGGTTGTGGGCAAAGTGTTGCCTTAAAGGATCGTCGGGTTGGGCAAACGTTGCCTTGGACGACTGGTAAGAATTGTCGTCCGAGGGTCGATAATAATCGTCGAGGATCGTCGCTCTGATTCCCGCCGATCGACGAGAATCATCTCTCTGATTCTCGCCGATCGACGAGAATCGTCGAGAATCAATATGCTGATTCTCGACGATCGATGACTTCGACAAGTATCGTCGACCGCGGCTCGACGGTCGACGAGATTCGACGTGTATCATCAAGTGCGGCTCGACGATCGGCGAGAATCGTCGAGTATTGTACTCTGATTCTCGCCGATCCATGGTGATGCTCGCCGATCGATTCTCGCCGATTCTCGTCGATTCCCACCGACTGATACTCGCCGATTCTCGAACCCTTATTCTTGGGTGGTCTGCGGATAGCGATGAACCTAGGTTTATTTATACCTTTGGTATAAATAGAACACTTAGGGTTTTCAGGCTCTCTCTCGATTTTCTCTGGTAGCTGATCGAAACCCGCGACGTAAGAGTTCCGTTCCGCGATCGTTCCGCCGATCCCGAATCCCGCCGCCGACGGAAGGGTTCCACCGCCGCCGTGTTCGCTCCGTCGACCTCCTCTTATCTGGCGATCGTTGCTGGTGTTGCTCTTCCTGGCGCGGACCTAGCAGTCCGTGGAATAGCAAGGTGCAGTCATCGTTCTTCCCGATCTTCCGTGCGATGGATAGCTCGGTGTTCTCCCGCTCGTGTGGATTTCTGCAGAAACGTGGACATTATTCCACGTAGAACTCGCCACTAGCAACAAGAGAAAGTTTGGAGCATCTCCATTTAGTTGTGACTCAACGCCACCGAGGTAATTTTGCATAGTCGTATGTTTACTTCTTGATTCAACTGTCATGGCCCGATCCCATTTATTTTGGGTTTTCTTGATGTTTCATTATTACGCTGCGTGCACAAGTGTTGTGCCATCCTCATAGAGAAACCCAACAGTGGTATCAGAGCGAGGTTTCGGCCATGATTGTTGTATTGGAAGTTTTGTTATTCCAGTGTGTGTAAACCTAGGGATTTAGAAGTGTTCTAAATGTCTAGATTTAGTCTTGGTTCCCCGCCAAGAACGTCTGGAATTTCGTGGTTATTTGTAAATGTTAGAAATTGTAGTCTCCTTAGCAGTAACCATCCCTCGAGTATGTCTTGGATTTTGAATCCAACATAGAGAGATGAGCTTGTCTACTGCTTTAAGTTGAGTTGTCTTTGCCTTTGTCCAATGCATGTAAATCTGAGGATTTGGAAGTTTCCGGATGTTCAGATTTAGCCCTTCCTTCTATCAAATGTTGATGGTGTCAGGATGTGCATATAAGGGATGCATGTGGTTTTAGAAGAATTGTTTTTCTTTGGATGTGCGCGTTGATCATATGTTGATCATGGTTAACTGTTAACCTAAAATTGAAATCCCTTCATCAAATATTAAGTGTTCGGATGCCTTCCGATGGATGACACTCTTCCTGCCTCGATCGATGAAGTGTGGACTTGCCAAAGCAAGGTGCATTAATCTATCTTGGTAAGGGTGCGAGCGGATAATTGTGATATCCCACTGTCGACATCGGGTCCAGCTTAACTAGTTGACCTCAAAGGTTGAGTGCCTAGAGGCATAGGGTTGGCATGCACCATATGATGGATGCGAATAAGGAGTTATTCACCAACCATACAAGAGTTGCATGAGGATGCAATTGGCAAGCGTTGCCTACCTAAATAACCGCATCGTGAGAGGAAAGCCAAAGCTGACTCACTGTGTTGGTGAAATACGGATCTTGTCCACTAAGAGAGTAGCTCGCATGAACTCTCCGAATTGTTAGTGAGGGCTATCATTTCGAATAAAATAGTGGGATTGTTTTAATTGAAGTCCAAATTAAAACAAATTGTATTTGAAATTTTGGTACTGATTTTATTCTGCATAAATTCTTGTAGAATTCCATGGCAAGTGTTTCACACTCCACTTTGTCTCTGAGAGCCATCCTTGAGAAGGATAAGCTCAGTGGGACTAATTATATGGACTGGTACAGAAACCTGAGAATTGTTCTCAGGCAAGAGCGAAAGCTCTATGTCTTGGAAGAAGAAGCCCCCGAGGTGCCGACCGGGAATTCTTCCCGTGCTGAGAAGGATACTTATAAGAAGTATACTGACGATGCTTTAGATGTCGAATGCCTTATGCTTGCCACTATGAACTCTGAGCTTCAGAAGCAACATGAGAACATGGGGTGCAAGGAGATTGACGAGCATCTCAAGAAAATGTTTCAAGGGCAGGCTCGTCAAGAGAGGTTCGACATCACAAAAGTGTTGTTTTAGTGCAAGATGGGAGTTCGATACTCAGTAGGGACTCACGTACTCAAGATGATTGGATATATAGAGAACCTTGAAAGGCTGGGTTTTCCTCTTGGTCAAGAGTTGGCTACAGATCTGATCCTGCAATCGTTACCGGACAGTTATGAGCAGTTCGTCTTGAACTACAACATGAATGAAATAGACAAGACACTGCCCGAACTCCTAGGCATGTTGAGAACTGCCGAGATCAATATGAAGAAGGCCAAGCCTGCCAGCCCCATACTGATGGTGCATAAGGGCAAGGGCAAGGCCAAGGGATCTAAGAAGACGAAGGTGGGACCTAAGTCATATCTTGAGCCAAAATCTTCTGCACTGATGAAAAGGAAAGGCACGGTGAAGGAAGGGAAATGCCACCACTGTGGCAAGGCTGGTCATTGGCGGAGGAAATGTCCTTCGTACATTGAAGGTCTGCAGAAATTGAAGGGAGGTATGACTTCCGCTTCTAATGTTTACGTTATAGAGATAAACCTTTCTGCTCCTTCATCTTGGGTATTGGATACCGGATGTGGTTCTCACATTTGTACGAATGTGCAGGAACTGGGAAGGAGAAGATTGCTGAGTAAAGGGGAGGTGGACCTCCGCGTCGGCAATGGAGCAAGAGTTGCTGCTGTAGCCGTAGGAGTTTACCGTCTTTCTTTGCCCAGTGGGCTTGTAATAGAACTTGATAATTGTTATTTTGTTCCGGCCATAACTAGAAACATTATATCTATTTCATGTTTGGACATGATTGGATTTTCTTTTATAATTAAGAACAATTGTTGTTCTATATTTAAGAATGATTTTGTTATGCTGTAGCCCAATTGTTTAATGGTCTTTATGTTTTGAACTTGGACCATCTGATCTGTAATGTAGAAAATAGTAAAAGACTAAGAACAAATGACTTGAACCCTACTTTTCTCTGGCATTGTCGTTTGGGCCATATCAACGAGAAGCGCATATCCAAGCTCCATAGAGATGGACTTTTGGACTCATTTGATTATGAATCATTTGAGCGATGTGAATCTTGTTTGTTAGGCAAGATGACTAAAGCTCCTTTCACTGGTTATACTGAGAGGGCTGAGGATCTCTTGGGTGTTGTACATAGTGATGTATGCGGACCCATGAGTTCCATGGCTAGAGGTGGGTATTTCTACTTTATTACATTTACTGATGATTTCAGTAGATACGGATACGTGTATCTTATGAAGTGCAAATCCGAGACCTTTGAAAAGTTCAAAGAGTTCAAGAATGAAGTAGAAAACCAGTTGGGTAAAAGGGTTAAAGCACTCCGATCTGATCGAGGTGGCGAATACCTGAGTCATGAGTTCCGTGATCATCTGAAAGAGTGTGGTATTGTATCACAGCTCACTCCACCTAGAACACCACAACATAATGGTGTGTCTGAGAGGAGAAATCGTACTCTGTTAGACATGGTACGTTCGATGATGAGTCATGCAGACTTGCCTGTTTCCTTTTGGGGTTTTGCTTTAGAGACTGCTGCAATGACATTGAATCGCGCTCCAACGAAAACAGTTCTGAAGACACCATATGAGATATGGACTGGGAAGCGTCCTAGTATGTCGTTCATTAAAATTTGGGGCTGTGAGGCATACGTGAGACGTCAAATGCCTGACAAGCTGGAACCCAAATCGGATAAATGTTATCTGGTGGGATATCCTAAGGAAACGAAAGGGTATTACTTTTACCTACCGTCTGATGGCAAAGTGTTTGTCGCAAGGACTGGTGTCTTCTTGGAGAAAGAGTTCTTATCAAGAAAGACTGAAAAGGTAGAGCTTGAAGAAATTCAAGAACCACATGTAGTGAATGAACCGGAATTGGATTCTGAGACAGGACTACAAGATGTTGTAGCTAGAGAACCTGCTCAAGGAACACAAGTCCTACGTAGATCTGGTAGACCGAGGTTTGAGCCTGAGAGATATGGATTTCTCGTATCTCAAATAGGTAATGTGTTGCTTATGGATCATGATGATGAACAAGCAACCTACCAAGATGCTATGAATGGACCGGACTCCGACAAATGGCTTGAGGCTATGAAATCCGAAATGGACTCCATGTATGCAAACCAAGTTTGGAACTTGGTGGAACCACCTGAAGGGGTACGACCCATAGGGTGCAAGTGGGTCTTCAAGAAGAAGACCGACATGGATGGGAATGTACAGACATTCAAAGGGCGACTGGTGGCTAAGGGTTTCAAGCAAATTCATGGTATTGACTATGATGAGACCTTTTCCCCTGTTGCCTGGTAAAGTCCATAAGGATATTGATTGCTATTGCTGTGTATTATGACTACGAGATCTGGCAGATGGATGTCAAAACAGCTTTCCTTAATGGAAACCTCCTTGAGGAAGTGTATATGACACAACCCGAGGGTTTTGTATCCCCAGATGAAGCCACTAAAATATGCAAGCTGAATAAGTCCATCTATGGACTGAAACAGGCCTCTCGAAGTTGGAATCTTCGTTTTGATGAGAAAATCAAAGAGTTTGGTTTCATCAAGAATGAAGATGAGCCTTGTGTTTACAAGCGAATCAGTGGGAGCATTGTTGTCTTCCTGATACTGTATGTAGATGACATACTGTTGATTGGGAATGACATTCCTACCCTGAAAGTTGTTAAGAACAACCTAGGGAACTGCTTTTCAATGAAGGATTTGGGTGAAGCGACTTATATACTCGGTATTAAGATCTATAGAGATAGATCGAAGAAGTTGCTGGGTTTGACCCAGAGTACGTACATCGAAAAGGTGTTGAAGCGGTTCAACATGCTTGAGTCCAAGAAAGGATTTTTGCCCATGTCTCATGGTGTGAATCTCTCTAAGGACCAGTGTCCAAAGTCTTATGAAGATAAGGACCGCATGAAGTTGATTCCATATGCTTCGGCAATTGGATCAATCATGTACGCGATGTTATGTACTCGACCCGATGTCTCCTTTGCTTTGAGCATGACTAGCAGGTATCAGTCAGATCCCGGTGAGTGTCACTGGATTGCAGTCAAGAATGTCCTGAAGTACTTGAGAAGGACTAAGGATGTGTTCTTGGTGTATGGTGGAGTGGAAGAGCTCGTTGTAAGTGGTTACACGGATGCTAGCTTCCAAACTGATAGAGACGACTCCAAGTCTCAGTCAGGTTTTGTGTTTTGCCTGAATGGAGGAGCTGTGAGCTGGAAGAGTTCCAAGCAAGAGACAGTTGCTGATTCTACAACAGAGGCCGAGTATATCGCTGCAGCTAATGCGGCGAAGGAGGCTGTATGGATTAGGAAATTCATCGGCGAGCTTGATGTAGTTCCTAGCATTGTTGGTCCCGTAGTTCTCTACTGTGATAACAATGGTGCAATTGCACAATCTAAGGAACCTAGATCCCATCAGCGCTCCAAGCACATACTTCGGAGGTTTCATCTTATTCGTGAGATTGTCGAACGAGGAGATGTGAACATTTGCAGAGTGCCGATTGAGGAAAATATTACGGATCCGCTGACAAAGCCTCTCGCGCAGAGAAAGCATGATGGTCATACTAGATCCATGGGTATACGATACCTAAGTGATCAACTCTAGCGAGAATCTTGTGGATTGCATGTAAACATGTATTTTGTTGGCTATTTGTTCATATGATGAACATTGTACCTTGTTTTTCTCTTACAATTAATGGCAAGTTCTTTTATTATGAGTTTTTCTATTTGATAGTTAAATGATAACATAATAGATACCCTTAGAATGTTCGCTTCCATGGGACGTCAAGTACGTGACTTGAATGTGAGAGCCTGTGATTTATTTGAAGCTTCATTCTTAAAAGGTCCCTGGCCGAGTATCATCATAAAAGCTAAGGGTGATGATGATACATAAAGGCTAGCACGTGCGTTGACTGATGACCGGTTCTCACAGGTCATGATATTGTGATATCAAGTCATCACGTGGGTACTTGTTAGTGAACAAGCTGTACTGGACAGACCCAACCTGAGGCTACTCTGTGGATTGTCATCCAATCGTGTCACGAGCAGGTCTCAATTGACAATGGTGTTGTGGTCCTTTGACCTGAAGTCACAGCATTCATCAAGTGAGGAAGAGCGTGCTTTGATGCTATCTAAAGTCCTCCTTGAGAAAGGTTGATGATAAGGGTGGTTGTTGGGCATGTTACGAATCATTTGAGTGTTTGTGTGTGAGCAGATATGGAATTTGTCCTCCTGTATGACAGGAGTTGCATCCATGGGCCCCTTGATGGAACTGGACTGAGAAATGCATGGCCATGCTTGGTTGAGTCAATATGTGATATTGGACTCACCATTCTCTGAAAGTCCGTCCTGGATCAAGAAAACTTGGATTGAGCTATTACGAGGGTGACACGGTCCATGCCTCTAGTTCTTTCCGGATGTAAGGGACAAAGGGACAAAGACAACGCTGATATATTGGTCATACAAGCTTATGAGTTATAAACTCTTATTGCTTGGGGAGCAATGATGCATTGCTAGATGCCGCTCATTGTTTGTGAGGTTTTTGGTTTGATACTTTCAAGATCAAGTGGGAGTTTGTTGGAGTTACCATTATGATCTGGAAGTGATCAAACATGCAATCTCACTGCCAACGCGATATGAGCCTGCAGGGTCGCACATAAGAGATGTGTAGAAGTTGGATGATTGATTGTGTTGGTAAAAGTTACCAATCACCGACCTGAATGGGGTTGCGGACAAAGTGTTGCCTTAAAGGATCGTCGGGTTGGGCAAACGATGCCTTGGACGACTGGTAAGAATTGTCGTCTGAGGGTCGATAATAATCGTCGAGGATCGTCGCTCTGATTCCCGCCGATCGACGAGAATCATCTCTCTGATTCTCGCCGATCGACGAGAATCGTCGAGAATCAATATGCTGATTCTCGACGATCGATGACTTCGACAAGTATCGTCGACCGCGGCTCGACGGTCGACGAGATTCGACGTGTATCATCAAGTGCGGCTCGACGATCGGCGAGAATCGTCGAGTATTGTACTCTGATTCTCGCCGATCCATGGTGATGCTCGCCGATCGATTCTCGCCGATTCTCGCCGATTCCCACCGACTGATACTCGCCGATTCTCGAACTCTTATTCTTGGGTGGTCTGCGGATAGCGATGAACCTAGGTTTATTTATACCTTTGGTATAAATAGAACACTTAGGGTTTTCGGGCTCTCTCTCGATTTTCTCTGGTAGCTGATCGAAACCCGCGACGGAAGAGTTCCGTTCCGCGATCGATCCGCCGATCCCGAATCCCGCCGCCGACGGAAGGGTTCAGCCGCCGCCGTGTTCGCTCCGTCGACCTCCTCTTATCCGGCGATCGTCGCTGGTGTTGCTCTTCCTGGCGCGGACCTAGCAGTCCGTGGAATAGCAAGGTGCGGTCATCGTTCTTCCCGATCTTCCGTGCGACGGATAGCTCGGTGTTCTCCCGCTCGTGTGGATTTCTGCAGAAACGTGGACATTATTCCACGTAGAACTCGCCACTAGCAACAAGAGAAAGTTTGGAGCATCTCCGTTGAGTTGTGACTCAACGCCACCGAGGTAATTTTGCATAGTCGTATGTTTACTTCTTGATTCAACTTTCATGGCCCGATCCCATTTCTTTTGGGTTTTCTTGATGTTTTATTATTCCGCTGCGTGCACAAGTGTTGTGCCATCCTCATAGAGAAACCCAACAAGAACTACATTTCTACATATGTGCAAATAGAATCCGAATCGTTGTATGACATATGGGAACGATTCAAGGAACTCTTAAGGAAGTGTCCCCATCATGCACTACCTTCTTGGCTTCAGATTCAGACCTTCTACAATGGTCTCAATCCAGCCACTAAACAGATGATCGATGCGGCTAGTAGGGGAACCTTTAACAATAAGACACCTGAATTAGCTCAGCAGTTGATAGATGACATGGCTATGAATAACTATCTGTAACACCCCCTATCCGTCACATAGCATATAGCAGTAGGTCCGGCCGAGGCCCGACGCCATATACCACAGACAGACCGAAGGGTTACACAATGAAACCATCCTTCCAAAAAAACCAACGTCCTACACAGAGCACATTCTAGCGAAAGTAATTTAAATGTTGCAAACTAAGAACTCAGCCACAACATGAATGTCCACTAACATTAACCCAAAAGGAATGAACGTACAAATACACAAGTACTTGGCCTTATGGCCTTATAAGAGTTTACTTTAAACAAAAAGGTGTCTTCCAAACATCGGCACGCAGGCCGGTCATACATGAGAATAAAATTAAACATTAACAAAGGCCTTAGAGGGTCGGCACCGCAACAAGGGCTTTTGCCCGCTATTTTCCACCAGGATCCATAGCACCTGCAAGCAACAATCCACTGAAGCGGTGGTAAACAAAAGCAACGGTCAGCTAAAGCTAACTAAATTATAATGACCCCGCCCCTAAACTCGGGGCTACAATTCTCCTTCCCTGCACTATATTAGCATACCCAAACAGTAGTGAAATTACACTTCATCACTAGCGTAGCCACGCACGACCACACACCTCGTGCTCTCAGGGCACATTCTCGGTGAACCCGGTCACAATCCGCGGTCTCACCACCGCCCCTTGGACGACAAATATCATGAGCATTATGGTCTTTCCGGACTAAGCCTAAGACCCTCCATCTATGCCAATGGCAAGTACCACGTACCTTATGTCTCTTTAACCGAATGACATAGAGTGGGTACGGTTCTGGCTAACCCGTTGCTCACACCGCAACGTCAATTTAAGCCATATATGTGGGTCAAGCTTCCCCGAGTCCCAAATCGATCTCACACTTTACATATCCCAGTTATGTGTAAGTGGGCTCCCAGGCCACCAAGATGGCAGAATCACGCATCTGCCTAGTTTTCCGGGTGCACCTTGGAGTTAGTCCCCAAGATTCCCTGTTGCAATCTATCGCGTAGAAAACCCGAAAAACAACCATCAGTGCGGAGTATTCTCCGGCCATTCATGCAATGAAACATCACCGATCCAGACCAACTCTTCCGGGTAGGCTTCACACACCATACCTATGTTCGTACTTCGATTTCGGACTCTACATGCAAAACAACGGGTACTATTCATGTCTACCTGAAGGAATACCTCACACTCACTGCATACTCGCGAGAGCGGGCTTCCTATGCAAAAAGGAAAGAGAACTTCGCATGTCCAAGATGAGAATCGTTACCCTTACATTTCTCTTTATCACCATGAAGATCTAGACGGATTAAAAGAACTACAACGTCCTCGCCTCCATAGATCTGAACCCGACTTGCGATTTGGGGCTCTGAAGCTCCACCGGCGGCTGGAACTCTCCTTCTCCTTCTTCCTTATTCTCCCCTCTCTCTAAAGCTTTAGAAAGAGAAAGTTTGAAGTGGAATGAGTGTTCGGTACATTGGAATATATGTACCTGATTTGAAGAAGCCTCACCCTACTCAATGATATACATCAAGGTGTATTTGATATGTTGAGTTTATTTGTGCAGGTTAAGTAACTGTAGGATTGCAGAAAAAATTCTAAGTCCATGTGTCGACACATAGAAGTGAAGTGTCAACACTTATGAAGGCTTGTGTCGACACCTAGAGAAGCTGTGTCGAACTTGGAGTAATTGTGTCCACACCAGGAAGACAGAGTCGACACCAGAAGAAAAGTGTCGACACATACAGGCTGTGTCGACACACTGTGAAGAATTATCTACATAATCAGTGTCGACATTTTGAGGCAGTGTCGACACCCAGAGAAACTTTGTCGACATCAAAAGTGTCGACACCAAGATGATGTGTCGACACTCAGCAAACTTCAACAAAGTTAAAGTACATGTGTCGACACAAAGGAGATGTGTCGACACTCAGCAAAGTTTCAACACATGAAGGCATATATCGACACAAAGGAGATGTGTCGACACTCAGCAAAGTTTCAACACATGAAGGCATGTATCGACACAAAGGAGATGTGCCGACACTCAGTAAGTTTCAATACAAGAAGTACTTGTGTCGACACAAAGGAGTTGTGTCGACACACAGCAAAATTCAACTAAGTATTAAAGAAGAAGTACTTGTGTCGACACACAGAATCAGTGTCGACACATTCAACTGAAGGCTTGTGTCGACACACAGAATCAGTGTCGACACATTCTGAAGAAGCAGTGTCGAGAAGCTGTTACAACAACACAAGGAGTTGTGTCAACACCAACAAGGCTAGTGTCGACACTTAGTCTACTTATGTCGACACTTAGTCTATTTGTGTCGACACATAAAGACTGTCTGTCTCGACACTTTCAGACAGTGACAGAGATTTCAAGAAGTGACTGGATGACTTGACAACTGCCATTTCAACCGGTCAACTACAACTGTCAGAGCCATTAGAAAGTTGTTAGAAATAGGATCAGCCGGTTACCTTGGAGGAAGACTATTTAAAGACCTTTCTCCTTCAACAGAAGAGATGAATTACAATAACAGATTAACAACAATCAATCAAGAGATCTGACAACACAAAAGAATAAGATCTTCAACAGAAGATCTAAGAAGTAGGAGAGAAAGCTCCTTCTAAGAAGAGCAGTTGCTGAACCAGACTGCAAAGTAAGATTAAGATTGAGATCTGAATCTCAAGACAGAAGTTGATTGAAGATCATATTCAAGAGATACAACCCTACTGTGTTCTAATTCAAGAAGGTTTGAAGAAAGCCAAGGGAGGTTGATCTCTGCCAAGTTCTTCCAAGAACTCATCAAGAAGCCAGTCAACTCATCTCTCTCTTTCAGAGTTGTGGTTATTTACTTTGTAAACTTTATTTTCTGTAGGATCCTAAGGGATCTGAGCTGTAAGCCTATTTTATAAAGGCTGAGTGTAGGAGACTGTGTGCTCTGAGTGTAGGTCTTGCTGAAGACTGAGGTAGGGCCTTGTGCCTGAGCTATAGGAGACTTTGTTCTCTGAGTGTACGTCTTGTGGAAGACTGAGTGGTAGGGATTTGTGCCTGAGTTATAGGAGTGGGATCACTCTGAGTTGTAGGAACCTGTTTGGGGTTCTGAGTTGTAAGATCTGAGGATCTGAGAAGAAGTGGAGAAGTTAGGTCGAATCTAGTACACTACTAGATAGACGAAGGGGCAAAGTGGATGTACCCAGACCTTGGGGAACCACTATAAATCCTTTGTGCACTCTGTGTATGTTTGATTGTATGGTTGCTGTGTTGTGATAATTGTAGAATTGCATTTACTGTACAGTATTGCTGCCTTAAAGTTAAAAAGATAAAGTTCACATATTCACCCCCCCCCCCCCCCTCTAGGTGATTAGGCACTATTTCTTTCAAGTGGTTTCAAAGCGAGGTTACTCAAAAAGTACATAACAGTCTGAGTAAGATCCTGTAGGCAGAATCAGAATAAACAAGAATCAAGAAAATGGGTTCTAGTGAGAATCACAAAGAGCTGGGATCAATGAAATTGACAATCTGCAGAAAAGAGATTTTTGGCATATGGAAAGAGAGTGTTAGACTCTTTATGGAAGCATCTGACCCAAGAATATACATCACAGTCAAAGAAGGACCATATGTGCCAATGAAGATCTCCATTCTAGATGCAAATCAGAAAACTCCTAAGGACTATTCAGAAATGACAAAAGATGAAATAATTCTGGCCACTATGGACAAGAAGTCCCAGAATATTATTGTAAGTACAATTGATGATGCAACATTTCAGAACCTAATACATTGTAAGACCTCAAAAGAAATGTGAGACACACTAATAGTTTACGTGGAGGGATCAGAAGAAGTAAGACAAGACAGGAAGTCTTTGTTGAATCAGGAATATGAAAGCTTCAGACAAGGAAAGTCTGATAGCATTATTGAATGCTACAAGAAGTTCTATAGGATAGTCAATGAATTGATATCCTATGGAAGAGAATTCAGCAACTATGAGCTGAATGACAAGTTCTTAAGATCCCTGACTAAGGACTGGGACACCAAGATTTGTGTCATTATGGAAATGGCCAAATTAGCTGAAATACCTCCTCCAACTTTGTTTGGAAAACTGCTATCTTATGAAATGCAGTTAATGGTTAGAAAGGAGGAAAAGAAGACTACTAGAGTGGAGCACAAGGAAAGAGCTGTGGTCTTCAAGACTGAAGCCACTAGGAAGTATAGAAGCAAGTCTCTATCTCCACCTTAAATAGTTGCTGAGACAGTCATAGAAAATTCAGATAGTAAGAATTCAGAAAGCAGTGAAAGTGATGAAGACTTTGCAGCTTTCACTAGGCATTTTCAAAAGTTTCTAAAGAAGAAGCAGTGGAGGTCTAAGCCTACCACTTCTCAGCCAAAAGATGACTATTATCAGAAAAGAAAGTCATCAAGGAATGACAGAAGCAGATCTAAGCCCAGCAAAGCTACATCTTCAAACATTGTGTGATATTGCTGTAATAGACATGGACATATAGTAGCTGACTGTCCAGAAAAGAGGAAGGAGTCAACTGACAAGAAGAAGACTCAGTTTAAGGGCAAAAAGGAAAAGTCCTTTGTTGCTAAGAAAGACAAAAATTTGACTGATCAGTCATCTTCAGAAACAAATTCAGAAGCTGACGCCTATATCAGATTGTTTGCTGAAGAGGAAGAAGATGAGTTCATGCAGCTGATGAATTCAATTTATGAACATGAGGACAATCAGTGCAAGGTACTGATGGCCTTATCTGAAGGAGACAAGATCCATGATCAGCCTGGTCCAAGTAAGGTATAAAGTTGTTCTTCTAGTTCAATTTCTAGGACTGAGTCAGAATCAGATACATCTGCATCAAGTGATGTGGGTGGGTCTGAATCTGAAGGAGATATTCATCAATTAATTGATGAATATAGGGACTTGTTGCAGGCCTTGAAGAAAAGCAAAACCTTAGCCAAAACTCAGGCAAAGGAGATTGTTAGTCTTAAATTGGCTGCTGCTGATTCAGACAATTTATTTGATCAGAAACTGAATGAAATAGTAAGGCTGAAGAACATTACTGTTATTCAGATGGGTACTATTACATTTAAGAATGATCAAATTAGAAATCTGGAGGCTAGACTTCAGAACGAGAGAGAGATTGTAGCAAGTTTTTCTAAACCAAAATCTATTTTACCTTTGATAGATGAGTTTGTACCTCATAAGGGTAAAACTAGATTGGGGTTTACAAAACCTGCCTGGACAGTTAAGTCCAAATCTAAGGGCAAAGCCCCAGCACTAAACAAGAAGCCTACTGTAGATAAAACAGCCAGGGTTGTACCTAAACAAAGGTACAACAGGTTTGAGTGTTGGTGTTGTGGCAAGATAGGCCACTTTGCCATAGATTATTGGCACAATTCAAGTGTCAAGGAGAGTAGCAAACTGCCTGCTAGAAGAGCTACAGGTAGTTTTGTTAAAAGTCAGACTAACCTGCACCAAGGACCCAAGAGTTATTTGGGTTCTAAGGTTAAGTAATCTGTTTTGCAGGTGAGTCCAAGTGGCCATGCCCCTATATGGTACTTGGACAGTGGATGTTCCAGGCACATGACTGGAACTAGGGGGTTGCTGAAGGACTATACACCTATCAAGGATGGTCCTAAAGTTACCTTTGGTGGTTCAGAAAAAGGAATCATCAAAGGCTTTGGTAACATTTCTAGTAACCTGATTACAATTACTCAAGTGGCTTATGAAAAAGGTTTGAAACATAACCTCATTAGCATAAGTCAGCTGAGTGATTTAGGATATGACATCTCATTTGTCAAGGATGCTTGTCATATCAAAAGGTCAAGTGATCAAAAGATCATTCTGACTGGATATAGGAAGAGGAATGTCTATTGTCTTTACTTTGTATGTGAGAACAATGTTTCTCCTATTTGTCTTGTAGCTGATGAGAAAGTCTCACATTGTGTTAAATGGCACAAGAGGCTGGCTCATCTTAACTATAAGACAATTGGCCAACTCTTTAGCAAAGATTTAGTGAGGAATGGTCCTCAGGTTAAGTGTATAAAGGATGTGATATGCTCAGCTTGTCAAAAAGGCAAGCATACCAAATCCACCTTTCATAGCCTTGAGAACAAGGTTTCTGTGAGGTGTCTATACCTCAGGCATATGGATCTTTTTGGTCCTATGCCAATTCACAGCCTAGGTAGGAAGGTCTACACATTTGTGGTTGTAGATGACTATTCAAATTTTTCCTGGGTGTTCTTCCTTAGACAAAAATCTGAAACCCCAAGTATCTTATATAGTTTTGTTAAACAAATTCAGAATGAATTGGACTGTACAGTGATAAAAATCAGAAGTGACCATGGTACTGAATTTCAGTCTGAAAGTATGACAAAACTGTGTGAAGAATTTGGAATTTTTCAGGAATTTTTCTCACCAAGAACACCTCAGCAAAATGGTATTGCTGAAAGAAAAAAATAGAACCTTGATAGAGGCTGGTAGAACCCTATTGAGTGACACTTCTCTCCCAGAATATTTGTGGGCTGAGGCAGTAAATACTGCTTGTCATGTGATCAATAGGGCTACTATCACCAAGAGCCACAAGATGACCCCCTATGAGATTGTGAAGGGCAGAAAACCAAATTTATCCTATTTCAGGATTTTTGGTTGCAATTGCTATATCCTTAACAATGGAAAGTCTTATCTAACTAAGTTTGCTGCCAAATCCCAAGAGGGGATCTTTGTTGGGTACAACAACAATAATAAGGTTTATAGGGTCTACAACTTGATTACTCAAGTTGTAGAAGAGTCTGTTCATGTAGTTTTTGATGAAGCTAGACTCATTAACTGTGAATTGCCAAGAAGTGTTTGCAGCTCCACAAGTGTAACTGAGAAGATGGACAAGCTTATTATTATAGAAGGATCTACTGCAAGTCAGCAAGTGGAAGATAGTGGCTGTTGTCCAGGGGGAGTACAAGATACTCCTGATGCTGAAGAAGACCAAGGGGTGCAGCTAAATGAAGAGAATGAAGGTGTACAACCTGAAGACAGGCTGCCTCCAGCAAATAGGCATTTAAAGGATCATCCAGCCAATCAAATAATTGGAGATCTAAGACAAGGGGTGCAAACAAGGAGCAGGAATCTAAGTACAGTTCTTTACTCCAGTTTTCTATCCCAAGTAGAGCCAAAGAAGTTTGAAGAAGCAATCCTAGATCCTCATTGGATTGAGGCCATGCAAGAGGAGCTGAACCAGTTCAAAAGATGCAAGGTCTGGGAGCGAGTTCCTAAACCTAAGGACCACAACATTATTGGAACTAAGTGGATCTTTAGGAACAAGTTGGATGAGAATGGAATTATTATAAAGAATAAAGCTAGACTGGTTGCAAAAGGATATAGGCAGGAAGAAGGTATTGATTTTGATCAAACCTTTGCTCCAGTAGCAAGACTGGAAGCAATATGGATGTTCCTTGCCTATGCAACATTTCAAGGATTTAAGGTATATCAAATGGATGTTAAGTCAGCTTTTCTTAATGGAAATCTGAAGGAAGAAGTCTTTGTTGAGCAGCCATCAGTTTTTGTTGATTCTCTTAAACTTGATTATGTTTATAGACTTAGGAAGGCTTTATATGGGTTAAAACAAGCCCCTAGGGCTTGGTATGAAACTCTGTCAAGTTTCTTCATTGAGAACAAATTCTCAAGGGGGAAAATAGACAAGACTCTATTCCTTAGGGAATTCAGAGGCAAGATTATCTTAGTCCAAATATATGTAGATGACATAATATTTGGGTCTACAGAAAGTAGTCTTTGCAGAAAGTTTGCAAAACTTATGTAAGGATAATTTGAAATGAGCAGTATGGGGGAACTTAAGTTCTTCTTGGGTCTCCAAGTTAGACAGACTGAAGATGCCTTGTCCATATGCCAGTCTAAGTTCACCCTAGACTTGATAAGGAAGTATGGTATGGAATCATCCACTACCATGAAAACTCCTATGGGGTCAAGCATGTCTCTAAGCAAAGATGATGCAGGGAAACCTGTAGATGAGACTTTGTATAGAGGGATAGTTGGCTCCCTACTGTATTTGAGTGCTAGTAGACCAGATATCATGTATGCTACATGTGTCTGTGCTAGGTACCAAGCTTGCCCTAAAGAATCTCATCTGACAGCAGTCAAAAGGATATTGAGATATCTTAAGGGCACACCTTATCTAGGCCTTTGGTACCCTAGGAATGGAGATTTTGTACTGACAAGTTATTCAGATACAGATTTTGCAGGCTGCAAAGAAGATAGTAAGAGTACAATAGGAACCTGTCAATTTCTAGGTGGAAGGCTTGTGTCATGGAGCAGCAAGAAGCAGACCAGTGTGGCCATCTCCACAGCTGAGTCTGAGTATGTTGCTGCACGAAGTTGCTGTGCACAACTCTTATGGATTCAACACCAGCTAGAAGATTATGGTATTCAAGTAAGTAGAACACCTTTATTTTGTGATTCTACAAGTGTCATTTCTATTGCAAATAATCCTGTCTCACATAGTAGGACTAAGCACATAGAAATTAAATACCATTTTCTAAGAGAACATGTAGAAAAAGGAGACATTTCCCTAGAGTATGTTAAGACAGATAATAAGTTAGCTGATATGTATACTAAGCCCCTAGATGAAACAAAATTCAATAAGTTTAAAATTAAATTAGGAATGATAAACTTAGAATAGTTTCAAAAATTGGCTAAGTAAAATGGTGTCGACACACAGAGTTGTTTGTGTCGACACATAGAAGTGGTGTCGACATTTCAGAGAAATGGTGTCGACACATCTAGACAGTCAGTGTCGACACTTCAGAGAATTAGTGTCGACACATCCAAAGTAGGTGTCGACACATCCAAGGTGTTGTCGACACTTAGGATTTATATAGAATTCGTTGAGTAGTGTCTCGACTAATCGTCGAGCTGAGATGTGTAAGTGTCGACACATATATTCTGTCGACTATATTTGTGTCGACACATAGTTGTCGAGACATTAGAAGTAAGTGTCGACACTTTTCAACAGTGTCGACACATTTCAAGTATTTTGACACGCCTTTTCACCTTCGATTTTAGAAAGGTATAAATAGGTCTTCACCATTATTTGTCGACACGCTCACCAAAGTTTCGAGACCAAACTTGTGTGTCAACATCTCTCTTCTCTAAATTCAAAATTTCTTCAAACCCTAATGGCGCCCAAGCTTGAAGAGAACATTAATGAAGGTTATGAGCTCGTGCGACACGCCTTTGATGACGCGGAACCAGAAATCCAAGGTGTGGTAACCCTAATTACTCAGACTGGATTAGAGTATCTTGTTTCTGAACCAATCAAGATCTGGAAGAAGGAGGTCCTTGAATTCTTGAGTACAGCTACTTTTGATGAATCTGGACTCAAGATTAAGTGCAAAGTTCATGGGGCCAAAGTCAAGATTACCCTGAAAAGTCTAAGAAAGATTCTACATCTCCCTAAAACTACAGAAGAGGAAGATGTACCTGCATCAAAGACAAGGGAGGCACTGGAATGGTGTGGTTTAGATTCAAGCCTGAAAATTGGATCAGTTTTCAATAGAAAGGGCATGAACATGCAGGGCAAGTTCTTATCTGAAATAGTGGGCAAGGTGATACTGAGCAAGCCTTGTGGGCATGATAGGATATCAGCTCACATGTTTAGTTTGATGACAAGGATAATTTTCAAACTTAATACTGATTGGTCAGCAGTAATGTTTGATAAGATAAAAGAGAGTCTGAAGAAACCCAATCTAGGTAGAATTCTGAGTTTATACTTAGCTGGAAGTATCCCTAAAGTGATGAACCAAGCTGCAGGTTCAAAGATAAACAACATGAGGAGAATGAATGTTAGAATTTTCTCAAGGTGGGATAGAGTATTGACAAAAGAAATGCCTACACCATAGAAGGAAACACCTCAGAAGAAGAAGAAGAAAGCCATTGTGGCTCCAGAATCCTCAAGTAGCTCAGAAGAGTAGGTAGTGTTTAGTTCTGATGATGGAGAGGATGGCCATGCTGGACAGTCACCAGCAAGACAAGAAGATGCATAGAGGCAGGAGGAGCTACCATCAGCTAGCCCTATTCACCTATATCCACTCCATGGGGAGCCTATACATGTGGCTGAGCCAACTCAATTAGAGAGTGAAAGGGCTACCAAAACCATTCTAGAGGTAATCACTGAAATTAATAAATTAAATTTCACTATTGAGGATGAAGTTTTGACTGAATCATTACTTGATGTTGATCAGCAAACATAGCTACATAGTCAACCACAAGATGTTGTTATGAAGGACACATCAGTTGCTGATAAAGAGGTATTAGATGCTCCAGAGATCAGAGATTCACCAGTCCATCCTCAACAGGAGTATACACTAGAAGAGCTGTTCCCTTATCTCTTACAGACTGATTTTGAGGGAGATAAAACAGCCTTTGAGGGAGAGCAGGTAGATCTTCAGGGGGAGTATGTTAGGTCTCAGGAGGAGACAGCAAGAAATGAAAATGAGAAACAAAGAAATGATAAGGAACTTCAAAGGACTGAGAAGGACATGCATCCTAGTCCTAAGGATAGAGTAGATATTGCTAGTACTTCTGCCTCAGAGGATGAAGAGGCTTCTATGGAAAAGAAAAGAAAGTTACAAGTCTTCAAGAGAAGAAGCCAGACCTACAAAAAGGCACTGCAAACCATTGTTCCACAACAAGCACCAACTGCTGACTATAGTTCATTGTTGGTGGCTTTGTAAATCAAGATGGTTGAGTAAAGGAAAGATCTGGAAAAATATATGGATGAAGGACATAAATCTCTTCAATTAGATCTGGCTCAAGATATAAAATCTATCAAATTTGAAGTAAATCAACATAAGAAGGAAATGATTGAATGTTTTCATAAAGGAGGCAATGCAGTGGTCTATCTGGCTACACATCAAGAGAATATCAAGAAACAAGTTGATGACGTGGTAGTAAAATAAGGTTATGTCATGGAAAACCAAATCAGAATGAATGACAATTTAACTGAATCACATAATGTGATAGTCACTGAAATGCAGAATCTAGCTGCTGCTCAAACTACAACAAGGACTGCTGCCAAGGCTGAATTTGATAAGCAATTACAAGAGAGCCTCACTACTGTTAAAACTGCCATTGCAGATTCTCAAAAGGCAATTACTGAAAAGCTCCAAAGGTTAAAACCTTTTTATAAATATGGAGTTAACTATTTGAATGCTCAAATAAGATTCCAGAAAGATGATCTTAGGGATCATATAGTGAGAGAAGTCATAATGGGGGAGATGGTTTTAGTCAAGGCAGGCTCTGATCATGTAAAATGGATCTCAAATAGCATCAGAGCTACCCTGGGATATCCACCTTTATGTGATGATGATAGTGTGGCAGAATCTGGGATTAATCCTGCTTATTTTGGAGGAGAACAAGCTGAAGTGGCTCAAGTGATATATCCTCCTGCAGTTTTTGACATGATACATCAGGAGGTACAGTCTATGTATAGTCCTCCTGAGGGTAATCAGAATATTATCTTTGAGAAAGTAGTACAGCCTGTGCAAGAGGCAGTACTAAAAGAGCAAGAGGCTTTATTAAAGGATCAAGAAGCTCAATTATCTAAGAAGAGGTTCAGAGAACAGGCTGAATTAAGGCCAGATTTTGAGCAATGGAGCCCCACATCTAGAAATATTATTTTGACTACTTGGAAGGCTGCTAAGGACAATATCCTGGATAGAGGCAAATGATATTCTGACCAAGAATGGAGAAAACATGAGAATAGACAAGAAACAATAGTACAATACAGAAGGAAGGCTAAACCGGGAAAGCTACCTCCTAATGCACAGGAGCCTAGCAAGTATTTTCCTAAGCCATATCACTATTTTGAAAGGCAAAAGATAAAGGCTGAAGAGCTGAAAAGACAGATCTTAAGGGAAAGAAGCCTGCTGATGACAATGATGCTCTAGTTAAAGCAAAGATTCAATCTGGAAAGGGCATTGTTATCAAGGAGCTAGAGTAGCCATATGATAGAATTTTCTTAAGTTTACAATTTATAATCATTTGCATTAAACTCTATGTAAACTTTTGATTAATGAAAATGTTTGAAGTTGTAAGAACAGTGTTATATGTTCAATCTATTACATTATTGTTCTGAGATAATTGTTTATACATGTTCTGTTTATACATGTTTAGTTCTTACCCTGTCATTTAATATTGTTATACATCATATTGAGTATTTGTTATGTATGGTGTATATCATTGACTAAGGGTTATGACTTCTCCAAATAGAGGGAGATTGTTGGGTACATTGGAATATATATACCTGATTTGAAGAATCCTCACCCTACTCAATGATATACATCAAGGTGTATTTGATGTGTTGAGTTTATTTATGCAGGTTAAGTAACTGCAGGATTGCAGAAAAAATTCTAAGTCCATGTGTCGACACCTAGAGGTGAAGTGTCGACACTTATGAAGGCTTGTGTCGACACCTAGAGAAGATGTGTCGACACTTGGAGTAATTGTGTCGACACCAGGAAGGCAGAGTCGACACCAGAAGAAAAGTGTCGACACGTACAGGCTGTGTCAACACACTGTGAAGAATTGTCTACATAATCAGTGTCGACACTTAGAGGCAGTGTGGACACCCAGAGAAACTTTGTCGACATCAAAAGTGTCGACACCAGCAGGCTGTGTCGACACTCAGCAAACTTCAACAAAGTTAAAGTACATGTGTCGACACAAAGGAGATGTGTCGACACTTAGCAAAGTTTCAACACATGAAGGCATGTGTCGACACAAAGGAGATGTGTCGACACTCAGCAAAGTTTCAACACATGAAGGCATGTGTCGACACAAAGGAGATGTGTCGACACTCAGCAAGTTTCAATACAAGAAGTACTTGTGTCGACACAAAGGAGTTGTGTCGACACACATCAAAATTCAACTAAGTATTAAAGAAGAAGTACTTTTGTCGACACACAGAATCAGTGTCGACACATTCAACTGAAGGCTTGTGTCCACACAGAATCAGTGTCGACACATTCTGAAGAAGCAGTGTCTAGAAGCTGTTACAACAACACAAGGAGTTGTGTCGACATCAACAAGGCTAGTGTCGACACTTAGTATACTTGTGTCGACACTTAGTCTATTTGTGTCGATACATAAAGACTGTCTGTCTCGACACTTTCAGACAGTGACAGATATTTCAAGAAGTGACTGGATGACTTGTTAGCTGCCATTTCAACCAATCAACTGCAACTGTCAGAGCCGTCAGAGAGTTGTTAGAAACCAGATCAGCCGGTTACCTTGGAGGAAGACTATTTAAAGGCCTTTCACCTTCAACAGAAGAGAGGAATTACAATAACAGATTGACAACAATCAATCAAGAGATCTGACAACAAAAAAGAAGAAGATCTTCAATAGAAGATCTAAGAAGTAGGAGAGAGTGAGCTCCTTCTAAGAAGAGCAGTTGCTGAACCAGACTGCAAAGTAAGATTCAGATTGAGATCTGAATCTCAAGACAGAAGTTGATTGAAGATCATCTTCAAGAGATACAACCCTACTGTGTTCTAATTCAAGAAGCTTTGAAGAAAGCCAAGGGAGGTTGATCTCTGCCAAGTTCTTCCAAAAACTCATCAAGAAGCCAGTCAACTCATCTCTCTCTTTCAGAGTTGTGGTTATTTACTTTGTAAACTTTATTTTTTGTAGGAGCCTAAGGGATCTAAGCTGTAAGCCTATTTTATAAAGGCTGAGTGTAGGAGACTGTGTGCTCTAAGTGTAGGTCTTGCTAAATACTGAGGTAGGCCTTGTGCTTGTGCTGTAGGAGACTTTGTTCTCTGAGTGTAGGTCTTGTGGAAGACTGAGTGGTAGGGCTTTGTGCCTAAGTTGTAGGAGTGGGATCACTCTGATTTGTAGGAACCTGTTTGGGGTTCTGAGTTGTAAGATCTGAGGATCTGAGAAGAAGTGGAGAAGTTTGGCCGAATCTAGTACACTACTAGATAAGCGAACGGTTAAAGTGGATGTACCCAGACCTTGGGGAACCACTATAAATCCTATGTGCACTCTGTGTATGTTTGATTTTATGGTTGCTGTGTTGTGATAATTGTAGAATTGCATTTACTGTACAGTATTGATGCCTTAAAGTTAAAAAGATAAAGTTCACCTATTCACCCCGCCCTCTAGGTGATTAGGCACTATTTCTTTCAATGAGTGTTTCAAACACTATTCCCAAACTTAACCCTGCCTGGATCAACCTGGGACCTTCGACCCCAAAAGAAGGAAATGGACGGCCACGATTCGCACTTAAAATCAATTTCCTGGGCCCAACATGGCTTGTGACACGCCCGTGTCCAATGCTGTGTGCCTCAATCGACGTCAAAACTATCACATCCAGACAAGGACACAGGCTCTCGACACGTTCGTGTCACACTTGACATGCCCGTATCAATCAATACACACCCGTGTTGCTGGGCGTTTTCCTCCATCGACACAAGACCAAAACCATCCAGAAGAGAACATTGGTTCTCGACATGCCCATGTAAAATTTGACACACCCGTGTCAACCCAAACATGCCTGGGCTCCAGGCTGTGTTCCTCCCCCGACACAGCTCGACTAACATCCCGAGCAGGACACGGCCTGGGACACGCCCGTGTCTCAAGCTGTGTTCGCTGTCTCGACGATCGTCGACCGCATTTTCATCGACCACTCGGAAAATTCATCAAACCCTAGCACTATACGGCCCTGGACACGCCCGTATCGCAGGCCGTGTGACACCTACCAAGAACCAAACTTGGTACAAAATACTGCTCGTCCCTCTTTTGAGTTTCAAGGCATTACAGCTCTCTCCAACTAAAAAGAATTTCATCCCGAAATTTATAGAAAGGAAAAGATACACAAAACTTAAACGGTACCTGAGTGGAATAACTCTGGTACTCCTCAAGCATGGTCTGCTCTCGCTCCCATGAGAGCTCCTCCCGACCGGAGTTGTCCCAACGGACCTTCACCATCCTGATGTCCTTGTTACACAGTCGCTTGACTTCCGAGTCCTCAATACGAATGGGCTTGACCTTTGTCGTCAACCCATTATCAACTGGTACTTGATCGAACGAAATCAATTGCAAAGGCTCTTGCACCGCCTTCTGCAACACTGATATGTTGAATACGTCGTGTATATTACCGAGCTACACAGATAGCTTTAATTGATAAGCTGATTTGCCAATCCGCTCCAGAACCTCAAATGGTCCAACGTACCTCGGGCTTAGCTTCTTCAAGCATCATACCTATGAGACACCATTGAACTGCTTAATCTTCAAATAAACCCAGTCACCAACAACGAACTCCACGTTCCAATTCTTGGCATTATAGTACTTAGCTTTCCATTCCTGAGCGATTAGCAATCTTTCTCGAATGGTTCGTACCAACGAGGTTGCATCTTCCACTTCTTGCCGCTTGTACAACTTCGACTCACCCGTTTCCAACCATGACAACGGTGTGCGACATCTTCTACCATAAAGGGACTCGAAGGGTGCCATTTGAATGCTTGCTTGGTAGCTATTGTTATAAGCAAATTCCACCAAGTACAGGTGATCTTACCACTGCTTCCCGAAATCCAAGACGCACATGTGAAACATGTCTTCCGTCGTCCTGTTGACTCTCTCGGTCTGACCATCGGTGTGTGGATGAAAGGTCGTGCTGAAACTCAGCTTGGTCCCCAACATTTGTTGCACCAGCCTCCAATCATTGGACGTGAACCGCCCATCTCGGTCACTCACGATGCTGCGAGGCACACCGTAAAGCCGAACAATGTTATCCAGATAAAGTTTTGCCAATTTCTCCACCGAATCATCCTTCCTATTTGGAATGAAGTACGACACCTTCGTCAAACGATCTACGATCACCCAGATGGTGTTGTTTCCCTTCTACGACCTTGGCAAACTATGCACAAAGTCCATTATAATATCGTCGAACTTCCACTCCGGGATAGGCAAGGACTTCAAGAATCCTCCAGGCTTCTAGCACTCCTCCTTCACTAAGATGCACGTTTGACACTTCGCCACATAAAGTTCAACATCCCTCTTAAGTTCTGGCCACCAGAACAACTTATTCATAACACGGTACATCTTCGTGCTCCCTGGGTGAATCGAGTAGTTGGTATGATGAGCCTCGTACATCAATACCACCCGCAGTTTGCCCACATTTGGGACGCACAGATGACTGTACTTCCATAACAATCCATCCACAACATTAAATTGGGAATTTGACCCATCCAAAGCCTCAACCATGATTTGCTTCATGTGTTCATCCAAATCCAGAGCCTGCCGAATCCAATCAGTCAGGTAATAATGAACTTCTGTCCAGTTCAATTGCACTTCGGCAATAGTCTGCTTGTCAACACAAGAGATATCTAATGCCTCCAACTCTCGAACCAAACGCTCGTCATGAACCGACAACCAGTTAGCTTGCGCAGGGGCTCTGTGACTCAACGGATCTGCAACCGCATTACCTTTCCCAGGCACATAATGAATCTTGAATATGTAGGCCCCCAGGAACTCCATCCATCTCTGCTGCCGCATGTTTAGATCCTTTTGATCCAACAAGTACCTCAGGCTCTTGTGGTCGGTATAGATATCGACCTTCACTCTGTACAAGTAATGCCTCCACAACTTTAGGGCAAATATCACGGCCACTAACTCCAAGTCATGGACATGATAATTCCTCTCATGTACCTTCAGCTGACGCGAGTCATAAGCTATCACACTTCCATACTGCAGTAGAACACAACCCAATCCACTTCCCGAAGCATCGATGTAGATCTCAAAGCTTTCGGTCCCACTCAATGAACTTAGAACGGGTGTCGTGGTCAACCGACTTTTCAACTCTTCAAAAGCTTGTGCGCACTCAGGCATCCAAACAAACTTCTGCTCTTTCCTCGTCAGAGTCGTGAGGGGTAATGCTATCCGAGAGAAGTTCTCCACGAATCGCCTGTAATAGCCGGCAAGCCCCAAAAAACTCTGGATTTCCGCTACCGTAGACAGCACAGGCCACTCCCATATAGCAACTATCTTCCCTGGATCCACCGCAATTCCCTCTCCACTAACTATGTGACCAAGGAATGCTACTGAGGATAACCAAAACTTGCATTTGGAGAACTTGGCGTACAGTTGATTCCTCCTCAGCGTCTCCAACACCAAATGCAGATGCTTAAAGTGATCCTCCTCACTCTGCTAGTACACCAATATATCGTCGATAAAGACGATCAAAAAGAGGTTCAGATACTCTCTGAAAGTTCTGTTCATCAGATCCATGAATACGGATGGCGCATTAGTTAATCCAAACAGCATGACGGTGAACTCATAATGCCCGTATCTCATACTAAAAGCTGTCTTGGGGATATCACTTTCTCTTATCCTCATCTGATAATACCCGGACTTAAGATCCAATTTTGAGTACACCGATGACCCGACTAACTGATCGAGCAGATCATCAATCCTTGGGATCGGGTACTTGTTCTTCTCCGTTAAATTGTTTAGCTCTCGATAATCGATATAGAGCTGCAAGCTTCCGTCCTTCTTCTTAACAAAAAGGACCGGTATGCTCCAAGGCGACGAAATTGGATGCACAAAATCCGATGCGCGATATAAATCCTTCGTACAAAAAGGAGTGTGAAGCTCCCATATCAAAGAGTGCTCTCGCCGGATTATCGCAAATCAAAACAAAGCCTATACAAGCAGTAATAAGGTAATACGCATAAGGTAACAAGTATTTAAAGCTATCTTGCTATAAATTTAAACCGTACTTGTCACCACATCAGCTTGCTTTATGGCCTCCTGTTGGCCAATGTTATAGAATCCAGGTTGAGTCGGAGCATAGTGGGATGTGGTTGACTCCAGCGTCTTGCCCTTCTCCTCATAGGTTGCTCCCGGCTTCCTCCCGGACTTTAGACATCTGCTCCAACAGTCTCGGGCAAAGTGTCCCGGCCTTCCACAATTATAGTATGCTCCCGGGGTTCGGCTTGTAGTTGCCCCCGAAGTACCGGAAGATGGGGCTGGACCTGAAGTCCTAGCCTTTTTATGAAACTTACAAAACCCAGACTTTGAGTTAGTCGGCAACTTGAACTCTGCCTTCTTAGCACTAGAGTCTCTCTTCTCTTGCACATTCCTCAGATCCTTCTCCAAAGACTGGGTCGTATTGACCAGGGTCAAGAAGCCCTGCATCATAGGCCCAGAGAGCAGTAGTCTTAGGTAATCCCTCGGACCCTCATAGAATCGGTTTGACTTACGCTCCTCATCAGCAAATGTAGAGCTAGTGTATCGACCCAAACGTGTAAATTCATATAGATACTCATCCACGCTACTCTCTCCTTCCGTCAACTTCTGGAATTAAATTTCCATCGTGGTCCTCTGAGCCCAGGTAAGGTACCTTGCCAAGAATAGTCTCGAAAATTCTTCCATTGAGACGTCCGTGTGTTGCCTTCCCGTCAAGTGATGTATCTCTAAACCTTCCCACCACAGCCTTGCATCTCCGTCCAACAGGAAAGTAGCTATGATGGTCATCTTCCACTCCTCCGTTTTTGTAGCTATCAAGACTCTCTTTACTCGGGAGAGCCAATCCTCAGCTTGGGATGGGGTTGCAGTCCACGAGAACACCGGAGGATTGAAGCCCATAACATGCTTAAGCTGCCTTTCAGTTTCTCTCCTAGGTACCAATGGCTCCACCACTACTTACTCCACCCTTCTCGGTTCAGCCGCTTGAAGCGGTACCTGCTCCACTGCAGGGGCAGGTTGTTGCATTTGTCTTGCATGCTGGGCATTTATAATAGCGAACACCGCTTCAGCCACCAATCTTATGGTTTCTACCGAGGGAGGTGTTGCATGCACATCATTCAATGCGCTACTTTCCTTAGAAATCGGGCATTCTGACGGCCCTGTAACAACTGGTCACCTATTGTTGTACAAAACACCATTAAGTGACCGAACAATATTGCAAGAAGCAATTATAGGAACACGCAGGTTCCTCAAACATGTGTATTTTCATTCCTAAGTGGACATTCATGGGGTTTTTTATGTTATAATGTTGACGCACACACATGTGATCACCACCCCTTAAAAGAATTCATCCACGAATTCATTTAAGTTGACCGAAACCAGTAATCTGATACCAAATTATAACACCCCGTATCTGTAACATAGCATATAGCAGTAGGTCCGGTCGGGGCCCGACGCCATATACCATGGATAGACCGAAGGGTTACGCAATGAAACCATCCTTCCAAAAAACCCAAGGTCCTACACAGAGCACATTCTAGCGGAAGCCATTTAAATGTTGCAAACTAAGAACCCATCCATAATATGAATGTCCACTAACATTAACCTAAAAGGAATGAACGTACAAATACACAAGTACTTGGCCTTATATCGTTACAAGAGTTTACTTTAAATAAAAAGGTGTCTTCCAAACATCGGCACGCGGGCCGGTCATACATGAGAATAAAAGTAAACATTAGCAAAGGCCTTCGAAGGCCGGCTCCGCAACAAGGGCTTTTGCCCGCTATTTGCCACTAGGCTCCGCAGCACCTGCAAGCAACAATCCACCGAAGCGGTGGCAAACAAAAGCAATGGTCAGCTAAAGCTGACCAAATTATAACAACCACTCCCCTAAACTCGGGGCGGCGATGCTCCTTCCATGCACTATATTAGCATAGACAAACAGTAGTGAAATTACACTTCATCACAGGCGTAGGCACACACGACCATACACCCCGTACTCTCAGGGCACATTCTCGGTGAACCTGGTTACAATCCGCGGTCTCACCATCGCCCATTGGATGACAAATCTCATGAGCATTATGGTCTTTCCGGCATAAGCCTAAGACCCTCCATCTATGACAACGATAAGTACCATGTACCTTAGGTCTCTTTAGCCGAACGACATAGACCGGGTACGGTTCCACCTAACCCGTTACTCACACCGCAATGTTAATTTAAGCCATATGCGCATGTCAAGTTTCCCCGAGTCCCAAATCGATCACACTCTTTACATAACCCAGTTATGTGCAAGATGCCTCCCAGGCCACCAAGATGGCAGAATCACACATCTACCCAGTTTTCTGGGTGCACCGTAGAGTTAGTCCCCAAGATTCCCTATTGCAATCTACCGCGTAGAAAACCCGAAAAACAACCATCGGCACAGAGTCTTCTCTGGCCATTCATGCAATGAAACATCACCGATCCAGACCAACTTGTCCGGATACGCTTCACACACCATGCCTATGTCCGTACTTCGATTCCGGACTCTACATGCAAAATAATGAGTACTATTCATGTCTACCAGAAGGAATACCTCACACTCACTGCATACTCGCGAGAGCGGGTTTCCTATGCAAAAAGGAAAGAGGAATTCACATGTCCAAGATGAGAATAGTCATCCTAGCATTTCTCTTTGGCGCCATGAAGATCTAGATGGATGAAAAGCACCGCAATGGCCTCGCCTACCTAGATCTGAACTCAGTTTGCGATTTGGGGCTCCGAAGCTCCACCGGCGGCCGGAACTCTCCTTCTCTTTTTTCCTTGATCTCCCCTCACTCTAAAGCTTTAGAAAGATAAAGCTTGTAGTGGAATGAGGGTTTCAAACCCTATTCCCACACTTAACCCTGCCTGGACCAGCCTGGGCCCTTGGATCCCAAAAGAAGGAAACAGACGGCCACGATTCGCACTTAAAATCAATTTCCTGGGCCGAACACGGCTTGTGACACACCCGTATCCAAGGCCGTATGCCTTAATCGACGCCGAAACCATCGCATCCATACTATGACATGGGCTCTCGACATGCCCGTGTCATACTTGACATGCCCGTGTCAATCAGTATACGCCCGTGTTGCAGGGCGTGTTACTCAATCGACACAGGACCAAAACCATCCTGAAGAGAACACGGGTCATCGACATGCCCGTGTAAAATTTGACACGCCCGTGACAACACGAACATGCCTGGGCTCCAGGCCATACTCCTCCCCCGACACAGCTCGGCTAACAGTATGAGCAGGACATGGCCTGGGACACGCCGGTATCTCAGGCCGTGTTTGCTGTCTCGACGATCGTCGACCGTATTTTCGTCGACCACTCTGAAAATTCATTGAACCCAAGCACGACACGGCCCTGGACATGCCTGTGTCCTATGCCGTGTGACCCCTACCAAGCACCAAACTTGGTACAAAATGCTGCTCGTCCCTCTTTTGACTTTCGGGGCGTTACACTATCAATGGACTACCGTGAGACAAAAGCCTAACAAGCCTGCAAGAATTTATGAAGTGGATGTCATCACTGCCTTAGCTAATCAAGTGGACAATCTTCACCAGAAGATGGATAATCTATCTTTAGCATCACCCTCCATGGTACCTCAATAATGGGACCCCTCATTTAGTTGAATGGCTGGTTGTGAACCCCAAGTGCAAGAACATGTTGACTATTTGGGCAATAATATCAGACCTCCCATCAACCAAGCAAACAACCCATATAGTTCTACATACAATCCTGGATGGAGGAACCACCCCAATTTCTCTTGGGGAGGGAAAGGAAATCAAGGGAAGTAACCTATATTTGGACAACTGCAACAACTAGAGCAAAGGAATCCATCATTAGAAGATGTTCTCACCAAGTTCATGCAAACAACTGATGTAGCTTTCCGGAATCAAGAGGGCTCTATTCGGAATTTGGAGAACCTTATTGGTTAGCTCGCAAGGATGGTGTATGAAAGGCAACAGGGAACACTTCCGGGCATTACTTAAACAAACCCAAAGGATCATGCAAAGCAATTCAATTGAGGAGTGGAAAAGAATTACATGATCAATGTCTTGCAAAGGAAGGACCTCAAGAGGAGTCTAGCGGCGAAGGACAAAACGAGATGCATTCAAAGCCAATGGAGTATCAACCAGCAATACCATATCCAGCGAAGCTGAACAAGGAGCGCATGGATGCGCAATATGGTAAGTTCCTAACTATGTTTAAACAATTACATGTTAATCTACCTTTTTCTGAAATCATTCAAATGTCGAAGTATGCTAAATTTTTAAAGAATTTAATCTCAAATAAAAAGAAAATAGGAGAATTATCTTCAGTAACACTTAGTGAAGAATGTTCCGCTATTTTACAAAATAAATTACCACAAAAACTTAAGGATCCAAGTTCATTTTCAATTCCATGTTTAATCAGTGATTTACAAGTGAATAAAGCTTTAGGGGACTTCAGAGCTAGTATAAATTTAATGCCTTATAAAGTATATTAGAAACTAGGTCTAGGAGAACTTAGCCCTACTAGAATGAGTATTCAATTAGCGGATTGTTCGGTTAAGTATCCTAGAGAAATAGTAGATAATATATTGGTTAAGGTAGGTAAGTTTATATATCCCACCGATTTTGTTATTCTAAATATGTACGAAAACGCAGAAGTGGCACTCATACTAGGTCGTCCATTCGTAGCCACATCTAGAGCTCTTATTGACGTTTTTTATGGTAAATTATTTTTGCGAGTACGGGAAGATGAAGTCACTTTTCAAATTGGCAATACAATAAAATAAACTTTGGATAATGATGATCATTACTACTTTTTCTATGGTGTTGATAATATTTTGACTTCTATGAATTCTAAATATTATTATAGAGATCCTTTAGAGATTTGCATCACTAACGATTATCTAGAAGAAGACAAAAATCAAGACATTGTTGAACATCTATATTACCTCGATATCTCTGTTTCGGTGTATAGGAAGATTGAGTATAGTTTTATTACGCAAGGAGATCTTGAAGTCCTTAAGAGTAATACTAAGGATCCACCGATAGTAGAGCTTAAACATTACCAGATCATCCTGAGTATGCATTCTTAGGATATAATTCTACTTACCCAGTTATTATTTCTTCTAATCTTTCTGAAACTGAAAAACAAATTTTAATAACTGTGTTAGGGAAGTATAAGGGTGCTATAGCATGGAAAATAACTGATATAAATGGTATCAACCCTAGTTTTTGCACCCACAAGATCCTTTTGGAAGAAAACTATAGGCCTTCTATTCAATCACAACGTAGGATAAATCTAAATATGAAAGAGGTAGTGAAAGCTAAGATTGTTATGTTGTTAGATGCTTGAATGATATATCCTATTTCGGATAGTTCATGGGTTAATCCTGTACAAGTCGTTCCTAAGAAGGGTGGTTTAACAGTAGTAGCAAATGATAAGAATGAATTAATTCCAACGCGAACAGTAACGGTTGGCGTGTCTGTATTGATTATAGGAAGTTAAATGATGCTACTAGGAAATACCATTTCCCACTACCTTTCATTGATCAAATATTAGAACGTTTATCTGGACATTCTTATTATTATTTTCTAGATGGAATCTCTGGATACTTCCAAATCACTATAGCACCAGAAGACCAGGAGAAAACAACATTCACTTACCCATTTGGTACCTTTGCCTATAGGCGTATGCCATTTGGTTTATGTAATGCACCCGCCACTTTCCAAAGGTGCATGTTTGTGACGGCCTAGCCGATCCAATGTGACAGCATCACAGCTCCGCTCTAGGCGACGCTACCGGGCTGCAGCACAAGCACCCCAACCCCTCTCCCTCCACAGACGGGTTGTTGGTGGCCACAACCTACCTTTGATGAGGTAAACTCGATAGTCAAGCCCGCACTACAGGGACTTCCCAGGAGGTCACTCATCCCATTACTACTCCAGCCCGAGCAGGCTTAACTATGGAGTTCTTTCAACTCTCATCACCTCTGAGTGGTTTGGGCAGGATGTCGCCCGCTTGCGAGACTGGTGGACAAGGTCCGGTCAACCAACAAGTTAAAACCTCTGATCGGCGGTGTACGACTGGGAGATCCGGTACACCAAGAAGGTGCCCTGAGTGCAATGAACAAGTGGAATGAATGGATTGCTGCTAAAGGCCCTTGAAGGCCATGCGAAGAAGTGTGTTTGGATTCCATGTGTGGCCGACCTGCGTGCCATGTACGAAAATGTAATTTTGTGAAAAGAGAAATTTGTAAGGCCTTAAATCCAGCGTGGGTGCGTTGTATACATTCCTGGTGTTGCTATATAAATGTGGAGTTTATATAGATGTGGACATTCTCTGAGCTGAGTTCTTTAATTTAAAACATGCTGTGCTAGAATGGATTGAGCTAAGGATGTGACTAGTATTTGATTTCCACAAGTAATTCCACTACTTGTCTATGATATATGGCGTGGGGCTCCGGCCGAACCCACCGTTATATGCCATGTGACGAATGGGGGCGTTACAATGTTAGCTATATTTGATGAGTATGTTGAAGATATTATGGAAGTTTTTATGGATGATTTCTCTATATTTGGCAATTCTTTTGATTTGTGTTTGAATAATTTAGAAAAAGTTCTATAAAGGTGTGAGGAAAAATATTTAGTGCTCAGTTGGGAGAAGTGCCATTTCATGGTGCAAGAAGGGTTAGTACTTGGCCATAAGATCTCAAGCCGAGGAATTCAAGTAGATAGAGCGAAGATTGAAACCATAAAAAAGTTGCCACCACCAACCTTCGTTAAGGAAGTGAGAAGCTTTTTAGGTCATGCCGGATTCTATCGTCGGTTCATTAAAGACTTCTCTAAAATTTCTAAACCACTTACTAGGCTTTTAGAGAAAGTCACACCTTTTATTTTCAATCAAGAGTGTCTACAAGCTTTTGAGTTCTTAAAATAAAGATTAATTAATTGTCCTATTATGATCACACCTCATTTTACTCAACCTTTCGAGATCATGTGTGATGCTAGCAGTTTTGCGGTAAGGGCTGTGTTAGCTCAACGCCAAAACAAACAGTTTCACCCTATATACTATGCTAGCAAAACACTTAATAATGCTCAGGAGAATTATACAACTACAAAAAAAAGAACTCCTAGCATTGGTATTCGCCTTCGATAAATTTAGATCCTATTTAACATTGTCTAATGTAGAAGTATACACAAATCACTCTGTCCTAAGATATTTATTAGCCAAGGCGGAAGCCAAACCTCGTTTAATCCGTTGGGTTCTTTTTTGCAAGAATTTGATTTGGAAATTAGGGATAAATGAGGAGCAGAAAACTTAGTGGTGGATCATCTGTCACGTTTAGAAAATCCACTACGAACAATGTAAGATGAGATTGAAATTAGTGATACATTTCCGGATGAATCGCTGTTTGCATTATCTACTGATATAATTACTGATTATCCGTGGTTTGCCGACTACGAAAACTATCTTATGGCAAAGGTCCTTCCAAAAGATTTTTCATATCAGCAGAAAAAGAAATTTTTCTCTGACTTGAAATATTACTTTTGGGGGGACCCCTATCTTTTTCGGATATGTGCAGATTCCATTATACGTAGATCTGTATCAGCGGAGGAGGGTTGGAAAATGTTGGAGCAGTGTCATTCAGGCCCTATAGGTGGTCACTTTGGAGCCAATCTCTCATCTAAAGAGGTTCTTGATTCCGGTTTTTATTGGCCCCTTCTATTCAGGGATGCCCAAAGGTATGTGCTTTCATGTGATTCTTGTCAAAAATCAAGTAATATCTCTAAATTGCATGAAATGCCACAAAAGTTTATTCTTGAATGTGAAATGTTTGATGTGTAGGGAATTGATTTTATGGGACCATTTCCAAGTTCTTATGGGAATAAATATATTTTGGTAGTTGTAGATTATGTATCTAAGTGGGTAGAGGCGCAAGCTTTTCCTACTACTAATAGTAGAGTAGTAATTCAATTTTTGAAATCCTTATTCGCACGATTTGGCACACCACGTACACTTATTAGCGATAGGGGTACACATTTCTGTAATCTACAGTTAGATAAATTCTTACAAAACTACGGGGTCACATATAGGATAGCCACTCCTTATCATCCACAAACTAGTGGTGAAGTTGAAGTTTCAAATAGAGAGCTTAAAAGAATCATAGAAAAAACTATAGAAGGGAATAGGAAACAATGGTCTAAGAAATTACACGATTGTTTGTGTGCATATAGGACTGCCTTCAAAACACATATATGGACCACTCACTTTAGATTAGTCTATGGTAAGTCATGTCACATGCCTATAGAATTAGAACATAAGTCGTATTGGGTAATTCGCCTTTTGAATTTTGACACTAATTCTATAGGGGAGAAACGAAAACTTCAACTTAATGAGATGGATGAGTGGAGAACCATGGCCTATGAAAACTCCAGGATATATAAGGAGAAGTTTAAATTATTCCATTATCGTCACCTTCGCAAACCCAAGACATTCCAGAAAAGTGACCAAGTCCTCCTATAAAATTCCCGTCTTTGTTTATTCCCAGGGAAGTTGAGGTCTAAGTGGTCCGGACCCTTCCAAGTCAAAGAAGTTTTTCCCTATGACACTATGGATGTAACCCACCCTAAGAAGGGAGATTTTAAAGTTAATGGGCACCGATTAAAACTTTATTATGGTGAGCTTCCTCAAGATTTCGCTCGCTAAGAATCATGCCTCCGACTAAACTAGGATTTAGTGTTATGTAGTAATTTTTCTTAGTTTAAAACTTTTTTGACAAAATTTTAGTTAAATATTAGTATAAAAATATTACAAAAATCACTTAGGAGAAAATTCAAATTCAGAGGAGTACACGGGTAGACACACGCCTGTGTGCGAGGCCGTGTGCGAAACACATTTTCTCACCCAGAAATGTTCAATATGAAACCTGAAGTAGGAAAGAGTCATCCCGAGAAGCACAAGGGTTGTAACACGCCCATGTGCATTATCGTGCCATTATAGCTCTACTTTTACTATAATCAACCTGAGCATGACATGGGTTACAACACACCCGTGTTGGTGACCGTGTGCCATATTTTTAGATCGACGTTTCCCTCATCCCGAGAAGGACACGGCTACCTACCTAGCCGTGTGTTAAGCTGTTTACATATTATGAGGTCGACGAATCACAATGCCCGTGAAGGACATGGGTGCACACATGCCCGTGTTGTGGACCGTGTCCACCTGCCGTGCTGCTTTCCCGCTAGTTTGACTGAACATCTTTTCCCACGAGGTTAAATATTCTCGAACATGGGTGCACACACGCCCGTATGGTAACACGTGTTCGAGTATTATAAAAGGCTATGTCATCATCTTCCTCCCCACTTCCTGGTTTCAGCCCTAACTTCCAGCACCCATTTCCTCCACGGCCGGAGCTTGGGTTTGAAGCTTCTGCCTCCAAACTTTGCGGATTCGCCTCCTCTCTTTGCAATGTATCCTCCTAGATAAAGGTTTTGGATTACGTCCTTATTTTTCAACTTTTCCTTCTTCTCCACTCTCTTCTCCTTCCTCTTATCATCTCATTCTCATTTTTTTCTTTCTTTCCTCATTTTCCTCCTCCTTTTCCTTTTCATTTCTAAAAAAATCATTCCGCTTGGTTGCAGATCATGTCAACGGGACGTGCACAAGGGGGACGCCGTCGTCGCCCAAATATCACAGCATTATCAACGGAAAGGCGCGACACTGCTGCGCCACAGGAGTTTATAGATCTGGCGCATATTACTGGCCATAATCTCCTCCAGTCAAAAACATTTCAAGACATTCGAACAATCGACTGGTGCGTGTTAGAGGAGATTCATTTAGCCACAGACGTTCGCGAGTTAATTTCTGTAACGGGGTGGGAGCAATTTTTTTGTATTGAGGAGTTGGGATTTAAGGAGCTCACGTTAGAGTTCATGTCTTCCTTCTACTTAAACCTTAGGCCGACTTTCACAGTGCAAACTAACACGTAGGAGGGGGTCATTTCATTTGGAGTGGCGGGTACTACTTATACCCTCTCTCTTTTCCAGTTCACCCAATATTTAGGGGTGTATGAGGACTCGTTCCTCTATAGTACCGCTTACTCCGACCTCCACTTTGATCTCCCTTCTCGTGATCATGCTGACAATATATGGGCTCGGCTCTCTTTTGATCTATCTCAATATGAGGCCAAGTGGTCTAAGGCTTCAAAATTGAGTTCTCCCGCTCTCCATTACATACATCATCTACTGAGTCGCACCTTGAGTGGTCGGGGTGAAAGATCTAATGTCGTGAGTAGGCAGGACATGCTGTATCTCTATAGCATGTCATCGTGCTACCACATTCATTTGGGTTATATGTTATCGCAGTTCATCCTTCACCAGGCCGATAACTCACCTATTGGGTCTATTTGTGTATCTCCCTACATTACATGCCTGACTAAGAACATGAACATCTTTTTGTCCCTTCCCCCGATGAACGCGGTAGCGAAGACTGTCCCTATCATGATGGATTCACTCTGATCTCTCCGCCTTGTCAGCGCTCTTCAGGGTCAGGGTGGACCCATTTATTCCATTGCGAGGCGAGGACCTCAGTTTGCTCATGATGAATATGGCGACGTCGATGTCGATCATGACCTCGATGAGCCTTTAGTACCTCTACCCCGCTCTACTTATACTGTGGGACAGTTTTCTGGCCCTCCTCCTCGATTGCGCTCGCAGTATTCGCGTGACTTCCAGCACTTCTATGAGACCGAGCTCTCACTGCGCTAACAGCGTATCGAGGTTTCTCAGAAACGGACAGAAGACGCCATCATTCAGATCAGGGACCACCAGGGATCTATTCTCCAGCTCTAGCAGCTCCCGACTCGTCTCACCTCCCTAATGATCCTTCAGATTCTGCTCCCCCAGCTTATTATTTTTGATTTCTCCGTATTTTTTTAATTATATATTTAGTCATAACACTTCAGATGTTCTATGCTTTGCTTTCCTGTACTCATCTATGATGTAATTTGAAGGAGACACTTTTATTTTATTGATAGCCAGTTCTTTACATATTGGTGTCTTTGGTTTCTCAGTTCTTTACATTGAATTGAGGACAATGCAAATTTGAAGTCTGGGGGTTGATGTAGTTCAATTCTAATACTTCATATGTCTGGACATGATTATAATTGGTTATATTTTTTCTAGCATAGTACTCATTACTGTTAACCCCCCCCCCCCCCCCAATAATCTTTTTTTACTTCTTTCTAAGCTTTCATTAATTCACTCATTTGAGATAATAACTAGTTAATTTACTTTCGCATGCTGATTAAAATGAATTAAAGTAGACTCATTGAGTGGTCAAGTTTGTTGTTTAGTAATTATGTATAGAAATTCTTTAATTTAATTTTCTCTATATAACTTATTTTTAGGATTTATCCTCTATATTATTAACTAATAATCACTCTATTTTAGAAAATATAATTATCTATAATAAAGCGAGTCGATGAGTGTAACAGTTTGATAATTTTTGTATTAGAGACTCAAAATGAAGAATACCCTTTATTGGTCTCCAGAACATGCCCCTAGCGATCCCCAAAACATTCACATAAGTTAATTAGTTAGGGCGGAAATAACTTATGCCTCCCTTTGGATAGCTTGAGCTTTACAAGCCCAAAATCCTAAACATTATACCCCTGCACACCCAAATTGGAGCTAGTCCCTATGTCTTTTGATACTCTACTACTAAAATTTACCAAGGCCAAAAATCCTTACCTATTAGCACATTTATCATTAAGACCTTCATGGAATGAGTTTGTTCATAGTGATATGTGGCCTGAGTGTGTGTACACCCACTTGGAATGATCCCTACTATGGACACTTGAAAAAAATATTGTGATATGTGGCCTAAGTTCGTGTACACCCACTTGGAATGATCCTTAATATGGACCCTCGGATAAAAAAACTAAAAAAAATATAGAGTATCCATCAGAAAAAGAAAGAAAAAATGTGGGAAGTACAATAATTGTAATGTCTGGGGGTACTTTTATAGTACCGATGTATGTGAAGGTAATTACAAAGCAAGAGGCTCAATCATTATGTAGGTGTGATATGAATCATCCAATTTATCTTTGATTATCCCACCGATAATCTTTTATCCTAAGTCAAAAGGTTACATCATAATACAAGTCCTAATGATCTAACCTAGCTAATCTTAAGTAGTGTCGTGGAGAGGGTGTGAGAAGGCAAGCTTATGGCTATCAATATTGGTACTTATAAGTTTGAAACACTAATACTTATCTTATTGAGATTGTTATTTTCTCATCACATTTTTTATGGATGACTATAATTTTATTTCTAGAAAAGAGTGAAAAATAGTTAAGAGATATATGAGAGGAACTGTAAGATAAAGTTACGTTTAGAAAAATCTACTATAATATTTCCTATGCAATTACAACATCAAATTTCTCCTTGAATTCATAGTAATTAGCTTGAGGAAAAATTAATTACCTATCGTTATTTCCAAATTTTTGAATTAGTTTGCTTAGGGACAAGCAAACACTTAAGTGTGGGGGTATTTGATGAGTACAATTATACATGTCCTTTTTACTATCATACTTGTAATCATGTCCACTATTATTTACCTCCAGTAGTTATAATTGTGCGAAAATAGTTAAGAATATGAGTTATCATGAATAGAAGAGCACAATATATAGTTTCCTATATTTCTTGTATTAAGCTATTTATTTATTCATTCATCTTCTTAATGCAGGTGTTGCAAGTCATTGGAACTAAAAGTCTTGGAGAAAAAAGAGGAGTTCACGGATCCAACATGACTGAGGACAGGACTAGAATTGGGCACACATGGGTAGGAACGCGCCCATGTCACTACCCGTGTCCTTATCAGGAAAGATCACAAGGATTGGAAGAGAAGTCAGAGCACTACACGGGTAGACAAACGGCCGTGTCCCTACCCGTGTCCTTATCGGGCCTGCTGCTGAACCAAGCCATGTGTGGAGCCATGAAGAACAATACGGCCATGTGCTCAGCCGTGTCAAATGACACGGCCCACGACCAGACACATCTTTTCGTGTTAAACTGCCTTAGAACCGCCCATATAGCCTGTGACAAGGTCGTGTTGGAACCCTTATCCGACCCTGTTTACAAGGAGACTATAAAAACCTGTATGAAAAATAGAATGAGGACTTTTGGATTAAGAGGATTTGGAGAACTTCTGGAGAACAAAAGTGGAGCACTCAAGTGAAGGAGAAATTGAAGGAGATAATTTGTATGGTTTTAGTATTCATGTATCTCTTTTAATCTTCCCTTTCTCTTAGTGGATCTAACTTTATTTTTACATTTCGCGTGAAACTTGTTCTTTGAATGATTCGGTAATCATGTATGTTGTTTTCTTTTATATCAGATTTGTGGTATTTTATCCATATGTGTGGTTTCAAACAAAGAGATTAACCCTAGATTTGAAGTTATTATTCGTTTTATATGAAGTCCAAACTTTTAGATTGAGAAATTAGATGTTTGTGATGATGTTTAAACGTAAATATTCTGGTGTTCATTCTCTTTGTATTTCAAATCTCATGATTGAGAGATATGTGGTTTGGATAATGGTAATACGGATAATTGGACTCATGGTATCTTAGAGATAGGATTTCATGAATTTATGTATTAGAAAGGGTTTCCTATTATTAATGCAAATTTGAGTATTGTGAATTGTTCGAAAGAAATTTTACTCAACTTAAGTTTAAGTATTGAATTGCTCGGGAGAGATTTCGATAAATGTTTAATCCTTACAATACAACGAATTTGATAATCTTGTTATTACGTGATTATATAGAATTGTATTAATAAGTAATTATTCTCATGTGATTATTCTTAGATTTCCTGCTTTTTAATATCCTTAATCCTCCAATGTATCTTTATCTAAGTAGTCCTAGTTAGATTAATTTAGGGTAGCAATCAATTTTAATTATAGGTACGATAATAGAGTGAAAGTGAGTACGAGTACTTGAAAAGACCCTGTGGAATACGACACAAGATGTAGATTAAAATCAATCTAGTTTATGCCTATCCACATAGTTGTTTTACATAGAGCAAAACAATCGCATCAGGTCTCGTCTTCAGATTCCCTCGGCATTGCGGCCTTGCCGGGTGACTTACGATGACTTATCTCTTCCATTAAAATGTTTTGGAGGGATATGTGTGGATCTCTTCGGGTATTCGGCTTCTCCTAAGGGCCCTGTGTCTTTTTCACCACAACTCTTCCAATCTTCATTGGAGATGCCATAACTAAAGGAATATCGGCCTTGCTGGTCTTCGGCTTCTAGGAGTCGGACTATTTCCATTTCTGCGAAGTGTTGGAAGAAGGTGTGTGAAGTTGTTTTTCGGCTAGGAGGCTCGTATGAATCTCTTTTCCTGCATCAGGATGGTTATCCAAGTACGTGACAAGCCCAGACACGGAGGAATTGAGCTAGTTTTTCTTCTATGTATGTTACTTTGGTGATGATGGTGGAATTTGCTTAGAGGAGCTGCTCGGGATCTTGGCAGGCTTTCCTGGCCTATTCGGGTCGATTTTCTTTATAGTGTTTGCATTATAACCCATCTGCGCAAGCAGAGCTTGGTTCATACTCATGGCGAGCAAATGCGAGGAGCAACTAGAAATTTTTAAAGAATGACCTGTTTAAGCATGGACCTATGAAAGTCTTTAATTTAACGGATAACTAAATCGCCTAGAGGGGGATGAATATGTTTCTTAGTCTCTTATGACTATCTTTATCTTTGTTTTTGTTTTAGGTGTTAGCTTAGTTAGCTTCCTTTCAAGAACACAACACAACACATAATGTTTATGGTGGTTAACCACATTATGGGTACGTCCACTTTCTCTCCCACCTTTCTAACAGCTTGCTAGATAAGACAATTATCCAATCTCAGCTCCTAAGAGCTTACAACATGATCCCATAGGACCACTCAGTCTCCTCCAAGACTTACAACTCAGGCACAAAGCACTACAACTCAATGATCTAAAGATCACCTACATCAGGCCCAAAGGCCCTACAACTCAGGCTGGGAGGTCAGCCCTACCTCAGAGAGAATGACTCTCATATAACTCAGGCATAAAGGCCCTACCTCATGTCTAAAGGATCCTACAATGCAGGCACAAGTTCTCTACAACTCAGAGAGAATGACTCTCCTACCTCTAGCTCAAAATACCTACTTCAGATCCAAAGTATCCTACTCTCATGCCAAAGCCCTACCTCAAATTCTGTACAGAATCCTACCACTCAGGCCAAAGCACTACTTCTCAGATCCACACAAGTATCCTACACTTAGCCTTTATATATTCAGTCTTACACTCAGATCTAGAGGATCCTATAGAGAGAAAGGTTGGATGTTGTAGTAGACTAGACCTCAGACAAATGTTCTCTAAGTCCTCCTCCTTCTGTCCTGAGATTAGTCAGTCCAGATTACTTCTTCATAGCTCCAGGAATTGATCTTCAGGATTTGTTCTGCTTGAACTATGAAGTGACAACAACTATGGTTAGTCCTTTATATCTTATAATCACTTAGAGAAATATCTCTGAACTGCTATTGATGGTGAAGATGTCAATATCTAACTTCTTTCAACTTCTAGATGTTGCAGCTATGTTTAGATATTGCTGCTTCCTGAGCTTAGATAAACTCAGCCCTAACTTTTCTTCTTCTTCCTTAGAATGTGAACTTTCTAATCTTGTTGTTGAAGACAAGATGATCCACACAAGAAGATAATGCTTACCTGCAGCTCTTCTGACAGGCAGGATAACATTAGCTCTCTGCATACTATGATTGTAGTAGCAATCAATAATAAAGTGTCCTACCTTACCACAACAACAACACTCATGCATGTTGTATCTTCTTTTCTGAACTGGTCTAGTGGTTATGTTGATAGTAGCTCTTGGTCTAGAAGGAGTAGCAGTAGACCGGTTCTTTTGTTTCCCAACATAATCTGACTAGATGTAGGTCTGACAGTGGAAGTGCTTGGGATATCTTGAGCCCTACCAGTAACTGCCTTCTTTTCAGAAAGCACACTCTCGATGGCCTCTGAGATGCCCAAGTCTGGTCTAATGATAGACTTGCCCTTGGTTTTAGAGTGGGTTGGAATATTCTGATAACAGTCTGCAACTTTATCCTTGAGTCAATGGGCTGGTGCACCAAGAACAAATGGTCCGGGATGGGCCATTTGAATTTCCACATGGGGAGCCTTGAAGGCACTTTCCCCCTGCTATAAATTCCACCATGGTGGAGAACACCTTTGTTCCCACTAGTGGACCTACCATTCATCCAGTGACCATAGATGCTCTCTTGGTCATACCTGTTTGAGGGTTGCAGTACTCTATTGAATTGAATAGGAGGCTTAGAGGCTAATGGCTGCACTGGAGCTTTGACCTTTCGCTTGGGATTGGCAGCTCTTATTCTTCCCTTGAAACTCATCCCCTTATTACCATTTTTGGGAGGAGAAGAAGTCTATCAAGGGCATCACTGAACTTGGCTTGGAGTAGCTAGCCACTATCCTCCTCTCCCTCCCAAGCAATTCTTCCAGGTCCCTTATTTGGTTCTCCTGGTACTAAATAGTGTAAATCTGAATAAAGGAAATGGTTTATAGCTCACAGATTTCATTCAGTTTCAGATCCAGCAATTCTACATGCTGGGAAGCAGCAAGCTGAAGTGAGGATATTTTCTTAGCTTGCTTCTTGGCTAGCATCCTGTTTTTCTTGAAAGCATTCAGCAAGATACCATGCTTGTCAATAACTGAATTTACATCTTCATCTAAGTTAGACACATCTTCATCACAGGATTGAGATGCTTCTGAACTAGGACTAATTTTATAATTAGACTTAGATGAAGATGAAAGTTATTTAACTCAAGGTTAGCTAATCACCTAGAGGGAGTGGGGTGAATAGGTCTTTGAAGTTTTCGTAATTCTTTTGCTGTTTTCAAATTAAACTATCTAGAGCTTGTCCTTAGCACCTGCAATGAATCAGAAAACAAGCACACAACAAACACACAAGGATTTATAGTGGTTCACCAATTGGGTACATCCACTTTCTATAACACCCCAAATCCCAGGATGGGAAAAAGTTGGGTGACACGACCTGGGACACGGGCGTGTCCCAGGGCGTGTCCTTCCTGGGTGAACAGTCAACGATTGGTCGACAAAATTTTGTCGATGATTGTTGAGTTCTTAGGACACGGCCTGTGACACGGGTGTGTCACAGGGCATGTCAGCGTGGTCGATGAACTCAACTTAAGCTGGGGTGTGTTTGGTGTCGTGTATGGGCACACGGCTTCAGACACGGGCGTGTGACAGTCCATGTGAGTCTCTAGTTGATTTCGATTTTCTGCAGCCTAATATACACGGCCACAGACACTGGCGTGTCTGAAGGCGAGTCAGGTGACACAGCCCATGACACGGCCGTGTCACTAGATTGGATAACTCAGTTGAGCACCGCTTAAGGAACACGGCCCGTGACACGGGCGTGTCACCGGCCATGTCAGGCAAAAAAAATATGATTTTGAGGGAAATCATGGCCGTCCATTCCTTCAGCTAGGATCTAAGGGCTGAGCTGCCTCCCTACTTCCTTAAGGCCATGGACTGAGAGAAAGGGAGAGGAAGAAGAAGGAGGAGGAAAGGGGCTAGTCACTAGTGGTGCTGCAGTTTTCCGACAGGAGATCCGAGGCCAGTGTTGCGGAGGAAAAGCTGTTGCGGTTCTTCCTAGCCAGTTAGGAGCTCATGGCACCGAAGCAGTCTTCAAGGGTAACGACCTTTCTTCCTAGCCATGTGAAGGCTTCCTTTTTGGCATATGCATATGATTCCCCCACCAGAGGGTGGTGTGTTATGGGAGTCTTTGGGAGGATTCATGGAATCCCCAGTTGATTGGCATATAGATCCGGAAATGGAGTACGGAATAGGCATGTTGTGTGAAGCCCATCTGGACAGGTTGGTCTGAATTGGTGATGTTGCATATGCACTGGAGAAGACTCCGTGATGAACGTGTAGTTTAGGAGTCAACAGGTTGGACCTGTGAAGAAAGTAGCAGAAAGTACTGGAATAGTAGTCCAGGAAAATACCGTATAATGCTTGTGCCGCTTGTGCTGTTGGGTTCTCCCTGTGAAGGAAGTACTGGATTGGAAGTCCAGGAAAAGCCCTTTGTAATGCTTAATGTTCATAGGTGGTGCCTGTGAAATGGATTAACAGGAAGTACTGGCATGGTAGCCAACAAAGACAACTGACATTGGTGATATTTGCGGTGTCATACCTGTGAAGAGAATAGCAGGAAGTACTGGTGTGCCCAGGAAAGACCCACTGATGTGTGATACAAAATGGGTGTAATGGTAAGTATTGGTGCGCCCAGGAAAACACCCAGGCTTTAATGCCAAACATGATCGGTGAAACAAACCCGCGCCTTTTCTTTAGCCACGAGTACGTTGTGCTCGGTGATGGCAAGGCGAGTTGAGCAACGGTGGGTGGATGATCCGACCTACGTTATGTCTCTCTGACGTGAGACTTGAAAGTGCGGTCTGTTGGAGTGTATAGCGAGTCTTAGGCCTACACGCCATGACATAATGGGGGGCTCTGGGCCAATCCCGGTATCTTAAGACTAGAACTCCGGTTGCACGACATGGAGTTAATGCTCAAGTGATTTTTCATTGGGCTGCGACCCGGATACGGTGGTGGGCAACTGGTTCGCCGGTTCATAAAGAATGTGCCCTGAGTGCACGGATCGTCGGGCCGCGTGGCTGATGATTGTGATGGTATGTATGTGCGTGAGAGCACATTGTATGATATATATACATGCTTATAAAATGTTATGCCTGCAGGGAACAATACTGCTGCCCCGGAAAATGGGTAGGGTTGTTATAACTTGGTCAGCTGAATGCTGACCGTTGCCTCTATTTGCCACCGTTGGGTGGACTGTCCCTGTGCAGGTGCTGGAGAGCTAAGCGGGATTCAAGAAGGTTGATGTCCATGCTACTTTTACTGTTGTTGCCGCTGGTAGCGCTTAAAGGCTAAATGACATGCAAATGTTGTGTTTCTTTTTATGTGGCCGGCCTGCGCGCCAATGTTTGAGGCCACTGTTCTGAAAGCCCTGTAAGGCCATAAGGCCAACCGTTCGTATTTGTAAGACAATCGTATGTTATATAAAATGTGGAGCTTTTATATGTTGGACATTCAGGTGTGGAGTTCATGTTTTAGTGTTAGGCTTCCGCTAGAATGCAATGTGTTAGGGTGCGGTGCGCTACTCTTGTATCACTCCGTAACTTCACCGTCTATTTTGTGGTATATGCTGTGGGGCCCCGGTCGGACCTTCTAGTATATATTATATGAACGGATGGAGTTGTTACATTTTTGGTATCAGCAATCTTGGTCTTTCCCTCTCAACGTCGTGGTCGACTTCTTTTGTGGGGTGGCGAGCACATGTTTATGCAAACCAAGTTAACACGAATGAACTCCTGAATGTCCATTGTAGGAATGCAAATACATGTGTTTGGGGAACCTGTGTGTTCCTAGTCTTGCTTTTGGCAATATGTTTGTTGCTTACTTGTGTAATTTTATGACTGTAGGTGACGTGTGCGACTGCATGGCAGCAGGAACCCCAACACTCGATGGGAAGCATGACGTCAACTCTGGTACCAACATCTCCTCCATCGATAGAGACGGCTCGCCTGATTGCTGATGTGGTTTTTGCAATGCTCAAGGCTTACCATGAGGGACAAGTTCAACCCTCTGATTCGGTAATGCGTCCCATGCCGGTTAGTGAAATTGAGCAGATAGTAAGGGGAAGCGCATCACCTTCGTCGGTGAGCGTGTGTTTGAGCCAAGGAGTGGACACGGTTGAGGAGTATTTTCATGCATTTGTTGCAATGATACAATAACCCGAGTTTGTGTTTGAGACCGGGGGATGAATATCAATTGGGTTTATGATGGGCTACGTCAAGAAGTCCGTTTCTTGTTGATGGGTCCTAAGCTATTGGGATTCCAACCACTGGTGGAGTCAGCTAGACTATTGGAGATGGACTTGACAAGAGCCCAGCAGATGCTTGCGACCAGGAAAGTGAGAACTCCAAAGGTTGGAAAGTCTGTTCACCGCAAGAGGTAGAGAATTAAGACTCGTACTTGTTATGCTTGTGGCCAGGTAGGACACATTGCTTGTGACAGTTGGGATGGTGTTCAACTGCCAAAGAAGCAATACAAGTGTTATTTGTGTGGTAAAGCAGGACATAAAGCCCGAGATTGACATGTTGGCTCTTAGCGGGCAATAAATGAGAAGGAAATGTTGAGGTGATGATGTACATAAATAATTGGGCTCCTCATTTATGGTGGACTATGCCTGTGTGATATGTACAGTAAGCCATTTTGCATGGCAGTTCTAAGATGACGTTTATGCTATATGAGTACAATACATGTATGTGTGGGATCAACGTGTGTGCACGTTGCTCCTTTGTTACATGATAGTTGATGCTTTATTACATGGGGACAATTTTGCCCATCCTTATCAAGAGCGGTCGACGTCTGGTTGAGCAGAAGATAGAAGCGTCTTATGTGGAGAGGGGAAAGGCAGTGGTGGAGTCCTCTGCGTCCCAGGCGCAATCCTAAGTGTTACATGTGTGTGATAACTGTATTGATTGCCTTTTGTTTGCATCTTGTGTATGTAGCTTGTGTGTGTTGTGTGCACCACAGGCTTTGCGATGATTCGGAACATGCTGATGCAAGCAATGTTTGATACGGGTGATTCGTATTTCTTTCTATCTAAAGATTGCCCAGCGCAACTTGGGTAGATAGAGAGCATCAAGGTAGTGTTGCCGAATGTTGTATGGTGCTTGTTGTGAAGGCTTGCGATGTGGCGGTGCAATTAGGAAGTCGGGATGTCTGTTTGACTGCATTTGTATTGTCGGGATCAGAATGTGCAGATGTGTTTCCCAAGGATCTCCCTGGGCAACCACCCTAGTGAGAGATTGACTTCTCGAACAAGTTGGTAGTACGTGTGAAACCTGTGGCCTGCTCGCCATATCGCGTCGCGCCAAAGAAAATGGCGGAGTGGAAAGTCCAACTGCAAGAATTGCTGGAGCAGGGTTATATATGCCCAAGCATGTCTCCTTGGAGCGCCCGTGTGCTTTTTGTGAAAAAGAAAGACAAGAGTTTGCGGTTATGTATTAATTATCGCAAACTTAATAAGCTGACAGAGAAAAATAAATATCTGATTCCAGGGATTGATGAGTTGTTCGATCAGCTGGTGGGATCGACCGTCTATTCCAAGTGGACTTGAAATCGGGTTATTACCAATTGAGAATCCGGGAAGTTGACATTCCCAAAACCGCATTTGGAACACGTTACAGGCACTACGAGTTCACGGTGATGCCATTTGGGCTGTGCAATGCGCCCTCGATGTTCATGGACTTGATACACCAAATGTTTCGAGAGTACCTGGACCTGTTCGTGATAGTATTCATTGATGATATTTTGGTCTACTCTCGATTTGAAGCTGATCATGAGAAGCACTTGCGGTTAGTGTTGAATACGTTGAGGCAGAATACGCTCTATTCCAAGTTCTCGAAGTGCAAGTTTTGGCTATCGTCGGTGGCTTTTCTGGGCCATGTGGTTAGTGGTGCGGGCATAGAAGTGGATCCGTCGAAGATAAAGGCTATACAGGAGTGGCCGATGTTGGCTTCAGTGGCCGAAGTCAGGAGCTTCCTTGGACTGGCAGGCCACTATAGAAGATTTGTTGCAAACTTCTCGCGGATTGCTTTGCCGCTAACCACACTGACGAGAAAAGATCAGAAGTTCATTTGGGCGCCAGCGTGCGTGCGAGCTTTTGAAGAGCTGAAAGTTCGGTTGACCACGACACCTGTGTTGTCATCGTCATATGGTACTGATGGATTTGTCTATTGTGATGCCTCAGGGAGCGGCTTAGGCTGCATGCTTCTGCAAAATGTAAAGGTGATTGCTTATGTCTCACGCCAGCTGAAGGTGCATGAGCAAAACTATCCCGTCCATGACTTGGAGTTGGCGGCTGTGATCTTTGCAGTAAAGCTGTTTCGACATTATCTTTATGTGAAGGTGGAGAGCTATATAGATCAGAAGAGCCTAAAATACCTTTTGGAGCAGAAAGACCTGAGTATGCGACAATGAAGGTGGTTGGAGTTCCTGGGGGACTACACCTTTGAGAGTCACTATATTCTCAGGAAGGGAAACGTAGTCGCAGATCACTTGTGCCGGAGAGCTCCGACAGCAGTGGGTTGGCTGCAAAGGCAGGATGAACGTCTCATCCAGGAGTTCGTAGCGTTCGCAATTTCTTGTGTTGACAAGAATTCCATAGCCGATGCATGTCTGAACTGGACGGAGGTACATTGTGACCTTGCAGACCGGATTCGACGAGCAACGGGGTTAGATGAAGATCTCTTACGCTATGTTAAAGAAGGGCCAGAGGGCAAATTCTCCCGGGATGACAGTCTTTTGCGGAAATAGGGCCCTTTGTGTGTCCCGAATTTGGGTAAATTGAGGGAAGAACTGATGTATGAAGCACATTATACGAAGTACTTAATCCACCTAGGGAGCACGAAGATGTTCAGGGATCTGAAAAAGCTGTTCTGGTGGCCATGGCTAAAGAGAGATGTTGCTCATTATGTGGCCAAATGCCAAACATGTGCTATGGTGAAGGCAGAATGCCAGAAGCCGGGCAGTTATTTGAAGTCATTGCCGATTCTAGAATGGAAGCTTGACGAAATTTCCATGGATTTCGTACACGGGTTGCCGAGATCTCAACGAGGAAATGATTCCATATGGGTGATTGTCGATCGGCTGATGAAAGTGGCACACTTCCTGCCGAACAGACGGGATGATTCAGTGGAAACTTTGGGAAAGTTGTATGTGGACTAGATTTTGCGGCTATACGGTGTTCCTCGGAGCATCGTAAGTGATCAAGATGGGCGGTTCACGTCAAATGACTGGAGGCTAGTTCACCAGCTGTTGGGCACGAAGTTGACATTCAGTACGGCCTTTCATCCCCAGACGGATGGCCAAATTGAAAGAACCAACAGAACAATGGAATATATGCTCTGATTGTGCGCCCTGGACTTTGGCAAGAGATAGGAAGATCATCTCTATCTGGTGGAGTTTGCCTACAATAATAGCAACCAAGCGAGCATTGGTATGGCACCGTTTGAAGCTCTGTATGGTCGGAAGTGTCGTACTCCTTTAGCTTGGTTAGAAGCAGGCGAAGCCAGAGTATATAGGGGTAATGAAGTCGACGAAGCAAATTCGACAATACGTACTATTAGGGAACGGCTACTAATAGCTCAAGATCGACAAGAGAAATACTACAATGCCAAGCACCAGAACGTGGAGTTTGCGCTAGGAGATTGGGTATACTTGAAGATCAAACCCTTCAAAGGCGTATCTAGGATTCGACGTTTGAAAAAGTTGAGTCAACTCTACCTGGGTCCGTTTGATGTGGTCTAACGAATTTGGGAAGCTGCATATCGGGTAGCTCTTTCAGCAGACTTGAGTGGATTGCATGATGTGTTTCACATCTCGGTGCTTCAGAAAGCTATGACGGATCCAGCTCAGGTGATCGAGTCTAATCATGTGCGGGTAGAGTACGCGCTAACGACGAAGGTTAGGACCATTCAGATCGAGGATCGAGCCAAGAAATAGTTGCGGAACAAGGCAATCGGGATGGTTAAAGTCCGGTGGGACAATTGCGGCAGTGAAGAACTCACATGGGAATGAGAGCAGACCATGCGAACTGAGTTTCCCGAGCTCTTTGTGTAACTGTAAGGCAATGCGTGTTACGTTGTATTGCATACTCGTGGCATAAAATACTTCTGGTTGAGTTCCTTAGTTTGTGCAAATTTCAGGGACGAAATTTTTGTAAGGAGGGGAGGGTTGTAACACCCTAAATCCCCCGATGGGAAAACGTTGGGTGACACGGCCTGGGACACGGGCGTGTGCCAGGGCGTGTCCTTCCTGGGTGAACAGTCGATGAGTGGTCGACAAAATTTGGTCAACGATTGTCGAGTGCTTAGGACACGGCCTGTGATACGGGCGTCTCAGCGTGGTCGATGAACTCAACTTGAGCTGGTGCATGTCTGGTACCTTGTATGGGCACACGGCTTGAGACACGGGCGTGTCACAGGCCGTGTGGGTCTCGAGTTGATTTCGATTTTCTACAGCCTGATGTACACGGCCACAGAAACGGGCGTGTCTGAAGGCATGTCAGGTGACACGGCCTTTGACACGGCCATGTCACATGGGCGTGTCACTGGATTGGATAAGTCGGTTGAGCACCGCTTAGGGAACACGGCCCGTGACACGGTGATAGTTTAAAACTCCAAAAATAATTATGGTCACGCGGCGACCCGACAGTTTTATTTAAGTAAAGCAGAAGTGGTTTTATTTAGAAAACGGGGCGCGCATATTTATTTATTTGGATATAAAACAGGTTAGATCGAGTTTTAACGAAAGGAGGCAAGTGCACTTATCGTGAGTAGTACAGGATATTCCGAGTGGAATATCGAGGTCGTATTGTTCTCGGGGTCGGTTTGATCATTTCTACTCTATTGGATCCCTAATTGATTTGGGCTAGGATCACTAGCTTAGGATGTGACCCATCATGTATAGTCAGGGTCAATTTTGTGTCCTAGAGTCTAGGTCAAGTCCTTAGAGTCAACTTCAGATGGACCAGCTATCAACAAGACCATCAGAGACTCCAGACTTAGAAGATTTCAAGACTAAGTAAAATGAGTTCGACGTTCGTCGAACTCAGCTCGACGAAAGGTGTTCTGCGCTCGACGATCGTGAGACATTTCTTTGTGCTGAGCTCCACGATCCTAGTTCTCTGTTCGACGAATGTTGAGGTTCTACATCAAGCTAAAGTCAGGACAACTTCAGAATTTTTCTAAGTCCAATTTCAAGCTTTGATCGACGAACAGGATTCTGAGCTCGATGAACTTGGACCTCAAGTTCTCAACTTCTCAGGTCGATAAAGTCAACTTCTCAGTTCGACGAATGTAGTACTCTACTCGACGAATTCTGAACTCAGAGTATTTGTGTCGACACTTAGGGAATGTGTCGACACCAGACAATTTATGTCGACACTAGAAGATTTGTGTCGACACCAGGATATCAGTCAACACCAGCTCATGTCAACAACAAAAGATTTGAGTCGACACCAAGATTAATCAGTCGACACCAACTTATGTCGACACAGAATATCAGTTACTCAGTATATTTTTACTAAGTCTAGAACTTTTCTCAGCTTGACGAATTTGGATCTCAGCTCAACGAATAAAGACTGTCTGTTCGACAAATGAAGATTTTCTGGTCGACGAACTCTCTCAAGCTCAGCTCGACGAACTCAAGCTCAGCTCGATGAACTCAAGCTCAGCTCGACGAACTCAAGCTCAGCTCGACGAACTCAAACTCAGCTCGACGAATTGTGTTCTTCGTTCGAAGATTCCAGACTAGGTCTTCTTCAGGTTTCCCGTCCCGTTTCTTGGCGATAATTCCATAGTTATTAATGCCAGATCTTCTCGGAATGTTACCGTTAGAATACGCATCGACTATGGACTATTACATGCCATTTTTCCATGGGACAGTTAGGGAAATCATTGATTGTCGCTTCCTTCCCAGGCCCACTGCAATTACTACTCAAACATTCAAATTTCGAATGTTCCTCAGTCAATCAAGTGATAAAAAAAAGACTTAATCAGTAAGAGAGACAAGAAGCAATATAGACAATCAGACAGACACACTCAGATTGTACAGAAGAACAAACATTCAAAAATCTAAAGTTCTACTGCAATCATCTTGGCCAGAGAACAACTTCATCAAGAAGAAGAAGAACATTCAAATACTATCAAGAGTCTTCTTCCTTCAACTCTACAGGATAACTTCAAAGGATGACAAATATCAATCTATCAAAGAAGTTCCTGAATCAAATTTCTGGTCCAGGCATTCTAGGTCTTTGAAGACCTATCACCCTGAAGCAGTGCTCCAGTTTTCCTGATCTCAGGGGGAGAAAAATCTGCTAACATCAATCCACAGTCTTCTCAGTTGTTATAGAGATAGAGAAGACACCATCACCTCTTTTCCAACTCCTGTACAGGGTTTTAATTCCCTTCAAAATTATTCTGGTTGCAAGTCTCCTTCCAAAAGACTTGAGGTTTTGGTTTTTGAGCACCTGAACAAAAGCTCATTGGTGTCAGGCACTTGATAAAAAACCTGAGTGTATTCCTACCAGGGTGGTAGAAGAGTGGATGTACCCAGGTTGGGGAACCACTATAAAATTTCTTGTGTCGTCTGGTTGCCCTTTTCTTTTGTTTTGGCTGTGCTCTGTGACTAGATAGTTTGTCGTGCTTATTTTATTTTACTTAATGACTTGTTCACCTAGGCTTACAACAAAAGTTTTAAAAAGTTTGTAGTAAGCACAATACTCTATTCACCCCCCCCCCCCCTCTAGAGTATTTTAGATCTAACCTGCACTTTCAATTGGTATCAGAGGGAGGTTGGTTAAAATACCATACCTTAATTGGTTACACAGGCTAACACCTGAACCATAAAGATCCCTCTTGTTAGATCTGTTTGTTTGATTTTGTTATTAGATTTATTTCTTCACAGACATGGCTCAAAACAAAGATTATGCAAGAATTAGACCTCTAGTGTGCAATCTTAACAAGTTTGCCATCTAGAAGGCAAGAATCAGATTATATATGAATTCTATTGATGCAGATATTTTTTCTGTTATCTTGACAGAAGTACCTCCAGTACCTGCAGCTTCTACAAGAACCTCAACAAACATGACGAGTTCCTCCTCCAGAGAACAATGAAGCTTACAAGAAAGCCAAAATGGCAGATGCTAAGGCAATGAATATCTTGGCTCAGATAATGTCAGATGACATATTTCAAAAGGTGGCTGAGTGCACCTCAGCCAAGGCCATTTGGGATTCCCTCAACCAATTGGTAGCTGGCTCAGCAGATGAAAGAAAAGACAGGAGATCCAATCTCATGTCCCTGTATGAGAATTTCAAGAAGGATGAGGCTAAATCAGCGGCTGACATGTATAATAGGTTGAGCTCAATCATCAATGAGCTCAAAATCTTGGATAAGGACATCACCCTGACAGAAGTGAATGATAAGATTTTGATGTGCTTCCCTAGCTCTTGCGACTCCAGAATCTGGCCAATCAAAGAAGCCAGAAGCCTCAATGAGATATCAATTGAGTCTCTGCTAGGCAAATTAAAATCCTATGAGCAGCTGATCAAATCAAGAGAGACAGCAGAACAGAAGGCAACAACTCCAGTGAGAAAGGATCACAGCATAGCCTTCAATGCATTTGAGGAAAGTGAGACCTCAACTTAAAATGAAGAACTCATGATCCTCTTTGCTAAAAGATTCTATAAGATGGCTAGGAAGGATTTCAGAAGGAAATAATCCAGGCAGGATGATAAGCCTAGATTTGACAAGACACCAACCAAGGAGGTTGTGTGCTTTGGTTGCAGAAAGCCTGAACACTACATCTCAGAATCTCCAGAAAACCAGAAGAAGGACAAGAGCAGAGAAAAGGACTCCAGGAGAAGACACAGCAGCAGACCCACCTCCAGCAAATACAAAAAGAAAGACAAGGGCTTTGTTGCTGAGACATGGAGTGATACAGAAGAAGAAACATCTTCCTCCAGTTCAAGTGAAGAAGAGGAAGAAGCAAGATCCAAGGAGGTTTGCCTAATGGCAATTGATGCCTCTAGGAGCAATTCTGGATCAGAAGGAGAATCTTAAGATGAAGCAGCCTCAGACTCAGAGGCAGATCAGGTTCTTTCTAGTTTTGATTTTAATTCTAATTTATTTAAAACTGAATTCAAAACTATGTGCTTAGACTTAATCAATTCAGAAAAAGAAATAAAAACTCTTAGAGAAAGACTAGGAAATCGTGAATCTGTTAATTCAGAAAACATTAAACTAACAGATCAACTAACCTTAGCTAATGAACAAATAATTAAACTAAAATCTGAACTATGTGAGGCCAAACAACTTGAGCAATCTCTCAATGGGAGAAGCCTCAAGCTGATGTACATAACAAGCACAGTTAATGCCGGATTAAATGGCAAGCTGGGCTTGGGTGCTTCATCAAGTTTGTCCCCCATAATTAAGAAAAATATTCTTACAACCCCCATCAAGTTTATTTCTGCCAAGGGAAAAGAAAAGTTAATAGACAAACTAATGTCAGAAAACAATCCAAAACCTATAGACAAGAGAAACAGAAATCAGAAAATAGTTAATAGAAACAAGGTTCAACAGCATTCGTCGAACTCAAATCGACGAAATGTGGCCCGTTCGTCGAACCCAGATCGACGAACGCTGAACGTAAACTTTAGTAATAACAATTCGTCTAACTGCGATCGACAAACTGAGTATGGTTCGTCGAGCAGAGGTCGTCGAACTTGGGGTGCAGAAAATGACTATTATCTTTCTCTGAGCAGAGATCGACGATATCAGCCCTATTCGTCGAACTCTGGTCGACGAACTTATAAAAATTCGTCGAACCCAGAAGAACCAAACTTAAACTATTTCTCTTACAGAAACTCTAAACCAGCTAACAAGTTATTCAATCCAGTAGCTGATTGGGTTATTCCACCTAGGAGATATCACCCCTTAGGTTATAAATCTCAACATTCCTTATCAGTTATTTTCAGCTTTTCTTTTCAACCAAATAAAGGACCCAAGGTAACCTGGGTCAAGAACAATTGAGTTTTGTTTTTCATTACAGGTACATGTGAAGAACTGTCCAAAGGTAAGTCAGACCTGGTACTTGGGCAATGGTTGCTCCAAGCATATGACAGGCAGCAAGGCAAATTTATCCAATTACAAGTCCAAGCTAGGACCAAAGGTGATATTTGGTGATTCAAAGAGTGTCTAGTCAGAAGGATATAGAGCAGTCAAGATTGGGACAGTTACTTTCAAGAAAGTAACATATGTAAGAGGACTTAAACATAACCTAATATCCATAAGTCAATTATGTGATGAAGGTTATCAGGTACACTGTAACTCTACCTCTTGTTCTATTATTAATAATGAAAACTAAACTGTTTTAATTGGACTTAGACAAGGCAACATATATCTAGTAGATTTTATTTCTACCACAACTGATATATGCTTACTGAATTTTACTAGTAATCAAAATGAGTTATGGCATAAACGATTAGGGCATGTAAACCTTAAGAATATATATAGGTTACCTAAAGACAACCTTGTTAGAGGTTTACCTTCTGGCCCCTACAAGAAGGAAAACCTATGCAGGGCTTGTCAATTAGGCAAACAAAGTAAAACTAGTTTCAAATCCATTAATAAAAGTGATTCACCTAGTATTTTGTATTTGCTTCATGTGGATCTATTTGGACACATTGCAGTACAAAGCCTAGGAGGGAAGTCTTACACTTTAGTGATTGTTGATGACTTCTCTAGATTCAGTTGGGTAGCCTTTCTGAGAGCTAAGTCAGATACATTCAATGTTCTTACAGATTTTCTCAGGACCATACAGATTGAGTTCTCTACTCATGTTGCATTGATCAGAAGTGATCATGGAACAGAGTTTGAGTCTCTTCTTATGCATGAGTTCTATGAGAAGGAAGGTATCAGGCAATGCTTCTCAGCTCCTAGAACTCCCCAACAAAATGGGGTAGCTGAAAGGAAAAATAGGACACGCATTGAATTTGCAGGCACATTATTGGCAGATGCTTACATGCCTCTATCCTTTTGGGTAGAAGCTGTAAACACTGCTAACTATGTCCTGAATAGAAGACTTATACATAAGCTAAAAAATAAGAACCCCGATGAATTACTTAAAGGGAAGAAACCTAAAATCACATACTTTAAAGTTTTTGGTTGTATATGTTACATTCACACAAATAACAAGAGATACATTAGAAAGTTTGAGGCTAAGACTGAAGAAGAGATTTTTCTAGGATATTCCCAAGTAAGCAAGGACCATAGTGTTTTTAAAAAATCCACCCTTAAAATTGAAGAGTCAGTTCATGTATCTTTTGATGAAGCTAACATGTCTTATGAGGAGAAAGAGATTTCTACCAATAGCTTTTTGCAGGTTCCACAACTATGTGAGTCTATGGATGGACTCAACCTTACCCAAGAGGTATCAATTCATCCTACTCCATAGGTTGCTGAAGATAGTGAAGAAGAAATTCAAGAGGAAGTGGCTGAGCTTCCCTCAACAGCTAGTACCATTCCCCAAGAGGAATTAATTACAGAAGCTGTTGTTCAACAAACTCCACCAACTGATCTTGTCACACTTAGAGATCACCCCAGATCTCAAGTGATTGGAGATATTTCAATAGGTGTACAGACAAGGCATCAACTCAACCAAGACTTGATGCATGCCTGTTTTCTCTCTCAGATTGAACCTCTCACCATCCTAGAAGAAGAGCAAGATCCCCACTGGATCATTGCAATGAAAGAGGAACTAAATCAGTTTGAGAGATGTAGAGTTTGGGATTTGGTTCCAAGACCCCATAACTACCCATTTATTGGAACCAAATGGGTATACATGAACAAGTTGGATGCTCAAGGAAACATAGTGAGAAAAAGGCTAGGCTTGTTGCTCAATGCTACAGACAAGAGGAAGTAATTGACTATGACCAAACCTTTGCCCATGTTGCAAGGTTAGAGGCCATTAGGATATTCCTTGCCTATGCAGCTTACAGGAGATTCAAAGTCTACCAAATGGATGTCAAGAGTGCATTCTTGAATGGATTGCTTCAAGAAGATGTTTATGTAGAGAAACCTCCAGGTTTTATCTCTCTAATTCAACCCTCTTTTGTATTTAAATTGCATAAAGCTCTCTATGGTTTAAAGCAAACTCCAAGAGCTTGGTATGAGACATTAGCAAGCTTTCTTTTAGAGCATAAATTTACATGAGGAATCGTAGATAAAACTCTTTCACTAGACATCATAATGACCAAATATTGTTAGTACAAATATATGTGGATGACATCATCTTTGGGCCTACTGATCCCAAATTGTGCAAGAGGTTTGCTGACCTCATGCATTCTAATTTTAAGATGAGTAGCATGAGTGAGCTTTCCTACTTCCTTGGTCTCCAAGTGAAGCCGCTACCTGATGGTATCTTCCTCTCCCAAACTAAGTATACTAAAGAGCTTATTAAGAAGTTTGGGATGGGTGATGCTTCAGGAATGAAAATAACTATGGCTACTAATGCTATTGTGGATTCTGATGCAGCATGAAAACCTGTGGATCAGAAACATTATAGGGTAATTGTTGGATCCCTATTATACCTAACAGCTAGCAGGCCTGATATAATGTTTGTCAAATGCCTTTGTGCTAGGTTCCAAGTGAACCCTAAAGAATCTCACCTTATTTTCTTAAAAAGAATTTTGAGATATATAAAGATTTGTCGTAATCTAGGACTCTGGTATCCTGCAGAGTCAGAGTTTGAGTTAACTGGATACTCAGATGCTGACTATGCTGGATGTAGAGTGGACAGGAAGAGTACCTCTGGAACTTGCTAGTTCCTGGGTATGAGACTTGTCTCCTGGTTTTGTAAAAAGCAAACTGTTGGGTATTGTATCCACAATTACCTGGATTTGAGGAAGCCACCTGTCAAGCTAAGATGAATTCACAATGTATTTGATGAGACCTCTTAAGTTATGCTTGCAGTTATTCCACGCTAAGTGCACACCAATGTCAGGGTGCAGTAGGTCAGTATACACGGGTCTGCACGACGTAATCCCTCGTTGAGCAGATCAGTGTGTTGGCCTACGTGTACTCTCTCTATTGGAGTGCACTTACTTTCAAGTACAGGGCTGTAACTATACAAGAGCAGACATGGAGCAAGGATGGGTCAAGGAGCAGCTCTTGGGTGGAAAGACGAAAAATCGTCTAAGTATAAATCGACGAGAATCACCAAGTAATTCTCACCGATTCGGCGAGAATCACCAAGTGATTCTCGCCGAATCGGCGAGAATCATTAGTGATTCTCGCCGACTCTATCCGGCTACCTCAAAACGGTGCCAAGTAAGATTCGGCGAGAATCACTAGTGATTCTCGCCGAACCCATCGTTGAGCAGATCATGGCCAAGTAATATTCGTCGAGAATCATCAAGTGATTCGGCGAGAATCACTAGTGATTCTCGCCGAATCGTCGAGAATCACTAACTGATTCTCGCCGATTCGTCGAGAATCACCTTCGATTCTCGCCGATTTTGACTTGGCAATTTTTCTGAAAACAGCTGGACCGGATTCTGCCGCTGGCACTATTTTAAACCGGATTTAGGGTTTCTTCTTGTGGGACCCACAACGGTCATCTTGAAGTTGTCTACAGTATAAATACAGGTGTATTTTTGAACAGTAACAACAACGGAGAAAAAGACAAAAACACGTGCCGCGACGTGACCTAGATCGCGAGTTCTGCTCCGCCGCCACTGTCGCCGCTCATGCTAGTTGGTCGCCGTTTGATCGTGGTTTCTTCCAGATCTCCGGTGACAGAAGCTTAGCCAAGCTTAGAGTCTCACGTGTCTAACCGGAGATCTCTTGTCTCTTGATTTGTAGATCGGGAAAATCTTCCCCATCCGAATCGATCGAGACGATTGATCCTAGTGTGACCGTTGGTAGACCTAGCTAGCTTCACTATGAAGTTTGGATCTCTAAAGTACAGCAGCCACACATCGTTGTCTCCGCCGATCTCGTGAACCTAGCCGCCGCCCATCTTGCCGCCGCCGGTTCCGGGGAGATTCTCTCCAAGAGAGATATAGGGTTGTGGACTCTTCGTGGACTTCAAGAACACGTCATCAACGAAGAGGGACACCGTAGTCTCCAAACGTAGTTTGTATCTCTTGTACATTCTAGTTTATTTTAGTTGTAAAGGAACGTTGGTTCCTAGTTGTAAGGGTTGGGTGCAACCCGTGTTGTGGGAGTGTTGACTCCTACGTATGGAAGGGTTCCTTCCGATAGTGCAAGGATTGGATTTCAATCCGGTTGGAGAAGTGACCGAGTCGTCCCTTGTTGGGAGATAGGTCGAAGGGGGAAAGTGGATGTACCAAAATCGAGGAACCACTATAAATACCTTGTGTACTCTGTTGTGCTGTGTTGTTTTATTTTCATGTGCAGGTATAATTTAAATTCCGCATAAACGCTGCACGTCACCTATTCCCCCCCCCCCCCTATAGGTGAAGATAGTTGACAGTAGGTGGACTTTCAAGTGGTATCAGAGTGAGGTTACTCATCAAAAAGGTTTACACCTTGAGTAGAATCCTGCCACCAGTGTCAGAAGCATGGAGCTGGATCATGAGATATCGCCACTAAGACTCCCCACATGCACAAAGGAGTTTTATCCCGTCTGGAGGATGAGAGTGTCGTATCACTTGGATGATATCGATCCTCGAGCATCTTTCATCCTGGAAGAGGGTCCTTTTATTCCTATGAAGACCTCCGACTCTGGAAAGAATGTCCAAGTGCCCAAGTGCATTGCTGAGATGTCGGAGACGGAACTTTCATTATTTAATTTGGACAAGAGGATTCGTCAAATTATCATGGATATCTGGTCTGGAGCTTCTCGCTCTAGATTGGAAAAATGTGAGTCGGTTAAATCTATGTGGGTGATGATCTCAGAGTTAATGGGGGGGTCAGAGAAAGCAGGAATATGCTGTCAACCAGAGGATGAAGCCTATGTGGGGGTCCTCGCCTCTGAAGATGAAGGCAAGGATCTATCGGACAGCATCAGAGCTCTAGTGTCCGGGTCAGAGATTGAAGAGGCCAGTGAGGAAAGCAGCTCTGATGAGGATGACACAATGGTCACTGTCTCTAATGACAATAACACTGAAGAGCAGGTAACTTCTTCATCCTGCCCCGTCTCTCTTGAAGTTTCTGAAGACAGGAACTGCTTTCCTTCAGAAAATCCTGATTCCCTGAAGAGATCCCTTCAGACAAGCAACCTACTTGCTGAGGAGCAAGCTCAAGATATTGCTCGACTGAAGATCTTGTTGGTTCTCCAATTGGCATCCAACAAGGTGAAGGACTCTAAAATCTCAGCTCTAGAGAGTAGTCTAGAGAATGAGAAAAGAATAGTATCAAACTTTTCCAAGGTTGATGCTATAAAGAGAAAGTAAGAAAATGGGTGGATCTCCCGGATTATCAATTCGTGGAGAAATGGGGAAACGGTATTCCGACCCCCCACTCCAAGCAGGAAGGCAACTCATCATGCCTTCAGGTATGACCACAGGAATAATCGTGGTCACTGCAAGGGTGATCTGTCCTCATGTGGAGACACCCGTAGTGCAAGGGCCGTCGTGGCCACCCATGAGAGAATACCTAAGGCTCATTCTGAGCCCTTTGTATTCACTACCACTGCCTCAACTCGGTGTGAATCTGCATGTACCACTCTCAGAACACTTCTCACCACCCGAGGACACAGGACAAGGAGGTTAGAAGTCATGGTGTAAGTTTTCATGGGGCCTCAGGAAGGGGGATGCCTGAAAGGAAGGCACCACCTCCCCGGCCTCATGATGCTCGCAACATGCATTCCTTCCACCCTTCCACGTGTCACGGTGGAAGAGGAAATTTTGTGAGGAGATCATTCCCTATCCCGTTTAGACCTAGGACCATGACTACCTCAGTCACTAGATCAGGTCAGAAACGGCGATACAACATTCACCCGTGTTGGTGCTGTGGCAAAGTGGGACACTTTGCCATAGACTGTTGGCACAACCCCTCTATGTCAAGGGCAAGGGCCTATCCACATTTTTTGGGCAGAGGTAGTCTTCCTGACAGGTTTTCTGAAGGAAGGAAGTCGAGTGCTTATGCTAACAGGAACCTAGGACCCAATATGTATTGGGTTCCTAAGGTAAAGTAACTCTTTCTTGCAGGGTAGTCTAGGTTCCCGTAAATATGATGGGAACTAGACAGTAGATGGCTCAAGACTAAATTGGAATAAGCGTCTGGAATAACAGATGTGATATCTACATGGTCATACTCACATTGAGCTCCTAATATGTTTTACCTGAGGGACTAAATGATAACTCTCGTAATCCCAGGTACCTTTGATTAGTTGCAGGACTTGAGTCGTATTGTATCCACATTTACATATATATATATATATATATATATATATATATATATATATATATATATATATATATATATATATATATATATATATATATACTTATACTTGCACTTATATGTGTGTACATCTAAGGATATGTTAACACGGTGAACATAAACCATAAATACAACAATGAAGACTTATCGGAAATTCCACTGGTAGATTCGAGAACTAACATCTACAGGCGTAAATTAGTTCACTGAAAACTAACGAAGATACGTCTTTGGAAATCTCGACAACGAAAATACGTCATTGGAAACCTTGCCATCAATAAATGTTTGGAAAAGCCGGTTCAAGCCCTAATAGCTTGGCTTTAAGGAGTATTTATATATTTAGAAGATTTTCAAATCGACTCAGACAAACTCGAAACCCGCTTAACCCGAAGTCTTCCGCCAAACACACGGAAACCGTTAGAATCCCCTTTACTCGTCGATCCTTCGTACATGGGCATACTCACGATCCTTTATATATTTAGAATTCCCGCCGACCGTTCACATTCCGTAGGAATCCCGCCGAAGGACCTTATCCGCAGGAAACTCGCCGAATCCCGCAAGAAATCCCGCAAGATTCTCGCCGATTCACCAAAGGTTTCCCGCAACCGTCTCACCGAAGGTCTTCCGCCGATTCTTCCCCTTCTGTCGACATCCCGCAAGATTCACTGATCGCAACTCGCGAAGAACTCCGTCAATCTCAGCATGCAAAAATCCCGTCGATCTCGTCGATCCCGTCGCGTGCACCTACCAGGTGTCCTTCGTCTTCATCGATCTAACTCACTGTCTACGCCTTTAGGTAACCACATCGTCACCCTTACTTGGACTTGATCACTAGTGTCGCCTCCTTTTTGCCTTTTGATTAAGCGTAGAGTAGGGATTCTCTCCCTAGGTCTGCAATGGCTCCAAGGACTACCGCTGGACTGATCACTGGATGTGAGCTAGTTCGCACAGGATTCTCTCATGCCTCAGATGAATTCAGGAACATCATCCTTATGCTAGAGGAGGCTGGACTCGCATTCGTACTAGAGCATCCCTATAAAATTCTGGACAAGGAGGTGCTGGAGTTCTTTGCAACCGCAAAACTCCGGAATGACGACTCTCTTATCAAAAGCAAAGTTGCCGGGGCAAAGATCAAGATGTCTGCCAACAAGCTGACCCACTTCCTGCAGCTCTCTAGCTCGGAGCACGAGGATTATCTTGAGGAAGAAGACAAAACCAAGACTCTATTATTCTGTGGTCTCGCTCGAGGAACTCAGTCAATAAAGCGAAAGGATATGAATGAAGAAGGGAAACTTCTGTCAGACATAATTGGAAAAGTACTCATATGCAAGTCGGGCTCTCATGACCATATCTCTGCGGACATGTTCAAGATCCTGGTGGCAATTGTCTGCAGAAAAAGCTTCAACTGGGGAGCATTGCTGTTTGAGAAGATAAAGGACACCCTGAGATCTCCTAGCTTTGGCCGAATCATCAGTCTGTATCTCAATCAGTTGAATGGAGATAAGTATGACATGATTAAAGGTGTTCCTCTACATTACTTAAAGAAAATGGACTCAAGTGTCTTTAACAGGTGGGAGAGGCGCGTTGGGCAGGCCGCTGTGGTAGGATAACAGGAAGTATCTCCAGCAGTAATCCCCAGTGAAATTCCTGACGCTTTGACTGCAGGAATTCAGGGGGAGCCTCTACCCACTGATGCTCATATCGTATCTGACATCTCCCAGATGGCCAGAGATGCAGTGGCAGCGATACAAGAAGCAAGTGAAACTGTGCTAGAGAATGAGGAGGCTCTGAACCTGAACGATCAAGGAGCCGAAGCTAATATAGAGGAGACTGCTGACGAAGATGATGCCGATGCGCATGATCTCATGGATGATGAAGGTGAAGAAGAAGGCAATGAGGGACAGGAAGCATTGGAGACTCAGGATATCATTGAAGCTCCATCTGACAAGCACGCACCTGAGATCGTTCCTGAGAACATTGGTGCACGAGTGGAGGGGGAGTCCGAGAAATCTATAGATGCTGCAAGTATTCCTCCCTTAGAGGCTGTGCTCCTGTCCAGCTCTACAGGTGCATCTGATGAAGTGCAAGGCCAAGAAGTGCCTCAGGCTCATCCACTATGAGATGATCTCGCCACTCACACCGTGAATATCATTCAGGGCATAGTGGATGAGCTTAAGGCATCTTTTGAGAAAGCTCAAGATAAAATGTTGAAAAGGATCAAGAAATCTGAAAATCTCATGCTCAAGAACATGGTGGAGATCAATCATAAACTTGACGTGATGGAAAAGAAATTTGAAGATAAGTATACAGCGGCCGGCCAAGCTGTCACTCTTCTTATGGCCGGATTGAAAAAGAACACCGATACTCTCATCGTAGTAAATTAGAATGCTCATGTCGTAGCAAACAACATTCAAAAGTTTGATGGCAATATGGTAACTCTCAACACCAATCAGCAGACCTTGGTCACTGAATTCTCCAGGACTACAAAGCATATTGATGACTCACTGCACTCCTATGCAAACTCCATCGTGGTTGAAGCCAAAAAGGGGGAGAAGGAATATATAGCTAAGATGGCTGAGCTTAGGGAAGTCATGATCAACAACTTCGAACAGTCAAACAAATATGTCTATGACAGTTGCTGGTGGATGCTCCAACAGGCGTTAGGCGTCGATTTGAATCCTGCGGGTATTCATGCTCCTGAGACTACTACGGCTGTTGAGGGAGTAAGTGCTGCAGAAGTTCCCATGAGTGAAGCTGATGCTAGGGCTATTTCCAAAGCAAAACGTATGGCCATGTTTGACCAAGAGGCCCTAGCAAAAGCCAGGGACAAGAGAAAGTTTGAAGAAGGGACATCAAAGGAAACACAAGCTGAAAAGAGAATCAGACTGAAGGAGGAGGAAGTAAGAAACGAAAAGTGGAGTCCAGTATCCAAGAGTATCATATTGGACACATTCTGGCTACAGGAACAAGGGGAAATCAATCAAAACGATGTATACAGCCAGTATGAGTGGGAGATGCATAAGACGTATGAAGCCAAACAGAACATCTTTTTCAGGACCAATACTGCGGCAGATAAAGCTCCTCCTCCCAGATATTATCTGAAGCCCAAAGAGTATATGGAGAGGCAAAGAAAGAAGTATTTTGCTCAAAAACTCAAGGATGACTTAGCCAAAGAAAAATAGTCAAAAATTTATAGCCTGTCATTCTCTCTTAAGAACAATTAACGTTTATTGTTAGTATATGAACATTCTTGAGATTATATATATATATATATATGTATTTGAATTTATGAATGACTCAAATCTTGATCTGTTTGCCTATATTCTCTTGTGCTACATATTTAAATTCTGAATGTTGTTTATACTATCTGGTTGGTGTTATTCATCTTAGCTAGTAGGGTTTTTGCTTCGTCAAATAGGGGGAGATTGTTGGGTATTATATCCACAATTACCTGGATTTGAGAAAGCCACCTGTCAAGCTAAGATGAATTCACAATGTATTTGAAGAGACCTCTTAAGTTGTGCTTGCAGTTATTCCACGCTAAGTGCATACCAATGTCAGGGTGCAGTAGGTCAATATACACGGGTCTGCACGACGTAATCCCTCGTTGAGCAGATCAGGTGTGTTGGCCTACGTGTACTCTCTCTATTGGAGTTCACTTACTTTCAAGTACAGGGCTGTAACTATGCAAGAGCAGACAAGGAGCAAGGATGGGTCAAGGAGCAGCTCTTGGGTGGAAAGACGAAAAATTGTCTAAGTATAAATCGATGAGAATCACCAAGTGATTCTCGCCGATTCGGCGAGAATCACTAGTGATTCTCGACGAATCGTCGAGAATCACTAGTGATTCTCGCCGAATCGTCGAGAATCTAGTGATTCTCGCCGACTCTATCGGCTACCTCAAAACGGTGCCAAGTAAGATTCGGCGAGAGAATCACTAGTGATTCTCGCAGAACCCATCGTTGAGCAGATCATGGCCAAGTAATATTCGTCGAGAATCATCAAGTGATTCGGCGAGAATCACTAGTGATTCTCGACGAATCGTCGAGAATCACTAACTGATTCTCGCCGATTCGTCGAGAATCACCTTCGATTCTCGCCGATTTTGACTTGGCAGTTTTTCTGAAAACAGCTGGACCGGATTCTGCCGCTGGCACTATTTTGAACCGGATTTAGGGTTTCTTCTTGTGGGACCCACAACGGTCATCTTGAAGTTGTCTACAGTATAAATACAGGTGTATTTTTGAACAGTAACAACAACGGAGAAAAAGACAAAAACACGGGCCGCGACGTGACCTAGATCGCTAGTTCTGCTCCGCCGCCACCGTCGCCGCTCACGCTAGTTGGTCGCCGTTTGATCGTGGTTTCTTCCAGATCTCCGGTGACAGAAGCTTATCCAAGCTTAGAGTCTCACGTGTCTAACCGGAGATCTCTTGTCTCTTGATTTGTAGATCGGGAAAATCTTCCCCATCCAAATCGATCGAGACGATTGATCCTAGTGTGACCGTTGGTTGACCTAGCTAGCTTCGCTATGAAGTTTGGATCTCTAAAGTACAGCAGCCTCACATCGTTGTCGCCGCCGATCCCGTGAACCTAGCCGCCGCCCATGTTGCCGACGCCGGTTCCGGGGAGATTCTCTCCAAGAGAGATCTAGGGTTGTGGACTCTTCGTGGACTTCAAGAACACGTCGTCAACGAAGAGGGACACCGTAGTCTCCAAACGTAGTTTGTATCTCTTGTACATTCTAGTTTATTTTATTTGTAAAGGAACGTTGGTTCCTAGTTGTAAGGGTTGGGTGCAACCCGTGTTGTGGGAGTGTTGACTCCTACGTGTGGAAGGGTTCCTTTCGATAGTGCAAGGATTGGATTTCAATCCGGTTGGAGAAGTGACCGAGTCGTCCCTTGTTGGGAGATAGGTCGAAGGGGGAAAGTGGATGTACCCAAATCGGGGAACCACTATAAATACCTTGTGTACTCTGTTGTGCTGTGTTGTTTTATTTTCGTGTGTAGGTACAATTTAAATTCCGCATAAACGATGCACGTCACCTATTCCCCCCCCCCCCATAGGTGAAGATAGTTGACACTAGGTGGACTTTCACAAATATATGTGTCTACATCAAATGCAGAAGCAGAATACATGGCTGCTGGCAGCTGTTGTTCACAAATGTTATGGATATAAAATCAACTTCTAGACTATAGTGTCAACTTAAATAATTCAACATTATTTTGTGATAATACTAGTGCTATTGCTATAGCACAGAATCTAGTTCACCATTCTAGAACTAAGCATATTGAAATAAGACATCATTTCATTAGAGATAATGTAGACAAAAAGAAAATTAACTTAATCCATATTCCTACTGATCTACAGAGAGCAGACATTTTCACCAAGCCCTTGGATGAGAAAACTCATCTGTTCTTTATAAATCAACTGGGAATGATTAATGGAGAAGAGTTAAATTAGTTTCTGTCTGCATTCGACGAATTTTTCAGAGTTCGTCGAACGAAGTTCGATGAATTAGGGAAAGTTCGAGAGATTCTCGTCGAACGGAGATCGACGAATTCTTTGTGTGTGGAAATAATTTTCGTTGACCGGAGATCGACGAACTTTGCTTCAGAAGACATTTCGTCAAAAGGAGTTCGATGAACTATTTTCGATTCTTCTGGATGAGATCGACAAATTATCTGTCTATAATTTATTTCGTCGAGCTCAGTTCGAAGAATTGTTTCTTTTTCGTGGAACGGAGATTGTCGATTCATATTCTGAAAATCCTATATATAGATTTTTTTGGACCTCTGTCCCGTGCTTTCAGTTCCTTTGCTCTTGATCGTCATTTTTCTCTGTCTTTCTTGCAGGTCATCAATGACGATTCCAGCGAGCACCTTAGCCGCAATGAAATATTATACTGGTTTTGATATGGATTTCGATTCTTTCCAACATTCTGACCCCATATTTCTCTATATCTTGGAACAACTAGAATAACTTCATCTCAAGGATTTCATGACCAGACAGATTAAACTACATGGAACTGAAATAAGAGAATGGGTATACACGTCTACTGTCTCTGAGGATGATATTTTGACAGGAAATATCGGGAGTCATGCTGTTTCATTATATCCCGCAATTCTTTCTGAGATTTTTTGATTAGTAAATGGAGAAGATGACATGGAAATGGTTTCTGAAGAATTTGGAGATATGCTGAAGTTAATGGTGTTTTCAGGAAGCAACCCTAATAAGCTGTTGAAGAAGCAACTGTCTGCCGCATACCAGCTCCTGGCGGATATGGTAGGAAAAGTGCTGATGGGCAAGCACTCAGCGCACGACTACATCACCCGCTACCAATTCCTTATCATGTGTGCGGTGGTGAATAAGCGTCCCATGGATTGGATTAAGATTTTCTTTGAGTTGATAAAGAAGAAGAACAGCAAGAAGGAAGTCTGTTTCGGAAGAATCTTGGGGATCTTTCTTCAAGAGAAGGCTGGTGAACTCATGGTCTCCCCGACCATCTTCATCAAGGCCAGCAAGCGCCTCACCTGCGCTCTGTTTGGTAGATGGGAGAGGACTATCTCCAAGCCGTCCAATGCTTCCTCCTCCTCCATCCCAACTTCTGAGAGCACCAGGGCTGTAAAGGCCACTCCCCACGCTGCAGAAGAGGTCATTACATCTCCACCATCTCTTCCTACACAACTTCCAGCAAAACAACTCCCTTCCTCTTCCATTCATTTTTCAACACCTCAATCTCCTCAACATACTCTTGTGCCTACTCCTCCTACATCTCCACCTCTTGACATTACAAACATTCCTACACCCCCTGCTTCACCTCAGGAGACATCTATTCCTACAGCTCCTCAGTCTCCTCTTCCCCCACACTTATCCTCCATTCCATCTTACAACATACCCACAGACTCTGCCACACCAGATGTCCTTCCTCCTCTTTCCCATCCATCTGTTCCTCCTACTTCATCTACTTCTTTACCTTCATCCACTATCTCTCCATCCTTGGAATCACCCACTGTATCTACACTCATATCCCTGCTCACTCCCCTCATCAAATCCCTTATCACAGAGGCCATTACACCTCTTGTGAATTCCATTCATTCTTTAACTGCCCAGATTTATGCCCTATCTGTTGCCCCCTCTTCATTCAGGGGCCAAGCTCCAGGTTCTCCTGAACCCAGGCAGGGGGAGATGCTCAGTGATGAAGTTGCAGCAGATGCAGATGCAGCAGGAGCAGCAGTTCCCTCTACAGCAGATGCAGATTTAGATGAAGATGCAGAAATTTTGAAAATTTTTCCAGAATATAATTCTGAGATGATTGAATTAATTCATTTTATGGATACTGACATTAACTTAGATGAGTCAGTTGAACAAATAAAACCTGTTGGTGATTTCATTATGAATCCCACAGTCAATCTACCAGAACTACTACAAGTTTTTGATACTGTACATATGCAGTTTCTTCCAGCAGATTTTACTAAGCCACATTTGGCTATTGTACCCTATACCTCTCCAGTTAGTCCAGAAGTTACTAAGAAACTCTGTCACAGTTTTTCTATTCTAGCTTTAGCTTCAATCTCTATAGCCAGTCCAGAAGTCATTCTAGAAGATATCTCAGCCCCAGTTTTTGTTATGGATGACTCTCCTATGCCAGATTTGGATGAGCTAATCCTGGCTGACATTGAAGAGGAAAACAAGGCAGTAGTTGAAAGCTCTGTACCTATTATTTCTGATTCCTGTGCAGTCTCCTCCCCTCCTCTTGTTGAAACTCCAGTTCCTGAACCTTCTGCCCCTCCTCCAGAAAAAGCTGTTATTTCTGATAAAGCCTTAAAAGCTTTGGATGCTCTTTATGATAACCCTCAGGATTCTGATTCTGAATATGAAGATGATGATGATGATTTAGATGAAGATGCTGCAAATAAGAAAAAGAAAATGTTATCAAAGAAAAGAAAGGCTCCTCCTCCTTCAGCTCCTTAGCCTAATCCCACTGCTGACACCCCTTATTATATTTTGCATAATGTTACACCTTATAAGGGAATGCCTGCATAGATGTGGCTATCCAAGAACCAGCAGAAGGATAGGAAGAGAATCATGAGATATTCCCCTCCTCCAATTCACAGATACAGAAATGATCCTCCTCCTCCTCCTCCTCCAGCAGCTGGTGCTAGTGGCTCTAGCTCTCAGAGATCTGCCCCCATGCAAACATATCAGAGACAGTCAGGGAGATCATCTAGAAGCAGCCAGCAGAGTCAAACATCCTCAGGTAATCAACAACAACAGCATCAGCAGCAGCAACAGTAACAAATATCAGAAGTACAAAAAGCTAACAGTCCAAAAATGCCATATTCTCCTCCAATTCCATTTGAAGATCCTGAAACTACAAATACTACAAGAATGGCAAGATACCAGGAATTAATTGGACTATCTTTGATCAATAAAGCCAAGGCTGAAGGAAAAGACACATCAGGATTCACAACAATGTCAAAGTACAGAAAAGAAGAGTTGAAAATGTTTGACAAAGGCAATAAACTGTTTAATGTTGATGACTATATGAAGCTCCATCCAGAAGTAGTTGTCCCCAGAGCTACATCATTGAATATTATTGGGGCAGCTGATATGACTATGACAAAGGTTCAGGCTTCAGATCCAAAGAGAGAAATCATTTTCAAAAAGCCAGGAGAGCAGACATCAGAAGACAGGTCCAAGCAGAAAAAGAAGAAGTAATCTTTATCTTGTTTTAATTTCTTTTTGCTCTTTCTTTCAGAACTGTGCCTTTTGTTTAAACAAAGCCTATGTATATATATATCTGCTTCATGTGTTAGTAATTCTCTACCAGATATATTTCTTTTCTTGCTTTGTTTATCTGTTTGTTTCTGTTTTGACTCTGTTAGTGGCCTTACCCAAATAGGGGGAGATTGTTGGATCCCTAGTTGATTTGGGCTAGGTTCACTTGCTTAGGATGTGACCCATCATGTATAGTCAGGGTCAATTTTGTGTCCTAGAGTCTAGGTCAAGTCCTTAGAGTCAACTTCAGATGGACCAGCTATCAACAAGAGCATCAGAGACTCCAGACTTAGAAGATTTCAAGACTAAGTAAAATGAGTTCGACGTTCGTCGAACTCAGCTCAACGAAAGGTGTTCTGCGCTCGACGATCGTGAGACATTTATTTGTGCTGAGCTCGACTATCTTAGTTCTCTATTCGACGAATGTTGAGGTTCTACATCAAGCTAAAGTCAGGACAACTTCAGAATTTTTCTAAGTGCAATTTCAAGCTTTGATCGACGAACAGGATTCTGAGCTCGACGAACTTGGACCTCAAGTTCTCAACTTCTCAGGTCGACGAAGTTAGCTTCTCAGGTCGATGAATGCAGTACTCTACTCGATGAATTCTGAACTTAGAGTATTTGTGTCGACACTTAGGGCATGTGTCGACACCAGACAATTTATGTCGACACCAGAAGATTTGTGTCGACACCAGGATATCAGTCAACACCAGCTCATGTCGACACCAGAAGATTTGAGTCGACACCAAGATCAATCAGTCGACACCAACTTATGTCGACACAGAATATCAATTACTCAGTATATTTTGACTAAGTCCAGAACTGTTCTACGCTCAACGAATTTGGATCTCAGCTCAACGAATGAAGACTATCTGTTCGACAAATGAAGATTGTCTGGTCGACGAACTCTCTCAAGCTCAGCTCGACGAACTCAAGCTCAGCTTGACAAACTCAAGCTCAGCTTGACTAACTCAAGCTCAGCTCGACGAACTCAAGCTTAGCTCGACGAACTCAAACTCAGCTCAACGAATTGTGTTCTTCGTTCGACGATTCCAGACTAGGTCTTATTCAGGTTTCCCATCCCGTTTCTTGGTGATAATTCCGGAGTTATTAATGTCAGATCTTCTCGGAATGTTACCGTTAGAACGCGCATTGACTATGGACTAATACATGCCATTTTCCATGGGACAGTTAGGGAAATCATTTATTGTCGCTTCCTTCCCAGGCAGACTATAATTACTACTCAAACATTCAAATTTTGAATGTTCCTCAGTCAGTCAACTGATAGAAAAGAAAAGGCTTAATCAGTAAGAGAGACAAGAAGCAATACAGATAATCAGACAGACACACTCAGATTACACAGAAGAATAAACATACAGAAATCTAAAGTTCTACTGCAATCAGCTTGGCCAGAGAACAACTTCATCAAGAAGAAGAAGAACATTCAAATATTATCAAGAGTCTTCTTCCTTCAACTCTACAGGACAACTTCTAAGGACGACAAATATCAATCTGTCAAAGAAGTTCCTGAAGCAAATTTCTGATCCAGGAATTCTAGGTCTTTGAAGACCTATCACCCTGAAGCAGTGCTCCAGTTTTCCTGATCTCAGGGGGAGCAAAATCTACAAACATCAATCCACAGTCTTCTCAGTTGTTATAGAGATAGAGAAGATACCATCACCTCTTTTCCAACTCCTGTACAGGGTTTTAATTCCCTTCAAAATTATTCTGTTTGCAAGTCTCCTTCCAAAAGACTTGAGGTTTTGGTCTTTGAGCACCTGAACAAAAGCTCATTGGTGTCAGGCACCTGATCAAAAACCTGAGTGGATTCCTACCAGGGTGGTAGAAGAGTGGATGTACCCAGGTTGGGGAACCACTATAAAATTTCTTGTGTCGTCTGGTTGCCCTTTTCTTTTGTTTTGGCTGTGCTCTGTGACTATATAGTTTGATGTGCTTATTTTACCTAGGCTTACAACAAAAGTTGTAAAAAGTTTGTAGTAAGCACAATACTCTATTCACCCCCCCCCCCCTCTAGAGTATTTCAGATCTAACCTGCACTTTCATATTATTCCCTAGAGCGGAGTATTATTTTTCTGATAATTATCTTGTCGGTATATTTTTTATATAATAAAAAGGTAGAAAACATAAAATGAAAGCATAAAAAGAAAGCAAGAAGGTGAAGCCAATGAAGAGCTTAGCTCGATGGCACCGAAAAGAATTTGAACTAAAATATACTTTTAATAAAAAGAGCTCCTAAGTTTCTAATTAATTAAGGCGGAGACTTGGCCGTGGAGGTTCCACTAGAATGAGCTCACTTATCTCTAGGAAAATCTCTCACCTGAACGCTAAGACTATTCGACCGAACGTTAGTCCGACGAAGGATTCCTCTTAACATCCGCATTACACTAAGAACCCCGCCATTGGGTGGGGAACCCAATCCGGTAGAGTTTGCATGCCTCCTCTCTCGAGAGTTAGTGCAGAACACTCTTTACCAAGGGGTGATCTGTCCATACGCACGGCCTCTCGGCTAGCGTATGGAAAAAGAAAATAGGGCCCACACATCGATATGTGGTCCTACGCGTTGTTAACCCCGGACAAACCTTAAGAAATTTAATTAATTAGAAAAAAGGAACTTTAATTATTTTAAGCTATTTTATTTGTCCCAATGCTCTTCGATACTAAGGGCTAAGAACAGTTAGCCACTCATCGAAATGGGGATGGCTTGCGAGGAAAAGCAGTAAAATAAAGCAGTAAATGAAAGCGATAAAAAAAACAGGAAAGTGAAAGCAGTAAAATGAAAACAGTAAAGGAAAGCTGAAAATTACAAGTCCTACTCAAACGAGTAGGGCTGAAATGAAAGCAGTAAAATGCGAGTCCCAGCGCAAATGCGTGGGCGGGAGAAAGAAAGCGGGTCCTACTCAAATGAGTAGGACTAAATAAATGCAACACACGCACACACTCGATAGAAAGTAAAACTCGCGCACACACTCTCTCGACATAAAGTAAACACACTCACTCTACAGGAAAGTAAAACACACTCACACACTCTACTGAATGAAATAAAGCAAAGCATCATTTAACTCTTAACGAGTAGGCATAAATAAATGCACAAGTACAAAAAATTAAGAAAAGCTAAGTTATCCAAAAATTAAAACAACTGCATTTCTACCGCTAGAATGAGGTAAAAATGCATAAAAAGATGAAATAAAAATAAAACGAGCAAAAGGGTTGCAAATAAACGCAAAAACGGAAATGCTCGAAAACTTAAAACGAATACATTTCTATCGCTAGAATGGGGTAAAAATGCATAAAAAGAAGTCAGAAAAATTAAACGGACAAAAGTTTTAAATGAAAATCAAAGTGCATGAAAAATTAAAACAACTAAATTTCCATTATTATGATTTTATAAAAAATGCTAGAAAAGTGATAATAAAGTTAAAAGGAGTAAAAGGTTTTACGGATAAAAATGAACAAAACTAGCGAAAAAGATAAAAAAACACTTTTAAAACATTTTTATAAACTCATAAGGATTGACAGGATATGAACGAAAAGCTAAATTATGAAAATTATGAAGATTATGAAAGCAATAAAACTAAGTTAAACTCATACACACACACACCCTTAGAAAAGAACAAAAAACAAAGTTAAAAACAAAAACAAATAAAATTGCATAAGGTGTGTTACTTAGATTCATTCTCAAACCATATAAAGAGGAAAAAACATTTTATTAAGTAAAAAACACTGGTTACAGAGGAACGAAAATAAAAAACTAAGGAGAGGGGGAGAAAATCCCTTACATAGCATTGGAATTCATCTACGCAGCACAACACCTATACAAAATGAATCCAAAAGGGAACAGAAACTCTTACAGCAAGCTGGTATTTATAGAAAAAAAATCAAAGTACACGCCCCATGACACGGACGTGTAGGGCGGCATGTCAGCACTGTACAAAATGTGGCCGTCGATTTGACGGGAAAGGGGACTTCGGGCTGGACACGTGTCGTTCACGTAGCGGTCACGCCCTAGGTCACGCCCTAGGTCACGGGCGTGACGCTGGGCGTGTCAAGAAGGTGGATCTGGGCACGGGTCGCACCGAAAGTCGTCGCGCATGTCTTGCCGGCCAGGTGGAAAAGTCACGCCCCAGGTCACGGCGTGACTATGGGCCTGTCGCTGGGAGTGTCGGGTTGAGTCGACACTCGATAAATGTCGAGCAGAAATTGTCGAGTTGAAAAATCATCGAGCTGATGGAGAATCGTCGAGCCCGAGTTTGTCGAGCGAAAATCGTCGAGCAAAATTTCATCAAGCAGGAAATGAGTCACGCCCTAGGTCACGGGCGTGACTCTGGGCGTGTCACGGAGGTGTCGACGATCGTCGAACGGAAAGTCGAGCTGAAATCGTCGATCGTAATTTGCCGAGCCGAAATTGTCGATCGGAAATCGTCGAGGTGAAATCGTTGATCGGAAATCATCGACAGGAAATTTCTCTTTAAAATTCGCTGATTCCATGGGTTTGACGAATCACGGCCTGGACACGGGCGTGACCAATAAGTCAGGGGCGTGACTTGGCAATTTTTTCAGATTTGTATTTTTTTCCTGAAAAATAAAATAAAACAAGTTAGTAAAATATTTACAAAAATAGGAGCATTTTATTGAATAAAAACAAGTAAAAATGACAAAAATAAATGAAAACGACTTATGTAATGTATATAAAAATAAGTATATTTGCAATTCAGCAAATACCCCCATACTTAAGATTTTGTTATTCTAGAGCAAAAGTTTGAGGTGAACTTATAAGGAATAGAAAAAACTGTAAGTTTAGCTACCGCTTAATAAATTATAAGAGAGATCTAAATAAATATACGGGGTATAAGAGTTAAGTCCTAAAATTATGTAGATGATTTAAATAGCGCAAAAGTTTTGGCCAAAATACTTCTTGATGTAATCAAATAGAATGCAATAATTGTAATGGTTAGATTAACGAAAATAGTTTGGAATTATATGAACTCTAGCTTATAGCAGTGTCAACTGAAATAATATAATTTACTAATTATGCTCTCAAATAGATTTTTGAATTAATTATAGAATCGTGAAATTGGCTAAGGGGGTTGATGTTGGTTTATGAAGAGGGTTTTGATTTTTGAGGTGAGGTAATTTTTTCTCAAACCTCCATTTTTTTTCTTTATAGGATTATTAGGAAAATGAAATCTTATTTTCCTAATATGATCTTTGTAATTGTTTTTCAACTTCATAATAAAATTAACCCAATCTATATGTGTAGGAGTAATGACTTTTATCCTCTTACTCCATAACATATAATCTTTTTAATTTTATTGGGTGCCTATGTTTACGGAATGAAATCTTATTCCCATTGACATAAAATCTTTTTAAAGATAAAATTTTTATCATGCCAAGTAGGTCATGATAGGTAAGGGGAGAAAAGAAAACTAGATTTTTTTAATCCTAAAAATATTTGAGAGCAACCTTAATAAATTGTACATTCCAATTTTTCAGAAAGCTAAAAGTAAGTATAATTAAATTCTATATTTGTTATTTCCTAACATAATACACGTGCTCCTATCAATGAAAATTAGAAGTAGTGCCTAAAACGAGTTCGCTATTTTTAACAAAGCATAATGAATTCTTTAAAACTTAACCCCGACTATTTAAATTTTTCAATCAATAATTAACAAACGAATAGCAAACAGAGAATTAATAAAATTCACATATAAATAAACTCAAAACAAAATTTTTAGATAACAAGAAAATTAAGAATTGAGATATTCGATTTATGCGTTACATAATTAACAAAATATTTTTGGGATTTTAGGGTTTTTAACATTTTTTGTATTTTTTTGTGATTATGATTTTTTTTGTTGAATTTTTAGAGTTATTATCTTTTTTAGTAATTTTTGGTTTTTCTAATTTTTTGATGTTTTAGTGTATTTTGATAAGTAATTTACAAGAATGAGGAGAGAAAGAAGTGTTATTTCCAAAAGAGATATTGGGGGAAAAGAGATCAAAATTTTTTTGTTGTTTTTATTTTTAAATAATGTACAAAGAAAAAACTCGAAGGCAGACTGCGAACAGACCCTTATTTGGGTGGTTGGTTTGATGAGTCGAATGCCGCGGGGAGGCAAACTGCACGTTTTTATAAATAAGAAGATGGGGGGAGATTTTTACAAAAACTATTTACAATGAAAAAGACAAAAAAAATTTTGAATTTTTTTGTTGTTTTATAAGTTTTTTTTGTGATTTATTTTATTTTATGATTTTTTTGATTATAAATAAAACAAGTAAAAAAATTTTAAGATTTTAAGTTTTGCAAATTCTTTTGTATTTTTGATGACTACAGAATAAAAAAAATGCAGAATAAGAAAACACCCCCATACTTAAACTCAACATTGTCCCCAATGTTGCAGTCTAAGTATGCAGAACGATTAATATACAAAATATAATATGTGCAAAAATAAAAAGAGAGGGTAGGAACTTCCCTAAGATGAGTTCGGTGGGGCCCGGGTTGAAACCATGCATTATTGTTAGAAGAAGGAGCAAAAATGTAACAAAAAAAATTAAAGGAAAAATATAAACTCGGCCGAAAATGTGGGAGGTTGGGGGTGGCAAGTGCTTGTGTGACGCGAAGGTAGCTAAGGCCTTAGCTAAATGAGCGTGGACAAAATACATCCCCAAACGCCCACAAGAGCAAAGAACGTGCCGAATTAAAACAAAATAAGTTAAAATAAAATAAACAAAATATATATTTCTAAAATCAAATTATTATATGTTTTTGGTGTTTTTAAGTAGATTTTTAGTTTTTAGTTAGTTTTTTTTCATAATGAAAATAGATTTTTTTGTTAAGTTTTTTTCATTTTTTATATATTTTTAGATTTTTTTAGTTTTATATAGTTTTTTTTGTTTTTTTTTTCAAATTTTTAGTTTTATAGGTTTTTCAAATTTTTTAGTTTTGTAAGGTTTTCAAATTTTTTAGTTATATAGGTTTTTCAAATTTTTAGTTTTATATGATTTTTAAAAAAATTTTAGTTTTTAAGATTTTGTAATTTTTTTAAGTTGTTGTTATTATTATTATTATTAGGATTATTATTAGTATTAATTTTTTGATTGCCAGTTTAAATTTTTGATATATATATATAGGTAAAATTAATAGTTTTTCAGGGTTTAAAATAACGACTCGAAAAGCTCCCCGGCAATGGCGCCAAAAACTTGATGCGTGTTAAAACTCCAAAATTATTTTGCGAAACCGGCGCCCCGGGCGGTTTTATTTAAGAAAGGCGGATTTGGTTTTTATTTAGAAAACGGGGCGCGCGTATTTATTTATTTGGATATAAAACGGGTTAGATCGAGTTTTAACGAAAGGAGGCAAGTGCACCTATCGTGAGTAGTACAGGATATTCCGCGTGGAATATCGAGGTCATATTGTTCTCGGGGTCGGTTCGATTATTTCTACTCTTCCTTGGAGGGGACTATTATTTTCCCGATAATTATCTTGTCGGGATATTTTATATATAATTAAAAAGGCAGAAAACATAAAATGAAAGCATAAAAAGAAATCAAGAAGGTGGAGCCGATGAAGAGCTTAGCTCGATGGCACCGAAAAGAATTTGAACTAAAATATACTTTTAATAAAAAGAGTTCCTAAGTTTCTAATTAATTAAGACGGAGACTTGGCCGTGGAGGTTCCACTAGAATGAGCTCACTTATCTCTAGGACTATCGCTCACCTGAATGCTAAGACTATTCGACCGAACGTTAGTCCGGCGAAGGATTCCTCTTAACGCCCGCATTACGCTAAGAACCCCGCTATTGGGTGGGGAACCCAATCCGGTAGAGTTTGCGCACCTCCTCTCTCGAGGTTTAGTGCGGAACTCTCTTTACCAAGGGGTGATCTGTCCATACGCATGGCCGCTCGGCTAGCGTATGGAAAATGAAAATAGGGCCCACACATCGATATGTGGTCCTACGCGTCGTTAACCCCGGGCAAATCTTAAGAAATTTAATTAATTAGAAAACAAGGACTTTTAATTATTTTAAGCTATTTTATTTGTCTCAATGCTCTTCGATACTGAGGGCTAAGAAGTTAGCCACTCATCGGATTGGGGACGGCTTGCGAGGAAAAGAAGTAAAATAAAGTAGTAAATGAAAACGATAAAGAAAGCAGGAAAGTGAAAGCAGTAAAATGAAAGCAGTAAAGGAAAGCTGAAAATTGCAAGTCCTACTCAAACGAGTAGGATTGAAATGAAAGCAGTAAAATGCGAGTCCCGGCGCAAATGCGTGGGCAGGAGAAATAAAGCGGGTCCTATTCAAATGAGTAGGAGTAAATAAATGCAACACACGCACACACTCGACAGAAATTAAAACCCACGCACACAGTCTCTCAACATAAAGTAAACACACTCACTCTATAGAAAAGTAAAACACACTCACACACTCTACTGAATGAAATAAAGTGAAGCGCCTTTTAACTCTTAACGAGTAGGCGGAAATAAATGCACAAGTACAAAAAATTATGAAAAGCTAAGTTATCCAAAAATAAAAACAACTGCATTTCTACCGCTAGAATGCGGTAGAAATGCATAAAAAGCTGAAATAAAAATAAAACGAGCAAAAGGGTTGCAAATAAACGCAAAAACGGAAATGCTCGAAAAATTAAAGCGAATACATTTCTATCGCTAGAATGCGGTAGAAATACATAAAAAGAAGTCAGAAAAATTAAACGGACAAAAGTTTTAAATGAAAATCAAAGTGCATGAAATATTAAAACAACTAAATTTCCATTCTTATGATTTTATAAAAATGCTAGAAAAGTGATAATAAAGTTAAAAGGAGTAAAACGTTTTACGGATAAAAATGAACAAAACTAGCGAAAAAGATAAAAAAACACTTTTAAAATGTTTTTATAAACTCATAAGGATAGACAGGATATGAACGGAAAAGCTAAACTATGAAAATTATGAAGATTATGAAAGCAATAAAACTAAGTGAAACTCATACACACACACACCCTTAGAAAAGAACGAAAAACAAAGTTAAAAACAAAAGCAAATAAGATTGCATAAGGTGTGTTACTTAGATTCATTCCCAAACCATATAAAGAGGAAAAACAGTTTATTAAGTAAAAACACTGGTTACAGAGGAACGAAAATAAAAACTAAGGAGAGGGGGAGAAAATCCCTTACATAGCATTGGAATTCATCTACGCAGCACAACACATATACAAAATGGATCCAAAAGGGAACAAAAACTCTTACAGCAAGCTGGTATTTATAGAGAAAAAAAATTAAAGTACACGCCCCATGACACGGGTGTGTAGGGGGGCGTGTCAGCACTGTACAAAATGCGGCCGTCAATTTGACGGGAAAGCGGACTTCGGGCTAGACACGTGTCGTTCACGCAGCAGTCACGCCCTAGGTCACTTGCCTGACGCTGGGCGTGCCAAGAAGGTGGATCTGGGCGCGGGTCGCGCCGAAAGTCATCGCGCGGGTCTTGTCGGCCAGGTGGAGAGGTCACGCCCCAGGTCACGGCGTGACTGTGGGCGTGTCGTTGGGCGTGTTGGGTTGAGTCGACACTCGACAAACGTCGAGCGGAAATTATCGAGTTGAAAAATCGTCGAGATGCTGGAGAATCGTCGAGCACGAGTTTGTCGAGCGGAAATCGTCGAGCAGAATTTCGTCAAGCGGGAAGATGAGTCACTCCCTAGGTCATGGGCGTGACTCTGGGTGTGTCGCGGAGGTGTCGACGATCGTCGAACGGAAAGTCGAGCTGAAATCGTCGATCGGAATTTGCCGAGCTGAAATCGTCGATCGGAAATCGTCGAGCTAAAATCGTCGATCGGAAATCGTCGACCGGAAATTTTTCTTTAAAATTCGCTGATTCCATGGGTTTGATGAATCACGGCCTGGTCACGGGCGTGACCAATAAGTCACGGGCGTAACTTGGCAATTTTTTGCAGATTTTTATTTTTTTTCCTGAAAAATAAAATAAAACAAGTTTGAAAAATATTTACAAAAATAGGAGCATTTTATTGAATAAAAATAAGTAAAAATGACGAAAATAAATGAAAACGACTTAAATAATGTACATAAAATAGGTATATTTACAATTCATCACACGGGCATGCCACCAGCCGTGTCAGGCAAAAAAAATATGATTTTGAGGGAAATCGTGGTCGTCCATTCCTTCAGCTGGGATCCAAGGGCTGAGCTACCTCCCTGCTTCCTTAAGGCCATGGATTGAGATGAAAGAACTCATTTCATACTTGTCTTTCATCTTTCTAAATCCTAGACAGAGAAAGGGAGAGGAAGAAGGAGGAGCAGGAAAGGGGCTGGTCACTGGTGGTGTTGTGGTTTTCCGATGGGAGATCTGAGGCCAGCATTGCGGAGGAAAAGCTGTTGCGGTTCTTCCTAGCTAGTTAGGAGCTCATGGCACCGAAGCCGTCTTCAAGTGTAACGACCTTTCTTCCTAGCCATGTGAAGGCTTTCTTTTAGGCATATGCATATGATTCCCCCACCAAAGGGTGGTGTGTTATGGGAGTCTTTGGGAGGATTCATGGAATCCCCAGTTGATTGGCATATAGATCCGAAAATGGAGTACGGAATAGGCATGCTGTGTGAAGCCCATCTGGACAGGCTGGTCTGGATTGGTGATATTGCATACGCACCGGAGAAGACTCCGTGATAAACGTTTAGTTTAGGAGTCGACATGTTGGACCTGTGAAGGATGTAGCAGGAAGTACTGGAGTGGTAGTCCAGGAAAATACCCGTATAATGGTTATGTTGTTAGGTTCTCCTTGTGAAGGAAGTACTGGATTGGAATACCAGGAAAAGCCCTTTGTAATGCTTAATGTTCATAGGTGGTACCTGTGAAATGGAGTAACAGGAAGTACTGGCGTGGTAGCCAGGAAAGACCCCTGACATTGGTGATATTTGCGGTGTCATACCTATGAAGAGAGTAGCAGGAAGTACTGGTGTACCTAGGAAAGACCCACTGATGTGTGATACAAAATGGGTGTAATGGTAAGTACTAGTGCACCCAGGAAAACACCCATGCTTTAATGCCAAACAGGATCGGTGAAACCGACCCGCGCCTTTTCTTTAGCCGCGAGTACATTGTGCTCGATGATGGCAAGGCGAGTTGAGCAACAGGGGGGGGGGGGGGGGTTGGATGATCCGACCTGCGTTATGTCCGTACGACGTGAGACCTGAAAGTGCGGTCTGTTGGAGCGCATAGCAAGAGTCTTAGGCCTACGCGCCATGACACAATGGGGGGGGGGGGTACGGGCCAATCCCGGTGTCTTAAGACTAGAAATCAGGCTGCATGTCATGGAGTAAATGCTCAAGTGATTTGGCGTTGGGTTACGACCCGGATACGGTGGTGGGCAACTGGTCCGCCGGTACACCAAGAATGTGCCCTGAGTGCACGTACTGTCAGGCCGCGTGGCTGAGGATTGTGATGGTATGTATGTGCGTGAGAGCATATTGTATGATATATATATATATATATATATATATATATATATATATATATATATATATATATATATATATATATATATATATATATATATATATATATATATATATATGCTTGTAAAATGCTATGCCTGCAGTGAAGAATATCGCTGCCCTGGAAAAAGGGTAGGGTCATTATAATTTGGTCAGCTGAATGTTGACCGTTGCCTCTGTTTGCCACTATTGGGTAGACTGTCCCTGTGCAGGTGTTGGAGAGCCAAACGGGACGCAAAAAGGTTGATTTCCATTCTGCTTTTACTGTTGTTGCCGCAGCTAGCCCTTGAAGGCTAAATTACATGCAAATGTTGTGTTTTTTTGATGTGGTCGGCCTCTGCGCCAATGTTTGAGGCCACTATTCTGAAAGCCCTATAAGGCCAGAAGTCCAACCGTTTGTATTTGTAAAACATTCCTATGATATATAAAATGTGGAGCTTTTATATGTTGGACATTCAGGTGTGGAGTTCAAGTGTTAGTGTTAGGCTTCCGCTAGAATGCAATGTGTTAGGGTGTGATGCGCTACTCTGGTAACACTCTGTAACTTCACCTCCTGTTTTGTGGTATATGTTGTGGGGCCCTGGTCGGACCTTCTAGTATATACTATATGAACGGATGGGGTTGTTACATTTTCCCTCCCACCTATCCAACTGATTTGTTGGACTAGTTACAGACTCGACCAATATGCTCCTCAGAGCTTACATCGCAGGCCCTCATCCTATAATACAGATTATTCATAGAATCTAAACTCAGAACCACAAGGGTTCCTACCTCAGAGTTCTGTAGAGCTCCTACAGCTCAGTGATCCACTTCTCACCTACCTTAGCCTTATTTCTAAGGCCTACAACTTAGGCTCTTCATCCCTACAACTTCAGGCATACAGCCATACTCTCAGAGTGTTGCAACACTCCTACAACTCAGTAGCCCAACTAGGTACCTACAGCTCATCCTCCTCCAAGGCCTACAACTCAGTGACACACTTATCACCTAGAACTCAGTGAATATACAATCACCTACCTCGGGCACAACGCCCTACACTCAGACTGGGAGGACAACCCTACCTTAGATCCACACTTTGATCCTAACTCAGAGAGCAACACTCTCCTATATCAGGAAATAAAGCCCTACAGATCAGATCCACACTTGCATCCTACCTCAGTACCCCAATAGGGCACCTACCTCAGTGACTAATTAGACGCCTACCTTTGACACAAAGTGCCATATACTCAGATTCAGATAAACTGAATCCTACAGGAAGAGAATACAGAAAAGTTAAGAAAAATAAACAACTAACTCGGAGATAAGTCTCTGAGTATACCTTGCTGGACAGAGCAGATTTCAGTCCAGCATACTTGCTCTAGAAGGAATTAGTCTTCTTCTACAGCTAACTCTTTTCTGCTGCATAGATCAGCAGTAACTAGCTTGCTGAATGGAAGAATCATCTTCTCTATTCTTGAAAGAACTATCTTACTGATCTTGAAGAGCTCATCTAACTTCCTTTGCCTTGGCGGCTATCCCTACTGGACTTTAGCTCTCAAGCTTGGTGGAGAAGATGATGTCCAGCCACCACTTATTTTCTTTTTTCGTTCGATCTCTTTTGTTTTATGTTCGTTACCCTAATCCATTTTCATTTTCCTTTTTATATACATTTATTTGAATCAACGACACACTTGTATGTGGGCCCCAACCAAGGTTTGGTGAGCCCCACCTTTTTTAGAAAAGGACAAGGCAGTTTTCGGCGCCACTATAGCTTTCCCACAACGGCTACATGTAAGTTGACTTTGATGACGTCAGCAATGATCATCACCATCTGGACTTGGAAAATATTCCAAAAATCCATAAAGTAATGAGTGATGTTAAGTCACATAATGCCTTCTGTCTTGGCTCTCAGCGCTTTTGGACTTGTGAATTTTCTCAGGATTTGTCTCAGCGGTTTCTTCTTAACAGCTGTGACAGGCCTTTGTCTCAAAGCTTTCTTCTTATTAGCTGAGATAAGTCTCTGTCTCAGCGGTATCTTCACAGTGGTCTCAGCAGTTTTTGCTTCACAGTTGAGTCTATCTTCTGTCTCAGCGGATTTCCTTTTAACTATCTCAGCGCTTCCTTCTTCATTAGAAGCGTTCAGTGAACATGCTTCACTCAACGCTTCCGAACTTAGAGAAATCCATCTAGTTCTGTCTCAGCGCTTCCTTATTTATTAGAAGCGTTGAGTGAACCTGCTTCACTCAATGCTTCTGGACTTAGATAAATTCAGCTAGTTTTGTCTCAGCTGTCTCAGTGTTCTCAACGCCTTCTTCCAGCTATCTCAGCTGTCTCAACGTTCTCAATGCCTTCTTCTCAGCTATCTCAGCGGTCTCAGTGCTTTTGGCCTTAGCCAGTTTCTCTGGCTTTAGCTGCTTTCGACGATCTATGGGCTGAGCTCGACGAACTCTGAACTTTTAAGTGGTCTCAGCGCTTTTTGCCTTAGTTTATTTTTCTGCCTTTAGCTTAACAAGTGTTGCTGAGTTCGATGATTTGTAAGCTAAGCTCGACGAATTACAAACTGAGCTAGACGAACTTCAAGCTGAGCTCGACGAAATTTGAATCCTGAGCTCTTGTGCTCATCCCAAGGAATGTTGAGCAAAGCTCGACGAACGTTGAGCTGAGCTCGACGAAATTTGAGTTTACTACCAAACTCATTTTCTTCACTTGTCCAATCATGGACTACCTGCATGCATGAACTAAAGCACACATCAAATATATTATTCTCCTTAGCAAGATTGGTGATGTCCCTTCAAATCCTGAGGAATATTGTAGGGCACAATTCCCAACAATCTCCCCCTATTTGAAGAAGGCAGAACACCCATCCATGCTAAGGTTCATCAATATAAGAAATATCATGATAGGTCTAATGAAACATTATCATGACAACTATACATCCCAGTACAGGATAACTCCCCCTAGATGAGTTGGCTTAACACTATGATTGAAAGATCGATGGTACAGGTGAATTATCAATCATTGACAATGTGATAGTATGATTAATCAACAAAGGCTTTATTAATCACTTACAAGGTACACAGTTTGATTAAGATCTACCTAAACATTAACTTAACCAAACAACTGTAGCAACCTTGTGATTACAGGATTTCTATGAAAGAACAGCATATTTATCAACACAGACATGTAAGTGAAAATTTCATACACATTTGTCACATCAATGTAGTCAGAGCCAAAACATATTCATTTCCTTGATACAAATTTGAAATTTTTTTACACTGTTGAAATTAATTACAAAACATAGATTAGATAATTTATAAATAAGCTTAAGTCTTGCGGTCTTCTATTAACTATTCTTTCGTGAACTTGCACCAGAATTATTGGTTGCAGGAGTCTTCTTCAAGTTTTTTTTCTTTGTTATTCCGCCTCTTGAAGTAGAGGAATGACTTTGGAATATATCCGGAAGGCATTTTCTTTGGCTTGCTCTTCCTTACCAGATTCTCTTTGAATACTCTTTCCCTTAGGGAATTTCTTTCTAGATGCTTTATCCATTCCTCAGAATGATATACACTATCAATATTCTTCAAAATTTGTCCATGGCTTACCCAAGCATTGATAATGATGGATTTAGAGGCATCACTTTGCTGTTCATAGTCTGGATCATCTCTATTCTCAGCTCTCCTATTTGGTCTGAACTCTTCAGCCATTTGAGTTCCTTCCCTCTTTCTTCTGGCAGCAAGCTGTGCATCCTGAGCAATTCTAGCTTGTGCTGGGAAGTCTAGGTCGTCTGTCCTCTTTCAGTACAGGAGGGGAAGGTGTAGTGCCACCCTAGTGCCTTGCATTACATTGAAGGCTTGTTCTTCAATGAGTGTTATTGCCTTAGCATGGCTACTCTCCCCCTTTCTATCTTCTTCAGAGATGGTCTTTTGCAGTAAGGTGGTGTTGGCTTCATTCTTGCTTGATATAGAGTTGAATATTCTTTCATAGTCAGCAAGCAGCTCATCTTTCAAAAGTATTGCCTCCTTCATAGGTTAGAAGGCAACAATTATGATATGCCAATTTACATGATCCGATGCACCCTTGATCACCTTATCAGTTGCACTTACATAATTCTTGACATATCCTATGTCAGCTACAAAGAGTTTTTGGATTGTGACCAAGGATTGCATGAGGGTGGTCAGTTTGATGCCAGCAGTTCCAGCCCTATCAAACCAGGTGGTGACCTGTTTGTTTAAGTGAGAGATTTCTTCTTTATTTTCATTGACTTTGGTTATCAAGTCATCCCTCAATTTGGCAACTGATTGATCAACATACTCCTTGAGGGTTGTGATCTAAGTATCCAAGAGTGCTTTGATTTGGTTTAGAAATTCCTCATTGGAGATGGGGGTTGATGAAGTATGGTTCATAAGAGGAGGTACAACATTCAGAGCAGGGATCTGAGAAGGCTCCCCCTCAACTGAAGCACCTATAGTAGGAAACATTTCCTTAGCTAAAGTTGTATTAACACTACTAATTTAGAGGGTGTGGGTAATACCTGTAGTGGGTGTAGACTCAACTTCTCTGTTGATAACTTGATCAAAGTTTGTCAGATCCATCTAATCATGCTCCCCCTTAGACTGAGCATCCTTCTCTGGGCTTGACCTATCAAGATAATTATCTAAAGCTTCAGGAGGCTCATGGTTATCTTCTGCCATATCTGCCTCATCCTTTGCAACAACTTCTTCCTCATTGCCAATCTTTGGCACTTGTCCTGACTTAGGGCTGGAATGGATTTTATCCACATGCACTACAGTGTCTTGGATTTGATTGTTTGTAGAGGATTGACTGAGTGAAAAGTCAACCTGCAGACCAATATCAGCTGGAGAGGATGATCCAAGCTCTGGTTCAAGGCTGGAGGTTCTTTCTTGCTAAGTAGGTTTCTTCCTTGTGCTCTTAGAGGAGTCCTTTATTGCTGAAGGTTGGCGTATTGGTAGGACCCTAGTGAATCTGTCCAAAGTCTTTATGTCCATTCTCTTTAGGTAGTGAATCTTCACCCCATGTTCCTGTTTGAAGGTATCAAGATAGTGTTCACTAGGTATAAGGAAACAATTCTGCCAATGTTTGGAGAGGGTATACAGTCTACTAATCTCTGATAGATTAAAGAAGACCATGAGGTCTTTCTATTTAGGATAATTCTGGTCATGATATCAAACATGGACTTGGAGATAGAGTCATGTGATCCAGTTTGCAGATAATGGCTTTCCCTATATTATCTGCTAGCAATTTGCATCTATGATTGAAGAATTTTCTTTTAAGAGACCCATATTTGGCCTCATTGTATCCACACCAACTGAGTGCATTATCTCTGTCCAAGACGGCGAGCTCTTCTTTCTCGCTAGGGTTGACGGAGGGTATATGAAGGGCCTTTCCTAGTCTCTTAGGGTTTACCTTTATTCTGATATCTTCAATCTTAGGTTTAAGAGAGTTTTGAGAGGTGGACACTTTAATGTTCAAGAAGAATTCAACTAACTACTTTTTAAGAATTGTGGAGGGTTCAGACAGGGCGTACTCTAGGGCTGTGATTTCAATCATCCTTATTACTGCTTTAATCTCTGGAGAGGCATGACTGAATCCATCCCTCACAATTTCATATCCTTCATGGACCTCCTTGATGACATTTGGCGCCATTGAACCAGTGCAGCAAGACGCTGAGAGGGTTTCGATCTTGACGGCTAGGGTTAATGCTTTTAAAGAGTGGAGTGGCTTTTCATTTCTTGTCGCCTTTCTATTTATACCAAAAGGGTTCAATTATCAATTAAGCATTTTTAGCCTAAAATATTTACATTTCGTTTTAACCGGTTGCGTTACGCTTCCTGTTATGGAACATGAGATTTAGTGCTTTGATTCTTCTACCTCTCAGCTTTTCTTCTACTTATTCACTGTATATTTAATTTATGGCATCCCTCACTTATTGGATGTACAATCTATTTGACTTAATAAAAATTTTATTAATTTTAAACAGAAGGGGACCTAACATGTTAATGAGCCAGTTCTATTGGCACTCCAATTTATGCATTGGTTTATCTTAAAGCTTGCTAATAAGATATTTGACTTTCAGAATAAAGCCTACAAAAATTAACAGTGTAGATAATTGAATCACTATTTTTTATTTGGTGTGCTTGATTAGTTTCAGCCTGAGTACATCTAACATAACTATCAATTAAGAAACTTAATCTCTATATATAGGAGAGAGAGACACTTACCTTGAGGCTTGCTTCCTCTAGCTTTTGAGGATTACATTCTTGACAGCCTCAATCTTAATTTGTTGCTTTTCCTGGAGTATATTCTTAGAGCAACTATTCTATCCCAGACATTTGCCTGGAACACCCATTGTCCAAATACTAAGCCTTAATTGGACAGGTACTTCGACTATCCTACAAAACAGAATTCATTTACCCATAGGCACCCAGTGATAACTGGGTCCTAGGTTCTTGTTAGCATCATAAAACTTTTGCCCAACTCTCTTCCTGGGCTGAGAAACTTTCTGTCCACTAGTCACATTCAGGTTATGCCAACAATCAATGGCAAAGTGACTCACTTTCCCACAGCACCAGCATTTATGAATGTTGTATCCTCTCTTTATGCCAGCACAAAATTGTTGTCCATGAGAGAAGTGAGCAACACTAGACTTTGCTAGATGATCATTGCATGATGCTGCCCCCTTATTCCTGAGTGATGGTGTTGATGGACTAAATACAGCTGGTCCAATATGGGCCTGATATATTTTGGAGCCCTCCATCTAGTGGACTCTCTCATTTCCTTAGATAAAGTATATTTGGATCCAAATCTAAAGAACTTCTCCTAAACTTTGTGGCTAGAGTGGACAGTATCACTCTTTCTTGGATCATGTGCCTTCACCCCATTGGTGGAGCACACATTTGATTGATCCATCTGGAGTGGTGCAAACTTGATAGTTTTAGACGGTGAATTTGTCTTTTGAAACACTGTTCTCTTATCAGGGAATTAAGATTTGAAATTGTGATTGATGTTATTAATACCAAGCTTCCTAGGGACTGGCAAGTTGCAGCCTTTGGCAACTGACCCTGTGACTAAGAAGGGTTAATCACAATCCTCAATCTCTCCGTGAACTTTTGTTCCAGATATCTAATATGCTTTTTCTTCTCTTCTAGAAGCAAAGTCTGACACTCAAGACTTTTCTTGAGTTCAGGCAACTCTTCACTTTTCTTATACAACTCAATAGATTTATTATTATAAAGAGTTTTATAAGGCATTAGGACTTCTATCTCCTTGGCTTGTCTTTTGACAAGAATTCTTCTCTTCTTTAGAGCATTTAGGAGTAGTCCATACTTGTCAATCAATTGATTGACATCAGTCTCAGATTCTGAGCAATCTTTATCATAGGATAAAGATGCACGAGTATTTCGACTGATCTTATAGTCAGAGGAAGATACAAAATTGAAAATAGGTTGTACCTTGATTAATTCTGAATCTGGCTGACTTCTTTCTTCTTCAGTCGTTGCCATCAAACCATGGCATCCATAGTCTTCTTCATCCTCATCATTGTCACTATTTGAGTGTGACAGAGGGGCCCTGAATCTTATCCTAGTAGCAGGATATTCCTCCTCTTCTCATGGATCTGCAGCAATATATATCAGCCCTATATAGGCTTCTTCTTCTTCATCTTCAGATTCTGAGGATGAAGAATCTGTCCAGCTTCTCTCCTTCGTAGCCACAAAAAACTTCTCCTTATTATTGCCCTTATGGTGATGGTGATGCTTTTTCTTCTTCTTCTCATCTTCTTCCTTTCTTTTGATTGGGCAGTCAGCAATGACATGCCCAGCCTTGCTGCAACAATAACAGATGACATTAGAAGAAATCTATTTACTAGTTTTAGGGCCATACCCGTCATCCTTGGATAACTTCCTGTGATAAAAGGATGAAGATGGCCTATGAAATATAATAGTTGCCTACCTAAATCACCTAGAGGGGGGTGAATAGGTGAGTTGTGTGTCTATTGCAGAATAAAAAAAACTCAGAACAAAGCACAGATCAATCTACCAAATTATCACAAACGAGACAAGATTTATAGTGGTTCCCCAATCTTTGGTACATCCACTTTCCCTCACCGATCTAGCAATATACTAGGCTCGGCTACTGCACTATCTCGGATTGAAAATCAATCCTACCCTCGGAACAAAGTTCCTACAATCTCAATCCAACCAACTGGATCTAAAACTCGGAAGTCAAAACTTCCTACAAACTCGGAGTTGAAAACTCCTACACTCGCAAAAAACTTCTAATACAAGAATGAAAATTGTGTTAGAAAATACGAACAATGATTTCTTTGTGAGATCTGCAGGTAAGCAACCAGGATCTTCTTCTTGTAAGCTTTGCGGCACTTTCAGAAAGATGATGAAAATCGCTGCAATAGATCTGGATTCTTCTTTGTCTTACACGATCGGAAAGAGGATGAGCATTTGAGAAACGAACTCGATCTGTAAAACTTCTTCAGTCTGATTTCTCTGAAAATCGAAACCCTTGCCGGAGAAGAACAGCGGCGGCGGCGGCTTTCATTCCCTGTAGAGAGAAAGAGGAAACAGCGACTTGGAGAGAGAGAAATGGCTGCAGAAATTTCTTAATATTTTTTGATCTTGAAAGCTTTTTGTTTTTTTTTGTTGTTAGGGTTTGTCGATTAGACATGACCTTATATAAGATTTTGAATAACGGTCATAATCAGTCTTAATGATATACACGTGGACCAATCATGTCACGGGATTTGAAAATCCGTCAATTATGGACTTAGATAAATTTCGGAGAAAAAGAGGTGATAAACACGAGTAGGTAAATATCTACTCGAGTAGGTAAAGGACTACTCGAGTAAGTAAAGGAATGTTACTCGGGTATATAATTCATGACTACTCGAGTAGGTTGATGACAACTACTCGAGTATGTAACTAGAACTACTCGAGTAGGTTGAAGGACTTACTCGAGCACAAGTAATCAACTACTCGAGTACTTAGAAGATCTACTCGAGTATACAAAAGCTTTCACGGGAAGTGGAGTTGAACTACTCGAGTACAGGTTATACTACTCGAGTAGGGGAGAAAAACTACTCGAGTGGTTTGGCGAACTACTCGAGTGAATGGACTTGGAAAAATTTCTGAACACTGGAACATGAGCTACTCGAGTAGTCAGACTGAACAACTCGAGAGGATAAAATCTACTCGAGTATATGGAAAAGAATTACTTGAGTAAATGACTTAGAATATATTAAGGAGAAGAGAAATTTAGTTTACTCGAGTATGAGGCTTGAACTACTCGAGTAGTAAGTGAACTACTCGAGTATATAACTTATACTACCCGAGCATATAGAAAATTTACTCTTGTGAAGAAAACGGTTACACGAGTCAGAAACTATAACTACTCGAGTATATATATGTACTTACTCGAGTGGTTTACTTAGAAAAACTTCGAGAGTGAAATCTGTACTACTCGAGTAAGAAGAATGATCTACTCGAGTATAGGAATTCTGACTCGAGTAAAAAGCAAGTAATCTACTCGAGTAGTTAATGACCTACACGAGTAGAATACTTAGAAAAATTTTCAAGGTGGAAATTCTTTCTTCTTTGGTGAAATCAGCATCTAACTCTATTCACATAGTCCAAGTTCTTGAATATGAAGTGTATCCCAATAGAGAGGCTACACATGAGTCAACACCTTGGTTCATACAATGAGGGATTATATTGCATGGTCCTGTGTTTGGTGACCCATTGTAGACTGACATTGGTTTACACTTCCCATTGGAATCCTGCAACCACATAACTCAAACAAAGCATCAAATACAACATAATTCATCTTAGTTTCAGGATGACTTCATCAAATCTAGGTTAATGTGGACATAGTTCCCAACAATCTCCCCCTATTTGTTGAATTCAGAACCCTTTACACTAAGGTGAATTATAGACATAAAAAGTGCTAAGTTGAAAAATGTGTGCACGTAAGCAAGAACCTATGAAAAAGATAATGAAAGCAAAAACTTAGAATTATATGAATAAGAATATCCAAAATTATCAATTCTACAGTCATTCATTTCACACTCTTAAAAGTCCTTGAAATTCAGCCTAGGTTTTGTTGCTTGTCCAACTTTTCTTGTTGTCTCATTTGGTAGCTGAATGGCTTAGGATAATATCTGGGAGGCCTAGGAGGAGCAGCAGGATTATTCCTTCAATACTCTCTGTCATAAATTCTTCTCTTGGTCATGGATTTCTCATATAATTCCTATTCCTGGGAGCTATAGTGCAGGATCCAGTTCTCATCAAAGTCCATTACCAGTTTTAAAATATCCAGAATCAAGGATTTGGAAGTGGGAGACCAGACTTCAGCATAAACAGCAGCAAATCTTTTTTCAGCAGCAGGAACAGGAATTGATCTACTAGAAGAAGGACCTTCACCATATTTTCTCTTCTTTTTGGAGGTTTGGATCTCTGGAGGAGCATGAAGGAAAATATCTGCAGGAACTACTTCCCAGCCTTCAGTATAGGATTCTGGAGGAGCCACGTTATCTCCAGGCCTGGGAGAGAAAGTTGGTGAAGGTGCAGTTTGAGCAGAGGCTGCAGCTGCTAGAGGATTTAAGTGATGGGGAATGATATTTGGATCTGCAGCAAATTCAGGTAGGATTTGATTATGCATCCAGACAGTAGTGTCATAAGTATGGAACTTGACACTCTAGATCTGAGCTAGCACATCATCATGAATCATTTGCACATGAGCTTCCAAAATATCTTTCTTCAAAGCAGCAGATTTTTCTAGATGTCCTTTGACTAATTCCTCCTCCTTTCTGATTTCAACAAATAATTTCTCTATGGCAGTTTCTTTGAATAAACCAACTTCCTCACGTATCTTCATCGTAGTTGCCTCAACCCTTTTGTCCAGTTCCATTTGATTATTGACATGAGTCACACTCTTGTCCATCACCTGACCAATACTTGTGATAGTGTGATCTAATGCTTTACCACCAATCTGAAAGAGGCTTCGCAACTGATCTGTACTATGTTGGATCTCTGCAAATCCCCTGCTAATTTCAGCTTCCAGAGCAGTGATTTTGGCAGTGACAACAGCTAGAGAAGTGTCAAAGTAATTCTTTTGGTCTTGCAGCAGGATGGATATCTGAGACAGCAAATCTGGTGAGGCATTAGCAGTAGCAGTAGTTGAAGGAGCAGAAGATGGGGTTGCAAGAGGAGGAGCAATCCAGAGGGGTATCTCTGTAATGAGGACTGAGATTTGGGCTCTGGAGGTAGGAATCAGACCAGCCCCTTCATCAAGTACAGTGGGGATGGAGAAATTCAGATTCCTGAGAGGAGCCTCAGCAGGTTCTGGAGAGTGTTTAGTAGAGAGGAGAATTATTTCTACCTGTTCTTGAGGAGCAACAGGAGATTGTAGAGGAGATGGTACTGGAGATTATGCTGATGGTTGAAAGGAAAGTGCTTCTGAGGTCAGCTCAGCTATCATGTCATTAATTGCAGCTTCAGAGGAAATTAGATCTTCTTGAGTTTGTTGATCTGATGGTGGGGTCGGTGGAGTTTTAGGTAGGGGAGAGGTAGCTGGAGCAGGAGAAGAGGTGAATTCTTGTTGAGATGAAGGTAATCTGGGAGAAGGAGCAGGCTCTCCCTCACTTGGTGCACCAGAGGAGCTGGCCACAGAATGAGGAGAGGAAGGAGTCATGTCCGCTAATGTTGGAACTTCTGGAACCTTAGTGGCTTGGGCAGCATTCTTCAGTTTTAACTCCCATCTTTGAATGGACTGAATTGAGACCTTCTTCATGTGGTGAAGAGGGGTCCCTGTGGAGAAGTTGAACAGCTGAGGATTTAACTCATGGAGGAGGAGAGAGATGATCCTGGCAAAATTGGGGGCCTTGATACTGTACTTGATTTTGTCAAGAATCATCATCCCAAATTGGAACTGTTTGCGGCAAACTATTGCCTGCATAATATCAAAGAAGTATAGAGGAATATCTCGGATAGAATTAGTCTTGCAGAGCAAGATTTTCCCAATGACATCAACAAGAAATTTTCCCTCCGCATTCATGTCTGAACGTTTGATATACTGAGTTTCAGCCGGAATACCATAGAATAGGCATGTTCTGTCAGAATCGTCTGTATCTAGGTCGTCTTCTTCGTCCACTATCGGTAATTTGAGAAGTTGAGACACGATAGTCTTGGTGAGTTGGATTGTCATACCTTTCACTTTGGATTTCAGAATTTGTCCATTCCGTTTGACCTTGAGGTTCTTGAAGAATTCTTCTACTTCAGGGAAAAGGATTTGGCACTATTCTTGCAGGATGAAAGATAGCCCTGCGCTGTCTAGTAGAATCAACAAATTGTGGAAATCATCCGAAAGTTCTGCAATCCCTGCGGCAACTAGTTCCGATCCCACACCGATCTTGGACGAGGCGGCCATCATTCTTGCTTGACGGGAAGAGAGGAAGATGATGCGGCTCTACAACTTCTTGAAGGGAGACAAAACGGTAGCCGGGTACACGAGAGAGTGAAATGATTTCGTGTAGAGAGATTTTCGGAAATTTGTATTTATAAACCCGAGGTTGATGTCTAGTTAATCTAGAAGGAAATAACTTAAACCATTGAAAAGGCGGCATCAGAAACTTTGAAAACCAAATGCACATACACGAGAGATAGAAGATGTCCTCGAGTAGGTCCTTTGATTACTCGAGTAGGTCAAGTCTATCTCGAGTCAGAAAGAGAAAAACAAATTGTGAAATGCCAAATTTTGACTAACCCTTTAATTTTCTTTGCTTTCTTGAAATCCAAACTTCTCTAATCTTCTTTGTTGAGCATCCCAAGTTCTGTTTTGAAGAATGAGAACTTGGTCTCGTCCAGTAGCTTCGTGAAAATATCTGCAACTTGCCTGTCTGTGGAGACATATTGGAGATCTATGTCCCAATGCTCTACATGCTCCCGGATTAAATGATACCTTAGCTCGATATGCTTTGTCCGGCTGTGCGAGACTGGATTGTTGGCTATTGCAATTGCGCTGGAAGAGTCGCAAAATAATGGGACATTCTTGAACTTCATGTTGTAATACTCAAATTGATTATTTATCCAGAGTAACTGTGCACAACAACTGCCTGCAGAGATGTACTCTGACTCGGCCGTTGAGATTGTGACACAGTTCTTCTTCTTACTACTCTAGGAGATTAGCCTTCTTCCAAAGAATTGGCAAGTCCCGGAGGTGCTTTTCCTGTCATCTTTGCTTCCTGCAAAATCTGCATCTGAAAAACTAATTAGTTCGTTGTCATTACTTTTTGGGTACCATAAGCCAAGATTTGGTGTACCTTTAAGGTATCTGAAAATCCACTTTGCAGCAACGTAGTGAGATTCCTTAGAGTTCATCTGAAATCTAGCATAGACATATGTTGAAAACATTATGTCGGGTCTACTAGCAGTAAGGTAGAGTAAGGATCCAATTATGCTTCTGTACTTGGTTTCATCAAAAGGTTTTCCTTTTTCATCCTTGTCCAGAGACATAGTTGAGCCCATTGGAGTCCTCATAGAGGTTGCGTTCTCCATTCCTAATTTCTTAATCAGCTCTTTGGTGAACTTGGTCTGTGAGATGAAAATTCCATCTTCAGATTGTTTCACCTGAAATCCTAAGAAATACTTCAGCTCGCCCATACTGCTCATTTCAAACTTCCCTTGCATAAGTTTTGAGAACGTTTTGCAGAGGTTGTCGTCTGTAGAGCCAAAAATAATATCGTCGACATAGATTTGTACTAGCAAAATCTTGCCTTTTATTTCCCTAAGAAATAATGTCTTGTCTATCTTTCCCCTTGTGAACTTGTTCTCAAGTAGAAAGCTAGACATCGTCGCATACCAAGCTCTAGGAGCTTGTTTCAGACCATATAGGGCCTTGTGCAGGAAATAGACAAAATCCGAAAAGTTAGGATCAATGAAACCTGGAGGTTGTTCCGTATACACTTCCTCCTTTATGTTACCATTTAGGAAGGCAGACTTCATGTCCATCTGATAGACAGTGAAGCCTTTGAATGCAGTATATGCTAGGAACAACCTTATAGCCTCCAGCCTTGCCACTGGAGCATATGTCTGGTTGAAGTCGATTCCTTCTTCTTGACGATAGCCTCTAGAGACAAGTCTGGTCTTGTTCTTTATGATCGTTCCGTCTTCGTCCATCTTGTTCCTGTAGACCCATTTTGTTTCAATGATGTTCTTTTCTTTGGGTCTTGGTACAAGTTTCCATACATTGCAGTGCTTGAACTGATTTAGTTCTTCTTCCATAGCCTGTATCCACAATGTGTTCGAGTTTGCCTCCTCAAACTTCTTCGGTTCAACCTGTGAGAGAAAACTCAAATATAAATTCTCATTAGTTGTACCTCTTCGAGTTCTGACACCATCCCGGGGATCTCCTATGATCTGGTCCATGGGGTGATCCTTCAGATGTTTGAGCTCTAAAGTTCTTGCACCTGGATTATCTTCAATCACTGGAGTGACTTCTTCAACTTGGACGATCTCTTCATTTTGATCATCTACCTCCCCAATAGGGGTTGGAGTGGTGATCTTGAAGAGTTTTTCGTCTTTTTCCTCATTGGGCTCTTTCAGGTTGATTTCATCTAGCTTTGCACCTGCATAGTCAATGAGCACACTAGACGGATTGCTTTGCAGCAAGCTCGTCTCATCAAATACAACATGTATCGATTATTCTCCCACCAAGGTTTTTATATTAAATATTCTATATGCCTTACTATGGCTACTATAACCTACAAAAATACCTTCAAAACTCTTTTCGCTAAACTTGGTGGTATGATACTTACCATTGTTAAGTATGAAGCATTTACAGCCAAAGATTCTAAAGTATGAGATGGTTGGCTTCCTGCCATTTAGAAGTTCGTAAGGTGTCTTATCGTGATTTTTGTTTATGAGTGCTCGATTTTGCCCGTGGCATGCGGTGTTGACGGCTTCAGCCCAGAAGTACTCTGGAAGTGAAGCATCACTCAACATTGTACTGCAGGCCTCTATGAGTGTTCTGTTCCTTCTCTCAGCCACTCCATTCCATTGTGGAGTACGAGGAGAGGAAAACTCATGAAAGATACCTAAGCTTTCATAGAATTCTGTCATGATCCCACATTTGAACTCTGTTCCATTGTCACTTTTGATTTTGACTATGGAGCAGTTGTGTTCATTCCGGATTTGCCTGAAAAAATTAGTAAAAATCTCGAAGGTATCTGACTTGTGTTTCAGAAAGAACACCCATGCAAAGCACGAGTAGTCATCAACAATTACTAGTGTATAATCCTTATCTCCCAAACTTCTAATTTGTAGTGGACCAAACAAGTCCATATGCAATAGATGGAGACATCTATTAGAGTCTTTGTCAATAACGCTTTTAAAGGTAGCCCTTGTTTGCTTGTCTTTTTCGCACGCATGACAAGGTCTATCTTTGACGCACTTGACATTTGGGGCATCACGTACTAAGTTCATTGAAAATAATTTATTAATAGTTTTGAAATTAATATGTGCTAGTCCCTTGTGCCATTGGTCACCAAGAGACGCACTATCTTTTGCTAAAAAGCACACTGGTGTAGTGGAATCTATACAAATGAAATTTAAACAGAAAATATTCCTGCTTCGAGTGCCGGATAGAATCGTTTCCATATTATCAACGGATTTTATCAAGCACTTATCAGCATGGAATTCAACTATGTATCCTTTATCGCAGAGTTGGCTTATGCTTATGAGATTGTGTTCCAATCCTTCGACATAAGCCACATCCGAGAAGGATACATTGCCGTTAGTAATCATACCATAGTCTCTTGTAATTCCACAGTCTGAACCTCCAAAGATGACCTTTGGTCCATTCATAACTGGAGTAAAGTTCTGAATAAGGCTTCTAGTCCCGGTCATATGCCGAGAGCATCCGCTGTCCAAATACCAGATTGACATTTTGTTGGCCTTTGCACATACGTGCAACCATAATCAATTTGCCTTAGGAACCCAAACACATTTGGGTCCTTGGTCTCGGGTTAGAGCACTCCCCCTACGAGTGTTAGCATTATGAGCGGTCTTTCTCATATTGCTGACATGAGGAGTTGCAGCGTTTCTGGGATTGAACCAGCAATCTGTGGCAAAGTGACCAACCTTGCCACAGCACCAACAGTCAAATCTGTTGTACCTTTGCCTCATGATCTCCTGCTTGACCTTTTGGAGTTTTGGTCTAGCAGGGTCAGCATTCTTGGAGGAAGAAGCTTCGTGACAATGACAATCAAATGTCTTCTCCTCCTTAGGAGGCCTTTCCACAACGGGCTTTGGCGTTGGTGCCTTCTTGAAGTTATGCCAATGATTGAAAGGGCCATAGCTCTGAAGAATAACTTCTTCATAAGGTGCCTTAAAGACACTTTCGCCAAAGTTTCTGGGTCGAGTCCATCCTTGATAATGGGACTTTGGCTTTACATAGGTAGGCCTAGCAAAGTGCCCATAGGATGAGTCAAAATCAAACTCATTTGAAGGAAATATAACCTTCTTGAATGTGATCTGATCTTGAGGGGCTTTCCCCTTCTCTTTGGCTAATCCGACGCCCTTGGCCTTGGCTGAGAATTCAGCAACGAATGGAAGAACCGTCTTGGGCTTTGAGAAACTTTCAACTAGTTTCTTTTCAGCTGCAAGTTAGGCTTCTAATTATTTGATGATTTTCTCTTTGAGGTCAAGGTTCTCAAGAGCCTTGTTATATTCTTCAATAGCATTATTGAAGTTTTCTTCGAGGGATTCAGTCTTTGTGACTTTCTCTCGCAAGATGCTCTCTTCGGCTTTTAGTGATTTGATCTCTTTAGCCCGAGTCTTCACGACTCGACGACATTTGTCATAAGCCATGAGTAACTCCTTGTACTGGGCCATTAGTTCTGACTCATCGTCAGAGGAGGTATCCTCACAATCATGTTTAGAGACTTCAGAATCTGAAAGTGGGGTATGAGAGTTTACCTTCCCAGTGAACTGGGGCTCTTAATCATCATCTATTTGAGACATAAGCCCAAAATAAGCTTCTTCTTCTTCACTTGACTCAGATGAGTCAGTGTCACTAAGAGTCTTGCTCTTTTTGGCTATCAGGCTCTTCTCTTTCCTCTTTTTGTTGTACGAGGATTTCTTTTCTTCTCTTCTACCACCCTCCTTCTTATTATGAGGGCAGTCGGCGATGACGTGTCCTGGCTTATTACAACAATAGCAAATAATGTCAGTCGAAACATATTTGTTATATTTAGAGGAATACATGTCATGGCTACTTGAGCCTTTTCTTTGCTGATCACCATCGTGTCGTGATCTTCTATAGGAGGCATCCTTGCCTTTCCATTGTTTCTTCTTGTTCAAGAATTTCTTGAACTGACGTGAGAGTAGTGAGAACTCTCCTTCTGATAGCTCATAGCCGGAGGTACTTGGCTCTTAAGTTTCTTCTTCTTCACTAATGTTTTGAGCTGGAGCAGGGGAGGCAGTGTTTGTACTTCTAGAGGTGTCTGCTTTTAGAGCAACGGACTTTTCTTTGAGAGTAGACCTGCTCCTCTCTTCTTCAGCCTTCCTGGTGTTGAGTTGAAGCTCATATGACATAAGCTTCCTAAAGAGATTTTGTGGGTCCGTCTCAGCCAGCTTCCCAAACTCCCTAATGGAACAGACCTTGTTGTCCAATTCTTTGGTAAGGGATCTCAGGAACTTGTCATTCAGTTCTCCGTTAGTGAATACTCTGCCATAGACTCTTAGGCCATTTTTATCTTTAAAATGTTCTCAAAGGTATCAGTAATGGTCTCTTGCTTCCCTGTCGGAAGGCTTCATACTTCTGATTGAGGAGGGATCTCCGATCATCCCTCACTTCTTCTGTACCTTCCATCAAGGTAACCAAGGACTGCCACATCTCCTTTGAAGATTGGTAGTGGATTAAGTTCTGTAGCATTAAGTCATCAACTGCACTTGCTATAATGTTTTTGGATTTCTTGTCTAGTGAGACAAATGCAACCTCGTCCTTATAGAGATCCATAAACTTCTTAGGAACTCTCTTGGTAGGGTCTATGGTGGAGATAGTCATAGGGATGTAAGGACCTTCTTCAACTATCATGAAGATCCTCGGATCCACAGCTTCCATAAAGAATTTGATCCTTTCTTTCCACATGGGAAAGTTATTCTTATTGTATAGGGGAAGCTTGGCAAAATCCTTTGCCTTGTCCATGTTAGATAGATCTCAAATGATAATTATTGAAGGATATGATCAAGGTGTTAACCTTTTAAAAATCAACCTCGCTTTGATACCAATTGAAAGATAATAGTTGCCTACCTAAATCACCTAGAGGGGGGTGAATAGATGAGTTGTGTGTCTATTGTGGAATAAACAAAACTCAGAACAAAGTACAGATCAATCTACCAAATTATCACAGACGAGACAAGATTTATAGTGGTTCCCCGATCTTGGGTACATCCACTTTCCCTCACCGATCTAGTAATATACTAGGCTCGGCTAATCCACTATCTCGGATTGAAAATCAATCCTACCCTCGGAACAAAGTTCCTACAATCTCAATCCAACCAACTGGATCTACAACTCGGAAGCCAAAACTTCCTACAAGAATGAAAATTGTTTTAGAAAATACAAAGAATGATTTCTCTGTCAGATCTGCAGGTAAGCAACCAGGATCTTCTTCTTGTAAGCTTTGCGGAACTTTCAGAAAGATGAAGAAAATCGCGGCAACAGATCTGGATTCTTCTTTGTCTTAAACGGTCGGAAAGAGGACACAGTTGTCTTTTGTCTCGACACTGCTTGTATAGAGTGTACCGACACTTGTCCTTAGTGTCGACACAACTTCTCTTTGTCTCGACACAACTTGTGCAGTGTGTGTCGACACTTGTCCTGAGTGTCAACACATTTGTTTTCTTGTATCATAGTGTTGACCAAAGTCCTGGGTGTCGACATAACTTTCTCCTTGACTCAGCTCTTCTTTTTTATCTGTGTCGACACTAGTCCTGAGTGTCGACACAACTTTCTCCTTGTCTCAGCACATCCTTGACAAAGGTGTCAACACTTGTCTACTGTCTCGACACTTTTGTACTTAGCTTTATTTGCCTGTACACATGAACTTAACATTAATCATATACAACTATGTGTATATCATTGAACTGAAAGAGCTTCTTCAAATCAAGTACATTGTGACTAATGTACCCAACAATCTGCCACTATTTTGAGAAGTCATAACCCTAATTCAATGATATATAACATGATATCAAAAATATATTATGATAAAAATATTTAAAAGTACAGTGCAGTACAATATGTGAAATACCATAGAAAAAACACATATTTAAAATCAATAATGCTGAATTAGAAAATAAGGCAAGCAATTGTAGTCAAAATTAATAGCACAAGAATTACTGAGTAAACTAAAATTAATTAATTGTTTATCACAAGGTTTACTGCTAGAAGCTCTATAGTTACAGATCAAGGTTTTTATGGAATTTAAAACTAAGAACATTCTATGGCAGCTCTGGCTCTTTGATGATTATGCCTTTTCGAGATTGAATCTTTGCTTTCACCTCAGGCACCTTGTCATCATTAACCTTCTTTCCTTTGTCATCCGTAGCTCTAGCTTTTGCAATGGCTTCTTCTTTCAGCCCTTGTCTTTCAAAATAATGGTATGGTTTTGGAAAGTATTTACTGGGCTCAATTGACTTAGCAGGTAGCTTTCCTTTCTTCAGATCATGTCTGAACTTCTGGATAACTTCTTGCAGCTTTAAATGTTTGGCCCATTCCTGTTCAGAATTCCATTTACCTTTATCTATCACATTTGTATTTATTGCCTTCGATGCAGTGAGAATTATTGATCTGGAGGTTGGGCTCCACCGCTCAAAATTTGGTCTAGCCTCAGCTTGTTCTCTGAACCTTTTCTTTGAAAGTTGTGCATCTTCTTTTAAGCATAACCGATTCAGGCATATCCACGTTTTCACATATAACATTTTGAACTAATGGTGGAGAACTGTACATGTGAGAGACAACTGCTTGGATAGTCTCAAAGGTAGCTTATGTTGCAGGATTGTATATGGTTTGCTCATCAGCATGAGTACCAGTGGCATGAGGTACTTCAAGGTGAGGTGGTTGACAACCAGACTCAACAATCTGATCTCCATCATACCATAAGGGAGGAAAGCCTAAAGTGTCTGATATTGTTGGATATCCAGGTAGCATGTTCAGAACTTTCTCTTATCATTTCCATCTCCCCCTTTATGACTTCTCTTTCAACATGATCCCTTAGATCATTCTTGTGAAATCTGACTTGTCCATCTAAGTAATTGATACCTGAATTGACATTATTCTTTACTTTCAGTAAATTTTTGTACAAATCTCTGTCAGATTCTTTAATATCTTTAAACAAGGAGGATGAATGGTTTGGCATCTGAGTTTCTATGGCCTTTGTAGCGGCAGCTAATTTGTTGTCTAATTCAGTAGTCTGATCAGTCAGTTTAACCATTGTCTCTGTATGCAGGGCAGTCATGTTTTCATCCAAAATTCTCCGATTTTGAAGGACATACCCTTATTTGACAACCATATCATCTGCAGTTGTTGATGGTTAAAACTCACGGCGCCCGGCGGGTTTATTTTTGGAAAAGCGGATGGTTTTATTTTGGAAGGATGGGGCACACAGATTTATTATCTATAAAAAAGTGGAAACCGAGTTTTAACGAAAGGAGGCAAGTGCACCTATTGCGTGTAGTACATGATATTCCAGTGAGGAATATCGGGTCGTATTATTCTCGGGGACGGGTTGATTATTTTTACTCTTCCATAGAGGGGATTATTATTTTACCGATTATAACTTGTCGGGTTATTATTTATATATATATAACAGAAAATAAACATTTAAAAAGGAGCCGATGAAGAAATAGCACATCGGTATCAAATTGAAATTGAACTAAAATAGCTTTTAATAAAAAGAGATCCAAAATTTCAAATTAATTAAGGCGGAGACTTGGTCATGGAGGTTCCACAAAAATGAGCTCACCTATCTCTAGGACTATCGCTCACCTGAACATTAAGACTATTCGACCGGGCTCTCATTCGACGAATGATTCCTCTTAATGACAGCATTATGCTAAGAACCCCGCTAATGAGTGGGGAACCCAATCCCGTAGAATTCCACGCCTCCTCTCTTGCGGGTTAGTGCGGAACTCCCTTTACCCAGGGGTGATAGGTCCATACACACGACCTCTCGGCTAGCTAGCATTTGGTCTACGGAAATAGAGCTCACACATCGATATGTGGTTCTACGCATCGTAAACTCGGAGTAAACCTTAAGTAATTTAATTACTGAGAAAAAGAGGACCTTTAACTATTTAAAGCGATTTTATATGTCCCAATGCTCTTCGATATTGAGGGCTAAGAGCGGTTAGCCACTTATCGGAATGGGGATGGCTTTTGGAAAGCAATCCATAATTGAAAGGTACAAGTCCTACTCAAACGAGTAGGCGGGGAATGAAACAGTAAAAGAAAGCAGTAAAGGAAAGTAGTAAAGAAAGCAGTAAAACTGCGAGTCCTACTCAGATTGTAGGTAGGAAATAAAAGCGATAAAATTGCCAGTCCTACTCAAATGAGTAGACGTGAAATGAAAGCAGTAAAATTTATAAGTCCTCATCAAACGAGTAGGAGGGAAATGACAAGTCCTACTCAAATAAGTAGGCGGGAAATGAAAGCAATAAAATTGTTGGGTATTGTTTCCATAACGTACATGATTTGAAGAAGCCCCTGAACAAGCTAAGGTAAATAGACAATGTTTTTGACAAATTATTTCAAGTTGTGCTTGCAGTTATTCCACGCTAAGTGCACACCAATGTCAGGGTGCAGTAGGTCAATATACACGGGTCTGCACGACGTAATCCCTCGTTGAGCAGATCAGTGTGTTGGCCTACGTGTACTCTCTCTATTGGAGTGCACTTACTTTCAAGCACAGGGCTGTAACTATGCAGGAGCAAGGATGGGTCAAGGAGCACTTCATGGGTGGAAAGACGAAAATTCGTCTAAGTGTAAATCGCCGAGAATCACCAAGTGATTCTCGCCGATTCGTCGAGAATCAGTGGTTGATTCTCGCCGAATTCGATCCAGCCACGTCTAAGCAAGCACCTCTGCTTCTAAGTAAGAATCGACGAGAATCACCAAGTGATTCTCGCCGATTCGGAGAGAATCACTAGTGATTCTCGTCGAATCGTCGAGAATCACTGGTTGATTCTCGCCGTCTCGACCTGGCCTAAAGTAATGCGTGCAACCAAGGAAAATTCGACGAGAATCATCTTTGATTCTCGCCGAATCGTCGAGAATCACCTTTGATTCTCGATGACTCGGCGAGATTCACTTTCGATTCTCACCGATTTTGACTTGGCGATTTTCTGGAACTTCCTGAACCGGATTCTGCCGCTGTCAATATTCTGGACCGGGATTTAGGGATTCTTCTTGTGGGTCCCACAACGGTCTTATTCAAGTTGTCTACAGTATATATATACGGGTATTTTGAACGGAATGATATACAGAAAAGAAGTCGAGCTCGATCTAACCCTAAAATCGCGAAACTGCTCCGCCGCCTCCGTCGCCGCTCGCGCTAGTTGGGCCCCGCTGTTGATCGCGTTTCTTCCTGATCTCCGGCGACAGAAGCTTAGCCAATCTTAGAGTCTCACGCGTCTATCCAGAGATCCCTTGTCTCTCGATTTGTTGATCGGGAAAAACTTCCCCGTCCGAATCGATCGAGACGACCGATCCTCGTGTGACCGTTGGTAGACCTAGCTAGCTTCGCAATGAAGTTTGGATCTCCAAGTACAGCAGCCGCACCATCGTTGCCGCCGATCCCGAACCTAGCCGCCGCCCATCTTGCCGCCGCCGGTTCCGGGGAGATCCTCTCCAAGAGAGATCTAAGGTTGTGGACACCTTGTGGACGTCAAGAACTCGTCGTCAACAAAGTGGGACATCTTAGTCTCCAAATGAAGTTTATATCTCGTGTACATTCCATTTTACTTTTGTTGTAAAGGAACGTTGGTTCCTAGTTGTAAGGGTTGGGTGCAACCCGGTTTGTGGGAGTGTTGACTCCTACGTGTGGAAGGGTTCCTTCCGATAGTGCAAGGATTGGATTTCAATCCTGTTGGAGAAGTGACCGAGTCATCTCTTGTTGGGAGATAGGTCGAAGGGGGAAAGTGGATGTACCCAAGTCGGGGAACCACTATAAATTGTCTGTGTATTCTGTGTGCTGTGCCGTTTATTTTTATTGTGCAGGTACAATCTTAAATTCCGCAAAAACGCTGCACGTCACCTATCCCCCCCATAGGTGAAGCTAGTTGACACTAGGTGGACTTTCAAGTGGTATCAAAGCGAGGTTACTCATCAAAAAGGTTAACACCTTGAGTTGAATCCTGCCGCCAATGTCAAGAAGAAGACAAACATCTACTATGGACGGGCTCAAGTTCAGTGGCAAGATCCCCGTGTGCACCAGGCTCAACTTTCCTATCTGGAAGGAAAGGATCAGATTCTACATGGAGGCAGTTGATCCCGACTCTTCATGATCGTGGAGGAGGGACCTTATGTCCCCACTAAGGCATCCACCATTGATCCTACCCAGAAAGTGCCAAAGAAACTTTCTGAAATGGACAAGGACGAGATGGTGCTAGTAGGACTTGACAAGAAGGCGCGAAACATTCTAGTCAGCGCGGTTGATGACTCAATGATGCAAAATTTCAGCAACTGCAGGACAGCACAGGAGATCTGGCAGTGCCTGATCATCCTAATGGAGGGCACGAATGAAGTGAGGGATGATCGGAGATCCCTCCTGAACCAGAAATATGAGGCCTTCAGACAAGGGCCTAAGGAAGAGATCGGAGTCACCTACGAGAACTTCCTCAAGATTGTCAACGCCCTCAAAGGATACGGAAGAGTGTTCACCAATGGTGAACTCAATGATAAATTCCTTAGGTCCCTTACTAAGGAATGGGACACAAAGATCTGCGCCATCCGAGAGTTTGGCAGACTAGCTGAAACAGACCCGCAAATCCTGTTTGGGAAGCTGATGTCCTATGAGCTTCAGCTGAACACCAGGAAAGCAGAAGAAGAAGCAGAGAAGGCTGCAGCCAAGGAAAAGACTGTGGCTCTAAAAGCCAGTCACTCCAGAAAAGGCAAGGGTGAGGTTTCATACCGTGCCAGGAAAAAGGATGAGGAGGAGGACTCCGAGCCATGCTCCTCCAGCTCAGAGCTGTCGGAGGAGGATTTCTCCCTCATCACTCGAGAGTTCAAGAAGTTCCTCAAGATGAGGAATCAAAGAAAGAGAGGCGGCTTCTCCTCCAGGCATCAGAAGAAAAATTACTCTTCTGACAGGTATGCTTCTAGACCGAACAAACATCGCTCCTCTGAAATTATTTGCTTTGGATGCAATAAGCCAGGACACGTCGTGGCCGACTGCTATCAAGGCAAGAGAGAAAAAGGGAAAGAAGAGGAGCACAAATCTTCGAGAGATAAGAAGAAAGAGCGGAGCTACATCGCCAGAAGGCCAAAGACACTAAGTGAGTCTGATTCCTCAGACTCTAGTGATGATGACGAAGCCTACTTCGGGCTGGTGGGTCGCTCCGACTCGGAAGGAGAATGTCCCCCATTTACTGGGAAGGTAAAAGCTCACACCCCTCTCTCCGACTCTGACTCTGATCCTGAGTCTCAGGATGATGAACCTGAGGATAGCCTTTCGGCCCGTGAAGCTGAGCTCCTCGAGAAGTATGAGCTTCTGCTCAACACCTTCGAGGAGTGTCGTAAGAGACTGAAGGCTGAGAAGAAGGAAGTGAAATTCCTTAAGGATGAGTGTGTATCCCTAAGGGAAGAGGTCACTAGCTTGATTTCTCTCCGACAGGAGCACCTTGACCTGATGTCAAAGCATTCAGAATCTTTAAAGCTCCTTGATCTTAAGCAGGAGGAAGTCGACAGGTTGGAAGAAAAACTTGCGGCAGAAAGGAAGATCGTCAAGAGCTTCTCTATGCCAAAAACAGTTCTTCCAGTCGTTGATACCTTCTCTGCTCAGGCCAAAGGAGCCGGCTTGGGGCATGTAGGGGCATCTGGTTCCTCATCCAGGAGAAACAGGAACCAGAGGAAGAATAAGGCCGCCAAGAAGGCCTCTGCTGATGAGAAGGGTAAGGCTCCTCTTAGTCCTGTTGCGTTCAGAAAGCTTAGCTTTCCTTGCAACCAACATGACTTTTTATCGACCTTTGGTCATCATTTCCGGCCCTCGGTTGCAAAGCCCAAGAGCCGATATGATGGTTGGACCTTTCCCCAGAACTTCGGTGAGAGTGCCCTCAAGGCACCTTATGAGGAAATCCACATGGGAAATTATGGTCAATTCTCTAGCGGCCATAATGGAAAGCAGGCACCAAAAGCCAAGCCTGTTGTACAGAAGGTGACGAAGTCATGTGACTGCTGTCACCATGAGGCCTCCTCCTCCAGATCCAAGTCCCCAGCTGTACCCACCATTCCAAGGGTAAGGAAGGAGCCTAGGAAGAGGTACAACAGATTCGACTGTTGGTGCTGTGGCAAAGTCGGTCACTTTGCCGTGGATTGTTGGTTTAATCCAAGGTATTACGAGACTCCCTATGTTAGCACTGCGAGGCCGACCACTCGTAGGGTTAACCAACCGAGGGGGAGTGTGCTAACCAGGAATCTAGGACCCAAGTTCGATTGGGTTCCTAAGGCAAATTAATTTTGTTTTGCAGGAATGTCCAAAGGCCGCCAAAACGCCGATCTGGTATTTGGACAGTGGATGCTCCCGGCATATGACTGGGACAAGAAGCCTGCTGCGTGATTACACTCCAGTCGAGAATGGATCCAAAGTCATCTTTGGAGGGTCAGATCGAGGAGTCACCAGAGGTTACGGTATGATTTTCAACGGTATAATCTCTATCACCGACATGGCTTATGTTGAAGGGTTAAATCATAACCTGATCAGTGTAAGTCAGTTATGTGATAAAGGTTATGACGTTAAGTTCTGCAAGGATAAATGTCTAATAATTTCACGTACCTCTTCTGAGACGGTATTGTCAGGCATTAGGAGCAGAAATATCTTCTGCTTAGATTTTCTCAGTATAGATTCAGCTACCCCCGTATGCCTTGTGGCAACAGGCAGTGCATCTCTTTGTGATCAATGGCACAAGAGATTGGCACATATTAATTTCAAGACAATTAGTATGTTGTTTTCTAAGAACTTAGTAAGGGATGCTCCCAGTATCAAGTGCATCAAAGATAGCCCCTGTCCTGCATGCCAGATGGGCAAACAGACTCGGGCTACCTTTAAGAGCATCGCAGACAAAGACTCTTCACAATGCCTCTACCTCCTACATATGGACTTGTTTGGTCCAATGCAAGTTCATAGCTTGGGAGGCAAGTCCTATACGCTAGTAATAGTTGATGATCATTCTCGGTTTACATGGGTGTTCTTTTTGAAACGAAAGTCAAATACGTTTGACATTTTCACTAATTTTGTCAAGCAGATTCGGAACGAATTTAACTGCTCAGTGGTCAAAATCAGAAGTGACCATGGAACAGAATTCGAATCTGGTGCTATGACAGAATTTTGTGAAGAACAAGGTATCTTCCATGAGTTTTCCTCCCCGCGCACTCCTCAGCAAAATGGAGTTGCGGAGAGGAGAAATAGAACTCTCAATGAAGCTTGCACGATAATGCTGCAAGATGCTTCTCTCCCAGAATACTTCTGGGCAAAGGCTGTCAATACAGCTTGTCATGTACAAAACCGAGCCTTGATCAACAAGCATCATCGCAAGATGCCTTACGAGCTACTGAAAGGCAAGAAACCAACCATGTCCTACTTGAGGATTTTTGGTTGCAGTGCTATGTACTGAATATTGGAAAGTACCCGCGTACTAAATTTGGTGAAAAATGCTTTGAAGGCATATTCATGGGCTATAGTTCCCACAGTCGGGCGTACAGGGTCTTCAATAAGAAACCCTAGTGGTAGAAGAATCAATAAATGTTGTATTTGATGAAGGAAGCTTGCTTAACAGCAATTCTTCCAGTGGTATTCTTGAAGATGCAGGTGCACGACTTGAACAGCTGAGTCTGGATGAGACTGCTAAAGATGACACTCCTAAGTACGTCAAAGTTTCCACATCCACGTCATCTGAAAATGTTGAAGATCCAAATGGAACCAATCTCTTAGAAGAAAGAGAAGCCCAAGAAGTAGTCGAAGCTCCAGACGCCAGACTTCTAGAGCTCCGGCACGTGAGGGATCATCCTAGAGATCAGATCATCGGAGATCCTCGTGTCGGTGTCAGAACTCGAAGAGGTACTATTAACGAAGTTTTGCATCTTAGCTTCCTGTCACAGGTTGAGCTAAAGAAGTTCGACGAGGCGAACAAGGACGCGGCATGGATTCTGGCCATGCAAGATGAACTACATCAATTCGAACGTTGCAACGTTTGGACGCTAGTTCCCAGACCATACAAGCAGAATGTGATTGGCACCAAGTGGATCATCAGAAACAAGCTGGATGAACATGGTGTCATCATAAAGAACAAGGCAAGGCTGGTGGCTCAAGGCTACAGACAGGAGGAGGGGATTGACTTCGACCAGACCTTCGCACCAGTAGCAAGGCTCGAGGCAATCAGATTGTTCCTGGCGTACGCTTCGCACAAAGGATTCACAGTTTATCAAATGGACGTGAAATCAGCATTCCTGAACGGAGACCTGAAAGAGGAAGTATACGTCGCTCAACCCCCAGGTTTTGTCGATCCTACTTTTCCCAATCATGTTTATTTTCTTAATAAAGCGTTATATGGGTTAAAACAAGCTCCACGAGCTTGGTATGAGACTTTATCTAGTTTTCTTCTTGAGAACAAGTTCTCTAGAGGTAAAATAGATAAAACATTGTTTCTCAGGGAAGTCAAAGGCAAGATTTTGCTGGTGCAAATCTATGTCGATGACATAATATTCGGCTCAACGGACAACAATCTTTGCAAAAAGTTTTCTAAACTTATGCAAGGAAAGTTTGAAATGAGCAGTATGGGAGAGCTCAAGTATTTCTTGGGACTTCAAGTGAAACAGTTTGAGGATGGAATCTTCATCTCTCAGACGAAGTTCACAAATGAACTCCTTAAGAAATTCGGTATGGAGAATGCAATCCTCTATGAGGACTCCAATGGGCTCCACTATGTCTCTGGATAAGGATGAGAAAGGTAAACCTTTCGATGAAACCAAATACAGAAGCATCATTGGATCCCTGCTCTACCTTACTGCCAGTAGACCGGATATTATGTTCTCCACATGTGTCTATGCCCGATATCAGGTGAATACTAAGGAATCTCACTATGTCACTGCAAAGCGAATTCTAAGATATCTTAAAGGTACTCCTAATCTTGGCTTGTGGTACCCGAGAAACAATGATGTCGAGCTAATAGTCTTTTCAGATGCTGATTTTGCATGGAGTAGGGATGACAGGAAAAGCACCTCCGGGACGTGTCAATTCCTCGGCAGGAGGCTTATCTCATGGAACAACAAGAAACAGAATTGTGTTGCAACCTCCACAGTAGAATCTGAGTACATCTCGGCGGGCAGCTGTTGCGCACAACTCCTATGGATCAGAAACCAGTTAGCTGACTACGACCTTCAGTTCAAGGAAGTTCCCATGTACTGCGACTCTTCCAGTGCGATCGCAATTGCCAACAACCCGGTATCGCACAGCAGAACGAAGCACATTGAAGTGCGATACCACTTCATTCGGGAGCACGTGGAGAACAAGGACATTTCTCTCTGTTATGTCCCCACGGACAAGCAGATTGCTGACATATTCACAAAGCCCTTAGACGAGGCCAAGTTCAGTCTTTTCAAGACTGAACTGGGGATGCAAAATTATGAGGGATGAAGACTACAGAAGCTCCAGGCAGGCGCAAGAACAGAGGGGGAGCAAGATACTCAAGTATGAGCACAGGAGCACGAACTGAGGGGGAGCACGGGGTCAAATGCTACAGACCCCGATTTGTAGAAGCCGAAAAGGGGGAGATTACCCTCTCGGCTACGGCTAAGGTGGCTCCACGCTTGCTCTCAAGAAATTGGTACTGGTCATATAACTCAATTTCAAGTTTATGATTTTCATTCCTATACGCTTTATTCACCTTAGCTTGTAGGGTTTAGGCTTCTTCAAATAGGGGGAGATTGTTGGGTATTGTATCCACAACGTACCTGATTTGAAGAAGCCCCTGAACAAGCTAAGGTAAATAGGCAATGTTTTTGACAAATTATTTCAAGTTGTGCTTGCAGTTATTCCACGCTAAGTGCACACCAATGTCAGGGTGCAGTAGGTCAATATACACGGGTCTGCACGACGTAATCCCTCGTTGAGCAGATCAGTGTGTTGGCCTACGTGTACTCTCTCTATTGGAGTGCACTTACTTTCAAGCACAGGGCTTGTAACTATGCAGGAGCAAGGATGGGTCAAGGAGCACTTCATGGGTGGAAAGACGAAAATTCGTCTAAGTGTAAATCGACGAGAATCACCAAGTGATTCTCGCCGATTCGGCGAGAATCACAAGTGATTCTCGCCGATTCGTCGAGAATCAGTGGTTGATTCTCGCCGAATTCGATCCAGCCACGTCTAAGCAAGCACCTCTGCTTCTAAGTAAGAATCGACGAGAATCACCAAGTGATTCTCGCCGATTCGGAGAGAATCACTCGTGATTCTCGCCGAATCGTCGAGAATCACTGATTGATTCTCGCCGTCTCGACCTGGCCTAAAGCAATGCGTGCAACCAAGGCAAATTCGACGAGAATCATCTTTGATTCTCGCCGAATCGTCGAGAATCACCTTTGATTCTCGATGACTCGGCGAGATTCACTTTCAATTCTCACCGATTTTGACTTGGCGATTTTCTGGAACTTCCTGAACCGGATTCTGCCGCTGTCAATATTCTGGACCGGGATTTAGGGATTCTTCTTGTGGGTCCCACAATGGTCTTATTCAAGTTGTCTACAGTATATATATACGGGTATTTTGAACGGAATGATATACAGAAAAGAAACCGAGCTTGATCTAACCCTAAAATTGCGAAACTGCTCCGCCGCCTCCGTCGACGCTCGCGCTAGTTGGGCCCCGCTGTTGATCGTGTTTCTTCCCGATCTCCAGCGACAGAAGCTTAGCCAAGCTTAGAGTCTCACGTGTCTATCCAGAGATCCCTTGTCTCTCGATTTGTTGATCGGGAAAAACTTCCCCGTCTGAATCGATCGAGACGACCGATCCTCGTGTGACCGTTGGTAGACCTAGCTAGCTTCGCAATGAAGTTTGGATCTCCAAGTACAGCGGCCGCACCATCATTTCCGCCGATCCCGAACCTAGCCGCCGCCCATCTTTCCGCCGCCGGTTCCGGGGAGTTCCTCTCCAAGAGAGATCTAGGGTTGTGGACACCTTGTGGACGTCAAGAACTCGTCGTCAACAAAGTGGGACATCTTAGTATCCAAACGAAGTTTGTATCTCGTGTACATTCCATTTTACTTTTGTTGTAAAGGAACGTTGGTTCCTAGTTGTAAGGGTTGGGTGCAACCCGGTTTGTGGGAGTGTTGACTCCTACGTGTGGAAGGGTTCCTTCCGATAGTGCAAGGATTGGATTTCAATCCTGTTGGAGAAGTGACCGAGTCGTCCCTTGTTGGGAGATAGGTTGAAGGGGGAAAGTGGATGTACCCAAGTCGGGGAACCACTATAAATTGCTTGTGTATTCTGTGTGCTGTGCCGTTTATTTTTATTGTGCATGTACAATCTTAAATTCCGCAAAAACGCTGCACGTCACCTATCCCCCCCATAGGTGAAGCTAGTTGACACTAGGTGGACTTTCAAAAATGATAAGTACTACTCAAATGAGTAGGCCGGAAATTACAAGTCCTACTTAAACGAGTATGCGGGAAATTAATGTGAGTCCTACTCAAACGAGTAGGAGGAATAGATGCACACACGCACACACTCTACATAAAATAAAACACACAAAATCTACATAAATAAAATCTAACTCATAAACTCACGCACACATACAAAAATGAGAAAAACAAAGCTATGTAAAAATAAAAAAAGATTACAACTTTACTCCTACAATATGACAGAAATGCATAAAAAGAGAAAATAAAAATTAAAAGAGCAAAAGTTTTGAACAAAAAAACAAAAATTGAAGTGTTCAAAAAATTAAAATGATTATAAATCCATTCTTATAACTTCGTAAAAGTGCGTAAAAAGTGGAAATAAAGTAAAAAATAAAAAAATTTTACAACCTAAAAGAGAAAATCTAAGTTAAAGAAAAATAAATTCCTAAATGGCAAAAGTGCGTATAAGAATGAATAGAAGAACAAAAATGGCAAAAGCTATAAATTCCTAAATCTAAATAAAGCTAAGTAAAAATAACTAAAACATAAAAGCATAAAATCTATTCTCATACATACACACACACCCATTTTAAAAAAGATAAAATCAAAGATAAAACAAATAAATAAGATTGCTTAAGGAGAGGTGCTTAGATCCATTCCAAAACCATATAAAGAGAAGAAAAACACATATTTTATTAAGATAAAAACGAGTTACAAAGGAACTAAAACAAAATCTAAAGCGGGGGGGGGGAGGGATTTCCCTTACATAGCTTGGAAATCATCTAAGCAACATCTACCCTAAGCAAAATGGTTCAAATAAACATAACATGTGATCTTACAGAAAGTTCCTATTTATAGGCAAAAATTTCGGGATACACGCCCCAGGTCACAGGCATGTAAAGGGGCACGTAGCTACTATTGCTGGGTTGATGCTGAGCATTTATTGCTGGTTTGACTTTTAGGGCTGTACACATGGAAGTCACGGGCGTGGCTCTGCTGTCACGGGCGTGTAGGGGTTGTGTCGGGGAGGTTTATCTGGGGAGGTGTCGTATCATTTCATCGTCGACGGTATCTTGTCTAGGACAGGTGGAAAAGACACGGGCGTGTCGAATATTGACACTGGCATGTAGGTGGGCTCGACGAACTTCGAACGCAGAACATCGAGACGAAAGCGTTTAATGGTGATGGCTTTGAGTGGTGATAGCGTTGAGTGGTGATGGCGTCGAGTGGTTGGCTCTTATCGAATGGTTGGCATTGAGTGGTTAGCTGGCATCAAGTTGTTGGCATTGAGTGGTGGCTGGAATCGAGTGGCTGGCATTAAGTGGCGATGTTGGGTACATTGGAAAATGTGTACCAGATTTGAAAAAGCCTCACCCTACTCAATGATATGCATCAAGGTGTATTTGATGTGTTTTGAGTTTATATGTGCATTTTAAGTAAATGCAGGAATGCAGAAAAATTTCTAAGTCCATATGTCGACACCAGGAAAAGCTGTGTCGACACTTATGAAGGCTTGTGTCGACACTGGAGAAAAGCTGTGTCGACACTTGGAGCTAATTGTGTCGATACTTGGAATGGCTGTGTCGACACATGAAGAAACAGTGTCGACATGCAGAGGCAGTGTCGACAAACAGGAATATTTAGTCGACATCAATTGTGTCGACACCAAGAGGCAGTGTCGACACACAGAATACTTTGTCAACACACTGTAGAGTTTCAACAAAGTTAAAGAAAAGAAGTAACTGTGTCGACAAACAGAGGCAGTTTCAACACAGAAGACCTTGTCGACATCAAATGTGTCGACAGAGAGGACTTGTGTCGACACACAGCAAATTTTCAACTATGTTAAAGGAGAGAAGTGATTATGTCGACACACAGAATCAGTGTTGACACATTCTACAGAAGGCTGTGTCGAGAAGTATTAACAACAACAAAGGAGATGTGTCGACACCACCAAGGCATTTGTCGACACTTAGTCCACTTGTGTCGACACTTAGTCTACTTGTGTCGACACATGATGAAGTTTAGCCTCGACACTTTCAGACAGAGACAGTATTTCAAGAAGTGACTGGATGATTTGACAGTTGCCGTTACCTACCGGTCTACTGTAACTATCAAAGCTGTCAGAAGTTTGTTAGAAACCGGATCAGCCGGTTACCATGAAGGAAGGCTATATAAAGGCATACACCTTCAACAAAAGTGAGAGTAATAAGAACAAAAAGAGAACTGATAGAAGTAATAATACAAAAGATTTTTGTCAGAAGATCTAAGAAGAAGTTGGAAAGAGAGCTCCATCCACTGAAGTGCAGTTGCTGAACCAGGCTGCCAGGAAAGATTCAGATTGAGATCTGAATCTCAAGTCCGAAGCTGATTGAAGATCAACTTCTCAAGAGTTCAACCCTACTGAGTTCAGATTCAAGAAGCTTTGAAGAAAGCTAAGAGAGGTTGTTCTCTGCCATCAGATTCTTCCAAGAACTGATCAAGAAGCAATCCATCCATTCTCTCTCTACCAGGGTGGTGGTAAAACATTTTGTTAAATCAATTTTCTATAGGATCTTTATAGATCTGAGCTGTAAGCCTGTGTATATATAAAGGCTGAGTGTAGGAGAATATTTTCTCTGAGTGGTAGGCCTTGTTGAAGGCTGAGGTAGGGCTGTGAGTCTGAGTTGTAGGAGATTGATATCTCTGAGTTGTAGGCCTTGTGTAGGCTGAGGTAGGGCAGATTGCCTGAGCTGTAGAAGCTTTGTTGGGTTCTGAGTTATAAGATCTGAGGATCTGAGGTGAAGTGCAGAAGTTAGGCCGAATCTAGTACACTGCTAGATAGGAGAAGGGGGAAAGTGGATGTACCCAGACCTTGGGGAACCACTATAGAAATCTGTGTGCAATCTGTGTTGTGGTAATTCTGTGAATCTGTGTTGTGTTAGCTATAAAATTATCTGATGTTAAGTAAATAACTGAATAGATTTGCTGCCTTAAAAAGAAAAAGGAATTACACCTATTCCCCCCCCCCCCCTCTAGGTGGTTAGACACTAATTCTTTCAAGTGGTATCAGAGGGAGATTCCTCAAAGAAGGACTTAACAGTCTGAGTTAGATCCATAAGACAGATTCAAGATCAAGAAAATGAGTTCAGGAGAAAATCATTAGGAAGTAGGTTCTATGAAATTACCCATATGTAGAAAGGAGATATTTGGCATCTGAAAAGAAAGGGTCAGGCTGTTTATGGAGGCTTCTGATCCAAGGATCTACATTACAGTAAAGGAAGGTCCTTATATTCCAATGAAGATTTTAGTTCTAGATGCAAACCAAAGAATTCCCAAGGATTATTCAGAGATGACCAAGGATGAGATCATTCTGGCAACTATGGATAAAAGAGCCCAGAACATCATAGTAAGTGCAATTGATGATGCAACTTTCCAGAATTTGATTCACTGCAAGACCTCCAAGGAAATGTGGGAATACTTTGATAGTATACATGGAGGGTTCTGAAGAAGTCAGACAGATAGAAAGTCTATGCTCAACCAAGAATATGAGAGTTTCAGACAAGGAAAGTCTGACATTATAACTGAGTGTTATAAAAAGTTCTATAGAATAGTAAATGAGCTGATGTCCTATGGAAGAATATTCAGTACATATGAACTGAATGATAAATTCCTAAGAACCTTGACAAAGGATTGAGACACTAAGATTTGTGTCATTAGGGAAGTGACCAAACTTGCAGATATCTCACCTCCAACTTTGTTTGGAAAATTGTTGTCATATGAGATGCAGTTGATGGCTACGAAAGAGGAAGAGAAAAGTGCAAAAGGGGAGCATAGAAAAAAGTCTGTAGCCTTCAAGGTTGAAGCTACTAGGAAGAATAGGAGGATGTCTCCATCACCTCCTAAGATAGTTGCTGAAATTGCTTCAGATAATTCAGATAACCAAAGTTCAGAAAAAAGTGACTCAGATGAAGACTTTGCTGCCTTCACAAGGCAGTTTCAGAGATTCCTGAAGAAGAAGCAGTGGAAGTCTAAGCCTTCCACATCTCAGCCTAAGGATGAGTATTATCAAAAGAGGAAATCATCCAGGAAGTACAGGAGCAGGTCTAAGCCAAGCAAATCTACAACATCAAAGATAGTTTGCTACTGCTGTAATAGACCTGGACATGTTGTGGCTGAGTGTCCAGATAAAAGAAAAGAATCTGCTGATAAAAAGAAGATTCAACATCAGAGCAAGAAGGAGAAATCCTTTGTTGCTAAGAAGGAGAAGAGCTTGTCAGACCAATCTTCTTCAGAGTCAGAATCTGAAGCTGAGGCATACATTGGTCTATATGCAGCAGATGAGGAAGAAGAGTTTCTGCAAGTGCTGAACTCTATCTATGAACAAGAAGACCATCAGTGAAAGGGACTGATGGCTGTGTCAGAAGAAGACAAGTGTCATGATCAGCATGGTCCTAGTAAGGTACAATGTCTTTCTAGAAATTCAGATTGTAGTACTGAGTCAGAGTCAGCAACATCTGCATCAAGTGATGTGGATGGGTCTGATTCTGAAGGTGATATTCATCAGCTGATAGATGAATATGGGGACTTATTGCAGGCACTAAAGAAAAGCAAAAACCTGGCCAAAAATCTGGCTAAGGAAATTGCAGATCTTAAGACGGCTGCATCTGATTCAGATAAGTTGCTGGATCAGAAGTTGAATGAGATAGCCAGACTGAAAAACATTACTGTTATTCAGATGAGTACTATCACATTTAAGAATGATCAGATTAAAAGTCCGGAGAATAGAATTCAGAAAGAAAAGGAGATTGTGGCTAATTTTTCTAAGCCAAAATCTGTATTACCCTTAATAAGTGACTTTATGTCACAAAAGGGTAAGGCAGGAATAGGCTTTAAGAAAACAGCATGGGCTGCCAAATCCAATTCTAAAGGCAAAGCGCCAGCACAAAACAAGAAACCTACTGTAAACAATTCAGCTAAGGTTGTACCTAAACAAAGGTATAACAAGTTTGAGTGATGTTGCTGTGGCAAGATAGGCCACTTTGCCTTAGATTGTTGGCACAATACTAGTGTCAAGGAGAGTAGCAGTCTGCCTGTCAGAAAAGCTGCAGGCAGATTTGTTACATTTCAGGCTAACATGAACCAAGGACCCAAAACTCATTTGGGTTCTAAGGTTAAGTAATCTGTGTTGCAGGTGAGTCCAAGTTGCCATGCACCTATATGGTACTTGGACAGTGGATGTTCCAGACATATGACTAGAACAAGGGGGTTGCTGAAGTACTACTCACCTATCATGAATGGGCCTAAAGTAACCTTTGGTGGTTCTGAAAAAGGAATCATTAAAGGATTTGGTAACATTTCTAATAACCAGATTACTATCTCTCAAGTGGCCTATGTGAAGGATTTGAAAGACAACTTTATAAGCATAAGTCAGTTGAGTTATTTAGGATATGATATTTTATTTATTAAGAATGGATGTCATATCAAAAGGTCAAGTGATCAAAAGGACATATTGACAGGATATAGAAAAAGAAATGTGTACTGTCTTAACTTTGAGTGCGAGAGCAATGTGTCTCCTATTTGTCTTGTAGCTGATGAGAGAGTCTCACATTATGTTAAATGGCACAAGATGCTAGCCAATCTTAACTACAAGACTATTGGCCAACTCTTTAGTAAAGAGTTAGTGAGGAATGATCCTCAAGTTAAGTGTATAAAGGATGGGTATGCTCAGCTTGTCAAAAAGACAAGCAGACCAAATCCTCCTTTTATAGCCTTGAAAACAAGGATTCAGTGAGGTGTCTATATCTCTTACATATGGATCTATTTGGTCCTATGCCAGTTCATAGTCTAGGTAGGAAGGTCTACACTTTTGTGGGGTAGATGACTATTCTAGATATTCATGGGTGTTCTTTCTGAGACAAAATCTGAAACCCCAAGTGTTTTATATAGTTTTGTCAAATAAATTCAGAATGAGCTGCTGAAAGGAAGAATAGAACACTGATTGAGGCTGGTAGAACTCTATTGAGTGACACTTCTCTCCCAGAATATTTCTGGGCTGAGATAGTAAATACTGCATGTCATGTGATCAATAGGGCTACTATCACCAAGAGCCACAAACAGACTCCCTATGAGATTATGAAGGGCAGAAAACCAAACTTAACATATTTTAGGATCTTTGACTGCAAGTGCTATATACTTAACAATGGAAAGTCTTATCTAACTAAGTTTGCTGCCAAATCCCAAGATGTGATATTTGTTGGGTACAACAATAATAGTAAGGCTTATAGGGTCTACAACTTGATTACTCAAGTTGTAGAAGAGTCTGTACATGTTGTCTTTGATGAAACAAGACTGATTAACAGTGAGTTGGCAAGTAGTGCTTGCAGTTCTACAGGTATAAGTGAGAGAATGGACAAGCTTACCATTACAGAAGATTCAACTACAAATTAGGAAGTGTAAAATGGTGGCTGCTGTCCAGGGGGAGTACAAGACTCTCCAGATGCTGATGAAAACTAAGAGGTGCAGCATAATGAAGAGACTGGAGGTGTTTAACCTGAAGATAGACTACCTCCAGCTAATAGACACATAAAGGATCATCCAGCAAATTAGATAATTGGTGATCCAAGACAAGGAGTACAAACAAGGAGCAGGAATCTGAACACAGTTCTTTGCTCTAGCTTCTTATCTCAAGTGGAACCCAAGAAATTTGAAGAAGCTATTCTAGACCCACATTGGATTGATGCCATGCAAGAGGAGCTGAATCAGTTCAGAAGATGCAAGGTCTGGAATTTAGTTCCTAAACCAAAAGACCACAACATTATTGGAACAAAGTGGATCTTTAGGAACAAACTGGATGAGAATGGGATCATTGTGAAGAACAAAGCAAGACTTGTTGCAAAAGGATACAGGCAGGAAGAGGGTATTGACTTTGATCAAACCTTTGCCCCAGTAGCAAGACTGGAAGCAATTAGGATGTTCCTTGCCTATGCAGCATATCAAGGCTTTAAGGTATTTCAAATGGATGTAAAATCAGCATTCCTAAATGGAAATCTAAAAGAGGAAGTATATGTGGATCGGCCCTCAGGTTTTGTTGATCCACTCTATCCTTCTTATGTCTATAGACTTAGGAAAGCCATGTATGGGTTGAAACAAGCCCCAAGGGCTTGGTATGAAACCCTGTCTAATTTTCTCATTGAGAACAAATTCTCAAGGGGGAAAATAGATAAGACTCTATTCCTTAGGTATCCAAAGGAAAGATTATCCTAGTCCAAATATATGTTGATGACATAATATTTGGGTCTACTGAAAGTAATCTTTGCATAACGTTTGTGAAAGGGAAACTAGATCTGATATACTCTAGAGGGGGGGGGGTGAATAGAGTATATGGTGCTTTTAAAACAAAAAAACTTTTGCAAAGCTTTACAACAATTGTTGTAATGAGTGTGAGCAGGGAGGCAGAAATAAAACTAATCACAAAACTAAGCTATGCAAGAGCTAAGCACAAGAAAATCTAGGCCAGAAACAAAAAGAAAACAAGCAGAACCAGAGGACACAAGGAAATATAGTGGTTCCCCAAACTTGGGTACATCCACTCTTCTACCACCCTAGGTAGGAATCCACTGCAGGATGAGTTGATCAGGTGTCCTGGGCACCAATGAGCTTTTGATAAGGTGCTCAAAAACCAAATCAGATTTTTTGATCAGGTGTCTTGCCACCAATGAGCTTTTGACAAGGTGCTCAAAAACCAGATTCAAACTTTTGAAGGGAGTTTGAAAAACCCTTTACAGAGTGGGGGTGAGAGAGTTATGGCAGTCTTCTCTTTCTCAATCAACTGAGAAGACTAAGTGGATTGATGACAAAGCTCCCCCTGAATCCTTGAAATCTTCAGGAAGAAAAGCTTTGCTGAGGGTGATAGGCCTTCAAAGATAGATCTCCAACAATAGATGATTTCACCAAGCTGAAATGTTGAGTGTCTGGAGTCTTGAAATGGTGTTGGCCTTGAACACTTTGAGAGCTGAAGAGATCTGAAGAATGCTTGATCTCTTTGATGAGTGTTCTTCAGAATTCTTCTTGACAGAAAATTTTGAAAGAGTCTCTGTATACTGAGTTGTGTGTCCTATTCTTGTCAATCTCTATCTTGATTCAAAAACATTCTATCTTTTATTCTCTGTGCCAGAATAGAATATCACTCTGTCAAAGATAGCCGTTGGTCTGCATTGATTACAGCCTTAATTGCATAATTTCTTCTGAAGGAAAGTCCACTGAATTATTCCTTGAAAAATCCCTTGAAACTTGGTCCAGAAGTAAATGAAAACGGCTAATAGATTTTCTGAATTAAATGCAGAATAACTTCTAACTGATTTGAATTTGAATTCTGGAAGATAACTGAAAATGTCGAACTGAGCTCTACTATCGTCGAGCTGAGCTCAGCGAACTGGAAAATTCAAGCAACAAAATAATCGTCGATCTGAGCTCAAAGATCGTCGAACTGAGCTCAGAGATAAGGATCCAATGCAGAGTCAAAATCGTCAACCTGAGCTCACCGATCGTCGAATGGAGTTCGACGATATTGTGAATTTGAGCTCAGCGATCGTCGAATGGAGCTCGACGATATTATGAGGTTGAGCTCAGCGATCGTCGAATGGAGCTCGACGATCTGTAGAAGTTGAGCTAGACGATCGTCGACCGGAGTTCGACGAATCGTCGTGCTGAGCTCGATGATTAGACTTAGTCTACAGAAAAACTTGGTCTTCAGGGCAGCTTCCAATCCTAGACTTCTAACCCTTAGACTCAATTCTAATTGACCTATTAAGCTATACAGAAGGTCAAACACAGATTCCTAGAGACATAGTGATCCTGACCCAAATTAGTAATAGGGTGTTCCAACAATCTCCCCCTATTTGGGTTAGGAAAACTATTTACAGACTTTGGAAAAATTAAATAACATCATACAATCAGAAAAGCATAAAAACAACAACAGCTAGACACATTGCAGAAACATCACAGAGATATATATATATATGACATCCAGATAGCAGTCAAAAAAACCAAAGATTGTCACCTTACAGAGTTACTTCTTCTCTTTGCTTTTAACCATCTTGATTTCTCTGTTAGGGTTCAGGGCTTCCTTGTTAGACCTAGTGTCATCAGCTGCACCCAAGTATGTTTGCTTTGAAGTCCTGGGAACCACAGCAGCAGGATGCAACTCCATGTATCTGTCTGCATCAAAGAACTTGCTGGAGGCATATCTTTCTAACTCCTTTTGTCTTTGCTCTGACATGGTAGAAATATTAGAAGTGTCTAAGCCTTGCTCTCTGGCTTTCTTTATCTGGTCTAATGCAGCCATTTCTTTCATTCTAGCAGTCCAAGAGGCTGGGTTCTTTTCAGGGTCCTCAAATGGTACAGGTGGCTCATACCTGTTGGAAGAAGTGTCTTGAGGAGGCCTAGCAGACACTGTCTCTTTGAGCTTAAAGGGGAATGGACCAGAAGTAGTATCAGATGAAGCATGTCCTCCCCTGGAGTAAGGGTGCTGCCTGGAATGCCCTTTAGAATATACCTGAATATCTCTTTGACTTCCCCTGTATCCTCCTCTCCTGGAATAAGAACCCCTAGATTGGCTTTCCCTTTGATAAGATCTGGCATGGGGTTGATAGGGAGCCTGGCTTCTAGCTGGGGCTTGACTGGCAGAGCTTCCACCTGTACCTGCATCAGGAGGAGGTGGTGGAGGAGGATAAGGGTGCTGGAACTGGGAGGAGCCCTTCTCATACTTTCTTTTCTTCTTCATTGCTTTCAGCTGATTTTTAGAGTACTGCATCCAATGTTCAGTAATTTGGCAGTTATGCAGAATATAGTAAGGAATATCATTATCATCTTTTACTTTTGTAGGAGGAACCCTTTTCATAGCCTTGCTTCTAGCTTTCCTCTTCCTGACAATAGTGGCAGCAGAGTCATCAGAGTCTGTCTTGAACTCATCAGAGTCAGAACTCTGGGCATCATATATAGCATCTATCTTCTTCATAAGATCTTTCTTCAGTTGAATTGCAGCAGATGAGGCAGAAGCAGAAGGAGCAGCAGCAGGGACAGCAGCAGATACAGAAAGAGAAGCAGAAACAACACTAGTAACTTCAGGTGTGATGGCAGCAGCAGCTTCAGTAACAACAACAAAATCTTCAGCAGATGGAGCAACAGAAGCTGGAGAAGTGACAGTAGCAGTGACATCATCAGAATCTGCAGCAGGCTCAAACACAGTGGCCTCTGTCATCAGAAAATCCTGGGATGTTTGCTCATCAGAAGCAATTTGAATTTCAGCAGCAGGGAGAACAACTTCAGCATTAGCATCAACAATTTCAGAAGCAAAGGCAGACCTTTCTTCATCATCAGCAGCAGCAGTAATCACTGAGAGTACAAAGGAGGAAATAATGTTGGGGTCACAGCCAGAGAAAGGCACCAGAGCCTTGGACAGATCTTCTGGGGGCTGGACAGCATTAGGCTCTGGGAGATGGCTGAAGTATGCAGTATCAAAGGCAGAAAGCAAAGACCTTAGGTCTATTGCCAAAACTGCAGTAGGAGCCTGGACTGGAGTAGCAGCAACAGGAGCAGCAGATACAAAAACAACAGCAGCAGCAGCAGTATCAACAACAGGAGCAAAAGCAGCAGCAACAGCAGCATGAAGGCTGGCTTCATATGGCATCTCCCCCTGCCTGGATGCAGATACATCTGTATCAAGGCACACTGCTGGAGTTGCTGCCTGAGGAAGGAGGGAGGAAAGCCTGGCAGATAGGGCTGCCACTGACTGTTGTAGAGGAGCTAAGGAGGCCTCCATGAGAAGAGAGAGCCTGGGGGCAAGTAGCTCATACAACTTGTCAGCTAAGGCTGGCAGATCTACATGCTCAATAGCAGGAGCAGAGGTAGATGGTATAGGGATGGCTGAGGAAGCTGGAAGTGGAGGGCTGGAGAGTGGAGGGATGGATGGCTGAGGTGTGGGGATGGTGGAGATGGATAAGGGGATGGATATGGATGGAGTGAATGTTGGTTGGTCAATGATGTGGAGGAGGAGATCTTGGAATGAGGTTGAGGAGGAGGGTAATACTGGAGGAGAAGAGGGGGAATCATCCATGTAGGATTCATCCAGAAGGGTGAATGATGGTATGGATGGAGATGATGTGACATCTGGTGGTGGATAGGAGAACAATGGGTGGAAATGGTCTACTGGAGGTGATGAAATGGTTGCTGGAGATGGAATTAATGTTGGAGATGGGCTGGAGATGGTAATTGTGGATGAAGCTGGAATGGTGGATGGAAGAGGTAGGGTTGGGCTTGGAGGAGGAGAGGAAGCAGCAACAGCAGCAGCCAGGTCTTCTGCAGGAGCAGAGACATGTGGGGGAGTGACTCTTTGAGTCCTGGTGCCTGAAGGAGCACTAGAAGAGGGCCTGCTGGGCTTGCTTATCTGCCTGTCCCACTTGACAAAGAGGGCACAGGTGAGTCTCTTGGAGGCATTAATGTGCACTCCAGAGGAGACCAGCAAGGCAGGGCATTTGTTTTGCAAGAAGACTCCAAGGATCCTTCCAAAATTAACAAAACTTTTATTGATTTTCTTCTTTATCAGGTCAAAGAAGACCTCTCCCCAGTTCAAGCTTTTCTTATCTACCAGAGCTCCCATGAGGCAGAGCTGATGTCTAGGAGATAGTATCATGAGCTGAGTGCTTTGCCAGCAGCACTTTTCCTACAACATCTGCTAGGAACCTGTACTCAACAGACAAGTTCCTTTTGAATAACTTGCTAGGGTTTCCCTCTGGATGACCCATCCTGGCAAGTATATCAGAAAATTCCTCCCCAGATAATTCAGCAGAGTCTTCTCCATTTCTCAAACCAAAGACCTCTGTTAAAACTGTGGGGGTCAGAGGTACCTGAGTTCCAGCAATAGATCCAACTATTGTGTTGTTGTCAAGGTTGTGAGCAGTATAGACCCATTCCTTTATTTCATCTGAAGCAAGTTTGATTCTAGTGGTCATGAGGGCAGACAAGTTCTGATCCTTGAATAAACTCAAAATGTCCTGGAAGATTTGATCAGTAGTGTTGAATGAGTCCAGATCAATGTCGAATCCTGCATCGAACTTCATGGCGGCTAGAACAGCAACTGATACGGCCATTGTACCTGCAAAATTTAACAAACAAAACGAACAAGCGTAGAACTGTTTGGAGGGAAGAAAATTCTTGCAGAGAAATTGAAAGCGCAAGAGAGAACGACGGCGAAAAATGAGTTTTATATTAGGGTTCGACGCAAAATTGGAAAGATCGTTGAACTCAGTTCGACGATCGAGGCTTCTAAAGGAATCTGAAGAGACTCCAACATCGTCGATCTCCGTTCGACGATCTGGAAAGGCGTCGAGCTCCGTTCGACGATCGTTCAGGGGACAAAATCGTCGAGCGCCGTTCGACGATCGTTGACCGGAAGAGATAGTTCATACTATCTGAGGGGCGCCGAACTCAGTTCGACGATTCTGGGAATCGTCGAACTTCGTTCGACGATCTTTGGGGAAATCGTCGAGCGCAGTTCAGAGATCAGAAAATTCTAGACACTAAGAAAAATCAGAATTTTTGCCTAGTCTTGGTCAATTTTTAGCTTTCCAAAATCTTGGTATTATTTAAGACTTCCTCTATCTAACATTCCTAACTGATTTAGGAAGAAAGTGTGTTTCTTTTCATCCAAAGGCTTGGTGAAAATATCTCCCCTTTGTAAATCAGTTGGGATATATTGCAGTTCAATTTTATTCTTTTCAACATTGTCCCTTAAGAAGTGATGCCTAATCTCTATGTGTTTTGTCCTACTATGGAGGACTGGATTTTGAGCTATGGAAATAGCACTTGTATTGTCACAAAAGATTTTTGACTTCTCTAAGTTGTAACCATAGTCTAGGAGTTGATTTTGAATCCACAGTATTTGTGAACAACAACTACCTGCAGCCATATATTCAGCTTCAGCAGTTGAAGTTGACACAGATGTTTGTTTCTTACAAAACCAAGAGACAAGTCTATCACCAAGGAACTGACAAGTTCCAGTGGTGCTTTTCCTGTCAATTCTGCATCCAGCATAATCAGCATCAGAGAATCCAGTTAACTCAAATGCTGAATCTTTTGGATACCAGAGACCTAGATTTGGACAACTTTTAACATACCTGAGAATCCTCTTTACTAATGTTAGGTGTGACTCTCTAGGGCTTACTTGGAACCTAGCACATATACATGTAGCAAACATTATATCTGGTCTACTAGCTGTAAGATACAGTAAAGAGCCAATCATTGCTCTATATGTTGTCTGATCAACAGGTTTCCCATGTTCATCAGCATCCAATACAGCATTGGTAGGCATGGGTGTTTTCATACAAGATGCCTCAGACATACCAAATTTCTTAACCAACTCATTAGCATATTTGGTTTGAGAAATAAAGATGCCTTCAGCATGTTGTTTGACTTGCAATCCTAGGAAGAAGGATAGCTCACCCATGCTACTCATCTCAAATTTAGAATGCATTAGATTAGAAAACCTTCTGCACAATTTTGAGTCAGTAGAACCAAAAATGATATCGTCTACATAAATTTGTACTAGTAGGGTATGGGACTTATGGGTTCTAATAAAAAGAGTTTGGTCTACTCTACCCCTGATAAAACCATTTTCCAAGAGAAAGCATGCTAGGGTCTCATACCATGCTCTAGGAGCTTGCTTGAGACCATATAATGCTTTATTTAATCTAAAAACATAATCAGGATAAGTTGGAGAGATAAAACCTGGAGGTTGTCTGACATATACTTCCTCTTTGATGTCTCCATTTAAGAAAGCACTCTTGACATCCATCTGATAAACCTTGAAGCCTTTGTGAGCTGCATAAGCTAAAAATATCCTGATGGCTTCTAATCCTTGCAACAGGTGCAAAGGTCTGGTCGTAGTCAATTCCTTCTTCTTGAGAATATCCCTGGGCAACTAGCCTTGCCTTGTTCCTTATTATTACTCCTTGATCATCCAGTTTATTTCTGAATACCCATTTTGTTCCAACAATGGAATGATCCTTAGGCTTTGGCACTAGTTCCCATACTTTGTTCCTCTCAAATTGATGCAACTCCTCTTGCATGGCAATGATCCAGTGTGGATCTTGCTCTGCATCTTGAATGGACTGAGGTTCAATTTGAGAAAGGAAGCAAGTGTGCAACAGGTTTTGGTTGACCTGATTTCTTGGTTTGCACACCAGCTGAGATTTCTCCAATTATCTGGGAAATTGGATGGTCTCTTGATGTTACTAAATCAACAGGGGGTGTTGATTGTTCACCAACCTGTGTTGTTGTTTCCTCTTGTGGTACAACAACTGGCTCTTCAGGTTGTGCTTCAATGTGTTGAGCATTCCCTTCATCTTCACTGCTTTCATCCTCTTGAGCAACCTGTAACTTGTTCATATCTTCAACTAGAGAGAGTTCCTGCAAAGGTTCTATGGTAGAAGAAATCTTCTCCTTGAAAGACATGTTAGTTTCATCAAAAGAAACATGAACAGATTCCTCAATTTTCAAAGATGATTTATTATAGACCCTATAGGCCTTGCTGATCATGGAGTATCCCAGAAACACTCCTTCATCAGCTTTGGCTTGAAATTTTGCTAAATATTTCTTGTCATTATTGTGAATATAGCAAATGCAACCAAAAATTCTGAAATAGTCAACTTTAGGTTTCTTCCCTTTGAGTAATTCATAGGGAGTCTTTCCCTTTAGTTTATGTATCAGACTTCTGTTCAGCACATAGTTGGAGGTGTTCACTGCCTCTGCCCAAAAGGATAGAGGTAGATGAGCACCTGACAACAATGTAGTGGCAGATTCAATAAGGGTTCTATTTTTCCTTTCAGCTACCCCATTTTGTTGAGGAGTTCTAGGAGCTGAGAAAGTATGCCTGATCCCTTCACTCTGACAGAAATCTTGCATAAGAAGAGAATCAAACTCTGTCCCATGATCACTTCTGATCAGGGCAATGTGAGTATTGAACTCAATCTGTATACATTTGAGAAACTCTGTCAGACACTTAAAGTTATCAGACTTCTTCCTTAGAAAGAACACCCAAGTGAATCTAGAGAAGTCATCTACAATTACTAAAGTGTAGGATTTCCCTCCTAGGCTTTGTACTGTGATGGGTCCAAATAGATCCATGTGTAACAGATACAATATCCTAGGTGAATCACTCTTATTAAGTGACTTAAAACTGTTTTTAGTTTGCTTGCCTAATTGACAAGCCTTGCAGAGTCCTTCCTTCTTGTAGGGGCCAGAAGGTAGTCCTCTAACAAGGTTGTCCTTGGAGAGCCTAGCAATAGTTCTAAGGTTTAGGTGTCCTAGTCTCTTATGCCATAAAACATTTGGTCTACAAACTGAGTTAAACAGGCAAATATTTATATCAGTTGAAAGAAAGTCTACTAGATAGATGTTACCTTTCCTTTTACTTGTCAACACAGTTGTGTTGTCCTCTGACTTAATTTTGCATAAGGTTTTGTTGAAGGTCACCTGGTAGCCTTCATCACACAGCTGACTGATGCTGATTAAGTTATGCTTCAGTCCTTCCACATATGCTACCTTCTTGAAGGTTACTGAACCAATCTGGACTGCACCATATCCTTTAGTTTGTCCAAAGTTGGAATCACCAAAGATAACCTTGGGTCCAAGCTTGGCTCTAAAGGCAGTGAGGTTGTCCTTGTTCCCTGTCATGTGCTTAGAGCACCCACTATCCAAATACCATTACTGGTTAGATGTTGGATAGGTCTTCACCTGCACATAAAACAATTCACTTGTTTTTGACCCAGTTTACCTTGGGCCTAGGTTGATAACCTCTAAATTCAGAAATGAAAGACATCCCTGGCTGACTCTTATATCCTTCAGGATGATATCTCCTTGGAGGTATAATCCATTCAGTATAAGGGTTAAAGGTTTGGGATGAAGAACCCTTAGGATTCAATTTTGACTTGCCTTTGAAAGAGTTTCCAGAGCTCTGACCTCTGTTCGACGATCTTGGAGCTGCGTTCGACGATCGTGGGTCAGATCGTCGAGCTCCGTTCGACGGTCGACTATGGCTGAGGTCAGGTATATGGGATCGTCGACCTGCGTTCGACGACTTTGGCTGAGATCGTCGATCTGTGTTCAACGATCTATCCTGAGATCGTCGAGCTGCGTTCGGCGATCGTCGATCTTCATTCGGCGATCGTCGATCTCCGTTCGACGATTTGTGCTGGGACTTAGTTTTCTGAGGCAGATCAGAATTTTTCCTGGCAACCTCTACAACTCCCTTTCCCTTGTCAGAAATGAACTTGATAGGAGTTGTCAGAACAATAGGTTGGCTGGATGAGGCACCCAAGCCCAGTGTACTGTTGAATCTTGAGTTCACTGTACTTGTGATGTCCATCAGCTTGATGCTTCTCCCATTAAGGGATTCTTCAAGCTTCTTGGCCTCAGAGAGCTCACTTTTCAGTGTAGCTATCTGTTCCCTATAGTTCTCCAACTCCTGAGAGAGTTTGAGGTTTTCTGACTTTAAAACATTTTGTTCAGATAATTGATTTCTGAGAGAGATGATCTCTTTCTCAGACTTTAGCAGGTCTAAACATAGTGCTTTAAATTCAGATTTAAAATCTTCTGAAGTAAAATCAAAAGAGCTGATTACCTGATCTTCTTCAGGTTGAGTCTCTGAGTCTGACTCTGACTCCTCTTCCTCTGAGTTGTGTTGTGAGGCATTGATTGCCATCATGCAGAACTCCTTTTCCTCTGCATCATCCTCATCATCACTGGAGCTGGAAGAGGCTTCTGACTCCTCTTCAGTCTCACTCCAGGATTCAGCAACAAACCCTTTCCTTGTATGCTTATTTTTGCTGGAAAGAAGGTTTGCTATTGCCACTCCTTTTGGAGTCTTTCTCCTTTCTTCTCTTTTTCTTTCCCTTCTGTCCTTGTTCTTGTTCTCTGGACAGTCAGGAACTATATGCCCTGGTTTCCTGCAACCAAAGCAAATAATGTCTTTGTTATTGCCAATGGACTTGTCATACCTTGGCTTATCCTGCTCCTTGTATGATCTTCTTCTGAAGTCCTTTCTGGCCATCTTATAGAATCTTTTGGCCAACAAGCTGAGAAGTTCATCATTGCCTGTTCCTTTTTCTTCAGGCAGATCCTCAGTTGCCTTGAATGCTATGGTCTTCTCCTTTCTTGTGGCTGGTGAAGCAGCCTTCTGTTCTTCCTCTCTGTTCTTGATGAGTAGCTCATAAGATTTGAGCTTACCCAACAAGGCTTCAGTGGTGATCTCATTCAGACTTCTGGCATCTTTAATTGGCCAGATTCTTGAATCCCAAGTGCTGGGAAAGCACATTAGGATCTTGTCATTAAGTTCTGTCAGTGAGATCTCTTTGTCTAATGTCCTCAGTTCACTGACAATTAGACTCAGTCTGTTGTACATGTCTCCCACTGACTCAGTTTCTCCCTTCTTGAAGTTCTCATATTGGGAGATGAGATGGGATCTTCTGTCCTTTCTCTCATCAGCTGAGCCTGAAACTATTTCTGAGAGCTTGTCCCAAATCTCCTTGGCTGAATTACATTCAGCTACCTTTTGAAAAATGTCATCTGACATTGTCTGAGCTAGAATGTTCATAGCCTTGGCATCAGCTACTTTCCACTTTTTGATGTCAGCATCTGTTCCTGATGGAGGTGGAACAGCATTTGTGCTTGTGCTCTCTGGGGTCTTGGACACACTGTCAAAACAGAATTAAAAATATCTTCGTCAATAGAATTCATGTAGAGTCTAATCCTTGCTTTCCAAAGTGCAAACTTTGACAGATTGCACACTGGAGGTCTGGTGCTAGCATAATCTTTGTTTGGGCCATGATTTGTGCAAACAAAATCTAATAATAACAAAAGATCTAGTTTGGGATCTTGGGGTTCAGGTGTTAGCCTGTACAACCAATCAGGTATGGTATGTTTAACCAACCTCGCTTTGATACCAATTGAAAGGGAAACTAGATCTGATATACTCTAGAGGGGGGGTGAATAGAGTATATGGTGCTTTTAAAACAAAAAAAACTTTTGCAAAGCTTTACAACAATTGTTGTAATGAGTGTGAGCAGGGAGGCAGAAATAAAACTAATCACAAACTAAGCTATGCAAGAGCTAAGCACAAGAAAATCTAGGCCAGAAACAAAAAGAAAACAAGCAGAACCAGATGACACAAGGAAATATAGTGGTTCCCCAAACTTGGGTACATCCACTCTTCTACCACCCTAGGTAGGAATCCACTGCAGGATGAGTTGATCAGGTGTCCTGGGCACCAATGAGCTTTTGATAAGGTGCTCAAAAACCAAATCAGATTTTTTGATCAGGTGTCTTGCCACCAATGAGCTTTTGACAAGGTGCTCAAAAACCAGATTCAAACTTTTGAAGGGAGTTTGAAAAACCCTTTACAGAGTGGGGGTGAGAGAGTTATGGCAGTCTTCTCTTTCTCAATCAACTGAGAAGACTAAGTGGATTGATGTCAAAGCTCCCCCTGAATCCTTGAAATCTTCAGGAAGAAAAGCTTTGCTGAGGGTGATAGGCCTTCAAAGATAGATCTCCAGCAATAGATGATTTCAGCAAGCTGAAATGTTGAGTGTCTGGAGTCTTGAAATGGTGTTGGCCTTGAACACTTTGAGAGCTGAAGAGATCTGAAGAAAGCTTGATCTCTTTGATGAGTGTTCTTCAGAATTCTTCTTGACAGAAATTTTGAAAGAGTCTCTGTATACTGAGTTATGTGTCCTATTCTTGTCAATCTCTATCTTGATTCAAAAACATTCTATCTTTTATTCTCTGTGCCAGAATAGAATATCACTCTGTCAAAGATAGCCGTTGGTCTGCATTGATTACAGCCTTAATTGCATAATTTCTTCTGAAGGAAAGTCCACTGAATTATTCCTTGAAAAATCCCTTGAAACTTGGTCCAGAAGTAAATGAAAACGGCTAGCAGATCTTCTGAATTAAATGCAGAATAACTTCTAACTGATTTGAATTTGAATTCTGGAAGATAACTGAAATCGTCGAACTGAGCTCTGCTATCGTCGAGCTGAGCTCAGCGAACTGGAAAATTCAAGCAGCAAAATAATCGTCGATCTGAGCTCAAAGATCGTCGAACTGAGCTCAGAGATAAGGATCCAATGCAGAGTCAAAATCGTCGACCTGAGCTCACCGATCGTCGAATGGAGTTCGACGATATTGTGAAGTTGAGCTCAGCGATCGTCGAATGGAGCTCGACGATATTTTGAGGTTGAGCTCAGCGATCGTCGAATGGAGCTCGACGATCTGTAGAGTTGAGCTAGACGATCGTCGACGGAGTTCGACGAATCGTCGTGCTGAGCTCGACGATTAGACTTGGTCTACAGAAAAACTTGGTCTTCAGGGCAGCTTCCAATCCTAGACTTCTAACCCTTAGACTCAATTCTAATTGACCTATTAAGCTATACAGAAGGTCAAACACAGATTCCTAGAGACATAGTGATCCTGACCCAAATTAGTAATAGGGTGTTCCAACAGTTTGCAAAACCAATGCAAGGAAAATTTGAAATGAGCAGTATGGGAGAACTAAAGTTCTTCTTGGGACTCCAAGTAAGACAGACTGAAGATGGCTTGTCCATATCCCAGTCTAAGTTCACCCTGGAGTTAATTAAGAAGTATGGTATGAAATCATCCACTACCATGAGAACTCCTATGGGGACAAGTGTGTATCTAAGCAAAGATGATGCATGGAAACCTGTAGATGAAACTTTGTATAAAGGGACAGTTGGCTCCCTCCTATATCTTACTGCTAGTAGGCCAGATATCATGTATGCTACATGTGTCTGTGCTAGGTTCCAATCATGCCCTAAAGAATCTCATCTTACTGTAGTAAAAAGGATTTTGAGATACCTTAAGGGCACACCCAATCTAGGTCTTTAGTACCCTAGGAATGGAGATTTTCTACTGATAGGCTATTCAGATGCAGATTTTGCAGGTTGCAAAGAAGATAGAAAAAGCACTACAGGCACCTGTCAATTACTAGGAGGAAGATTGGTGTCTTAGAGCAGTAAGAAGCAGACTAGTGTGGCAATTTCCACAGCTGAGTCTGAATATGTGGCAGCAGGAAGTTGCTGTGCACAGCTATTGTGGATTCAGCACCAGCTAGAAGACTATGGTATTCAGGTAAGTAAAACACCTTTGTTTTATGATTATACAAGTGCAATTTCTATTGCTAATAATCCTGTTTCACATAGTAGGACAAGCATATAGAAATTAGATACCATTTTCTTAGAGAACATGTAGAGAAAGAAAACATCTCACTAGAATTTGTCAAAACAGATTATCAAATTGCAGATATGTTTACTAAGCCTCTAGATGAAACTAAATTCAATATGTTTAAAATTGAATTAGGAATGTTGAACATAGATTAGTTTCACAAAATTGGCTAAGTAAAATTGTGTCGACATAAGGAGTTGTGTGTGTCGACACATAGAAGTGGCGTCGACATTCCAGGGAAATGATGTCGACATATCTAGAAAATTGGTGTCGACACTTCAGAAAAATAGTGTCGACACATCCAGGAGTGGTGTCGACACATCCAGAGATGGTGTCAACATATAGGTTCAACACAGATTTCGTCGAGTGGAGTTTCGACTAATCGTCGAGCACAAATGTATAAGTGTCAACACATAGAATTCAACACTTATGTCGAGACATTAGAAGTCTGTGTCGACACTTTTCAACAATGTCGACACATTAAGAGGATTATGACGTGCCTTTTCACCTTCATTTTTTAGAAAGGTATAAATAGGTCAACAACATTGTCTGTCGACACACTCTCCATAGTTTGGAGACCAAAACTTTGTGTTGACAAATTCTCTCATCTAAATTCAAGATTTCTCTCAACCCTAATGGCGCCCAAGCTTGAAGATAATGTCAATGAAGGATATGAGCTGGTACGCAACGCCTTTGACAATGCGGAACCTGAAATTAAAGCTGTAGTAACCCTAATTGCAGAGAATGGGTTGGAGTTTCTAGTTTCTGAACCAACTAAGATTTGGAAGAAAGAAACACTAGAATTCTTTGGTGCTGCTACCCTAGATCAAACAGGACTCAAAATTAGATCCACAGTCCATGGAGTAAAGGTGAAAATCACCCAGAAGAGTTTAAGGAAAGTTCTTCACCTTCCAAGAACACAAGAAGAAGAAGATGTACCTGCTTCTAAGCTAAGGGAAGCACTTCAATGGTGTGGACTGGATTCCACCATGAAGATTGGCTCAGCTTTGAACAGGAAAGGCATGAATATGCAAGGGAAGTTCCTGTCTGAAGTTGTAGGTAAAGTGATTCTCTGCAAGCTAGGGGGCATGATAGGATTTCTGCCCATATGTTCAGTTTAATGACCAGAATCATCTATATACTAAACCCAGATTGGTCAGCAGTAATATTTGAGAAGGTTAAGGAAAGTATGAAAAAGCCAAATCTGGGAAGAATTATGAGCTTGTATTTAGCTGGAACAATACCTGAAGTGATGGAACAAGCTGCTGGTTCTAAAATTAATCATATGAGGAGAATGGACATTAGGATTATCTCAAGATGGGATAGGGTCCTAACTAAGGACCTGCCTGATGAGGAAAGGCAAGTGGTTCCTGAGAAATCTACAGCACAAGAAATTCCTGCACAAGACCCTATAGATGGTGCACAAGTGAAGGGGGAGCCTCATACTGAGGAAGAGCCAACTCACCTGGAAAGTGAAATGGCTACATAAACAATTCTTGAGGTAATTCAAGAGGTTAATCAATCCATTCTTAATGATAAGGATGAGACACTAACTGAATTTTTGATTGATGTTGACCAGACAACACAACTACATAGTCAAGTACAAGATGTAATCATGGAGGATACATCTGTTGCTACTGATGTTCCAGAGATAAGAATACCTCAAGTCCTTACTCAATAAGAATTCACTCTTGAAGAGTTGTTTCCTGATTTAGTGCAAGCTAATATTGAGGGGGAGCATGTTGGTTTTGAGGGGGAGAAAACTGCTTTTGAGGGAGAGCAAGTTGAACTTGAGGGGGAACAAGTAAGAACACAGAGGGAGAATGCAAGGACTGAGGAGGAGCAGATTAGAATTGAGAAGGAGCAAAGGACTCAGGGGGAGCTACCTAGAACTGCACAAGACTTGCCTCCTAGTCCTAAAGATAGAGTTAATATAGCCAGTACCTCAGATTCTGAGGATGAAGAAGCTATAAGAGCTAAAAAGAGGAAGCTAATGGTCTTCAAAAGGAGAAGCCAAAGCTACAAGAAGGCACTACAAACTGTTGCTCCACAACCTGCCCCAACAACTGATTACAGCTGATTATTGGTGGCCTTGCAGATCAAATTAGATGAGCAAAGGATTGTCATGGAGAAGTATCTAGATGAAACTCATAAGGATCTACAATTCTCCTTGGCTCAGGATATAAAGTCAATAAGATTTGAAGTGAATCAACATAAGAAAGAAATAACTGATTGTTTCCACAAGGGTGGAAATGCTGTGGTTTTCCTAGCCATACATCAAGAGACAATCAAGACTCAAGCGGATGATATAACAGTGAAGCAAGGCTATGTTCTAGAGAATCAGATTAGAATTAATGATAATCTGACAGAATCACATAATGTGATTATTATAGAAATAAAGAATCTTGCTACTGCTCCACCTGAGGAAAAGGCTAAAGCCCAAGCAGAGTTTGATAAGAAATTCCAGGCAGAGCTAGCTGTTGTTCAAACAGCTATTAAGGATTCACAAAAGACTATTTCTGCACAACTATTAAAGTTAAATTCTTTTTATAAGGATGGTGTTAATTTTATTGATGAACAAATCAGATTTCAAAAGGATGACCTTAGGGATCATGTGGCCAGAGAAGTCATAAAGGGGGAGAGAGTATTAGTCAAAGCTGGCTCAGACCATGCTAAATGGATTTCCAATAGCATCAGAGCCACACTTGGATATCCGCCCCTCTGTGATGATGACAATGTGGATGAGTCTGGTATACAACCGGCTTACTTAGAAGGGGTTCAAGCTGAAGTTGCTCAAGTTATCTATCCTCCAGCTGATTTTGAGATGATTCACCAAGAAGTACATTCTATATACAAACCTCCAGAAGGTGCTCAAAATATTATCCTTGAGAAAGTAGACAAGCCTGTGCCAGAGGCAGTTTTGAAGGAGCAATAAGCTCTATTGTCTAAGAAAAGATTCAGAGACCAGGCAGAATTGAAGCCTGATTTTGAGTAGTGGAGTCCAACATCAAGGAAGATTATTTTAACTGCTTGGAAAGCTGTAAAGGACCAGACCCATGATAAGGGTAAATGGTACTCTGAGTAAGAATTGAGAAAGCATGAAGCTAGGCAAGAAGTCATTGTTCAATATAGAAGAAATGCAAAACTTGGGAAGCTACCTCCTAAAGCTCAGGACCCTAGAAAATATTTCCCTAAGCCCTTTCACTACTTTGAAAGACAAAGAATAAGAGCTGAAGAGCTAAATAATAAAGATCTAAAGGGCAAGAAGCCAGCTGATGACACTGATGTTCTCTTCAAGCCAAGGTCCAATCAGGAAAAGGAATTGTCATCAAGGAGCCAGAGCTGCCTTAGAATAGATTTACTTGATTTTATAACATTGTAAACTTTGGTGTTTAAAATCTATGTAAACTTTTATTAAAGAAACTTTTGAAGTTGAAGAAAAACATGATTAATGCTTATTCTGTGGTAGCATTGTTATTATTCTGTGATGATTGTTTATATATTTTTGTTTAAGAATTTACCCTGTCATATAATAATTTTATAAATCATAATGTGTATTTGTTATGAATGGTGTATATCATTGACTAAGGGTTATGTCTTCTCCAAATACGGGGAGACTGTTGGGTACATTGGAAAATATATACCAGATTTGAAAAAGTCTCACCCTACTCAATGATATGAATCAAGGTGTATTTTATGTGTTTTGAGTTTATATGTGCATTTTAAGTAAATGCAGGAATGCAGAAAAATTTCTAAGTCCATATGTTGACACCAGGAAAAGCTGTGTCGACACTTATGAAGGCTTGTGTCGACACTGGAGAAAAGCTGTGTCGACACTTGGAGCTAATTGTGTCGACACTTGGAATGGCTGTGTCGACACCTGAAGAAATTGTGTCGACATGCAGAGGCAGTGTCGACACATAGGAATATTTAGTCGACATCAACTGTGTCGACACCAAGAGGCAGTGTCGACACACAGAAGACTTTGTCAACACACTGCAGAGTTTCAACAAAGTTAAAGAAAAGAAGTAACTGTGTCGACACATAGAGGCAGTGTCAATACACTGAAGACCTTGTCGAAATCAACTGTGTCGACATACAAGACTTGTGTCGACACACAGCAAAGTTTCAACTATGTTAAAGAAGAGAAGTGATTGTGTCGACACACAGAATCAGTGTCGACACATTCTACAGAAGGCTGTGTCGAGAAGTATTAACAACAACAACGGAGATGTGTCGACACCACCAAGGCATGTGTCGAAACTTAGTCTACTTGTGTCGACACTTAGTCTACTTATGTCGACACATGATGAAGTTCAGTCTCGACACTTTCAGACAGAGACAGTATTTCAAGAAGTGACTGGATGACTTGACAGCTGTCATTACCTACCGGTCTACTGCAACTGTCGAAGCTGTCAGAAGTTTGTTAAAAGCTGGATCAGCTGGTTACCATGAAGGAAGGCTATATAAAGGCTTACACCTTCAGCAGAAGTGAGAGGAATAAGAACAAAAAGAGAACTGATAGAAGTAATAATACAGAAGATTTTCGTCAGAAGATCTAAGAAGAAGTTGGAGAGAGAGAGCTCCATCCACTGAAGTGCAGTTGCTGAACCAAGCTGCCAAGAAAGATTCAGATTGAGATTTGAATCTCAAGTCAGAAGCTGATTGAAGATCAACTTCTCAAGAGTTCAACCATACTGAGTTCAGATTCAAGAAGCTTTGAAGAAAGCTAAGAGAGGTTGTTCTCTGCCATCAGATTCTTTCAAGAACTGATCAAGAAGCCATCCATCCATTCTATCTCTACCAGGGTGGTGGTAAAACATTTTGTTAAATCAATTTTTTGTAGGATCTTAATAGATCTGAGCTGTAAGCCTGTGTATATATAAAGGTTGAGTGTAGGAGAATATTTTCTCTGAGTGCTAGGGCTTGTTGAAGGCTGAGGTAGGGCTGTGAGCCTGAGTTGTAGGAGATTGGTATCTCTGAGTTGTAGGCCTTATGTAGGCTGAGGTAGGGCAGATTGCCTGAGCTGTAGGAGCCTTGTTGGGTTCTGAGTTGTAAGATATGAGGATCTGAGGTGAAGTGTAGAGGTTAGGCCGAATCTAGTACACTGCTAGATAGGCGAAGGGGGAAAGTGGATGTACCCAGACCTTGGGGAACCAATATAAATATCTGTGTGCAATCTGTGTTGTGGTAATTCTATGAATCTGTGATGTGTTAGCTATAAAATTATCTGATGTTAAGTAAATAACTGAATAGATTTGCTGCCTTAAAAAGAAAAAGGAATTACACCTATTAACCTCCTCTCCAGGTGGTTAGGCACTAATTCTTTCAGGCGATGGCGTCGAGTGTGTGTCACAGGTTGAACATGGGCATGTCGAATCGGGACACGGGCATGTCGGGCAGTTTGACGAACATCGAATGCCGATCATCGAGCTGGCGGCAACATCTGCTGGGATCAAGTAACACACCCAGGTCACGGGCGTGACCGAGAAGTATACGGGCGTGTACTATGGAATTTTTTTTGACTTTTTCTTGAAATTTCTAAAAAATAAAATAAAATAAGTTAGAAAATATATACAAAATTTAAGCAGTTTATTAAAGAAAAATAACTAAAAATAACCAAAATAAACAAAAACGTCTTAAATAAACTATGCAAAAATACATATATTTACAACTTATCAGTTGTCTTGGCTTCTTGCTGCTGTTTAGCAAGATATACTACAACATTAGCTCCTTTTTCAAATAAAGTAGTCATTTCAGTTTTCAGGTGATTGACTTCAAATCTTATTGACTTAATATCCTAAGCTAGTTGAAACTGCAGCTCTTTATTGCTTTCATCAACATATTTCTCTAGTTCCTGCCTTTGCTTATCCAGCATTATCTGAATTTGATTAAGTATGGTTCATAGGAGGAGGTACAAAATTCTGAGCAGGGATCTGAGAAGGCTCCCCCTCAACTACAACATCTATAGTAGGAAACATTTACTTAGCTAAAGCTGTATTAACACTACTAATTTAGAGGGTGTGGGTAATGCCTGTAGTGGGTGTAGACTCAACTACTCTATTGACAACTTGATCCAAGTTTGTCAGATCCATCTGATCATGCTCCCCCTCAGACTGTGCATCCTTCTCTGGGCTTGACCTATCAAGATAAGTATCTAAAGTTTTAGGAGGCTCATGGTTATCTTCTGCCATATCTGCCTCATCCTTTGCAACAACTTCTTCCTCATTTCCAATCTTTGATACTTGTCCTGGCATAGGGCTGGAATGGATTTTATCCACATGCACTTAGTGTCTTGGAGTTGAATGTTTGTAGAGGATTGACTGAGTGAAAAGTCAACGTGCAGACCAATATCAGCTGGAGAGGATGATCCAAGCTCTAGTTCAAGGCTGGAGGTTCTTTCTTACATAATAGGTTTCTTCCTTGTGCTCTTAGAGGAGTCCTTTATTGCTTAAGGTTGGCTCATTGGTAGGACCCTAGTGAATCTGTCAAAAGTCTTTGAAAGTCCACCTAGTGTCAACTATCTTCACCTATGGGGGGGGGAATAGGTGACGTGCAGCGTTTTTGCGGAATTTAAATAGTACCTGCACACGAAAATAAAACAACACAGCACAAAAGAGTACACAAGATATTTATAGTGGTTCACCGATTTGGGTACATCCACTTTCCCCCTTCGACCTATCTCCCAACCAGGGACGACTCGGTCTCTTCACCAACATGATTGAAATCCAATCCTTGCACTATCGGAAGGAACCCTTCCACACGTAGGAGTCAACACTCCCACAACACAGGTTGCACTCAACCCCTTACAACTAGGAACCAACGTTCCTTTACAACAAAAGTAAAACTAGAATGTACAAGAGATACAAACTACGTTTAGAGACTAAGGTGTTCCTCTTCGCTCGACGACGTGTTCTTGAAGTCAACGAAGAGTCTACAACCCTAGATATCTCTTGGAAAGAATCTCCCCGGAACCGGCGGCGACAAGATGGGCGGCGGCTAGGTTCACGGGATCGGTGGCGACAACGATGTGCGGCTGCGGTACTTTAGAGATCCAAACTTCGTAGCGAAGCTAGCTAGGTCTACCAATGGTCATAGTAGGATCAATCGTCTCGATCGATTCAGATGGGGAAGATTTTCCCGATCTACAAATCGAGAGACAAGAGATCTCTGGTTAGACACGTGAGACTTTAAGCTTGGCTAGGCTTCTGTCGCAGGAGGATCTGGGCGAAACCACGATCAAACGGCGACCAACTAGGCGCGAGCGGCGACGGCGGCGGCGGCGGAGCGGAAACAGCGATCTAGGTCACGTCGCGGCTCATGTATTTCTTTTCTTCTTTGCTGCCTACACTGTTCAAAAATACCCGTGTATTTATACACACATATACTCCTAAATGACCGTTGTGGGTCCCACCTGAAGGAAACCCTAGTTCCGGTTCAACACAGTCCCAGCGGCAGAATCCGGTCCAGCAGCTTCCAGAAAAATTGCCAAGTCAAAATCGGCGAGAATGAAGGTGATTCTCGACGAATCGGCGAGAATCAGTTAGTGATTCTCGACGATTCGTCAAGAATCACTAGTGATTCTCGCCGAATCACTTGATGATTCTCGCCGAATCACTTGTTGATTCTCCGACGAATATTACTTGGCCATGATCTGCTCAACGATGGGTTCGGCGAGAATCACTAGTGATTCTCGCCGAATCTTACTTGGCACCGTTTTGACGTAGCCGGATATAGTCGGCGAGAATCACTAATGTTCTCGATTCGGCGAGAATCGACGATTCGGCGAGAATCAATAGTGATTCTAGTGATTAGTGATTCTCGACGATTCGGCGAGAATCACTAGTGATTCTCGCCGAATCGGCGAGAATCACTTGGTGATTCTCGTCGAATTATACTTAGACGAATTTTCATCTTTCCACCCAAGAGCTGCTCCTTGACCCATCCTTGCTCCTTGTCTGCTCTTGCATAAACACGGCCCTGTACTTGAAGTAAGTGCACTCCAATAGAGAGATTACACGTAGGCCAACACACTGATCCGCTCAACGAGGGATTACGTCGTGCAGACCCGTGTATATTGACCTACTGCACCCTGACATTGGTGTGCACTTAGCGTGGAATAACTGCAAGCACAACTTAAGAGGTTTCATCAAATACATTGTGAATTCATCTTAGCTTGACAGGTGGCTTCCTCAAATCCAGGTAATTGTGGATACAATACCCAACAATCTCCCCCTATTTGACGAAGCCAAAATCCTACTAGCTAAGATGAATAACACCAACCATATAATATAAACAACATTCAGAATTTAAATATGCAGCACAAGAGAATATATGCAGACAAATCAAGACTTGAGTCATTCATAAATTCAAATGCACATATATATACATAATCTCAAGATTGTTCATATAATAACAATAACCATTAATTGTTCTTAAGAGAGAATGACAAGCTATAAATTTTTGACTATTTTTCTTTGGCTAAGTCATCCTTGCGTTTTTGAGTCAAATACTTCTTTCTTTGCCTCTCCATATACTCTTTGGGCTTCGGATAATATCTGGGAGGAGGAGCTTTATCTGCCGTAGTATTGGTCCTGAAAAAGATGTTCCGTTTGGCTTCATACGTCTTATGCATCTCCCACTCATACTGGTTGTATACATCGTTTCGATTGATTTCCCCTTGTTCCTGTAGCCAGAATGTGTCCAATATGATACTCTTGGATACTGGACTCCACTTTTCGTTTCTTACTTCCTCCTCCTTTAGTCTGATTCTCTTTTCAGCTTGTGTTTCCTTTGATGTGCCTTCTTGAAACTTTCTCTTGTCCCTGGCTTTTGCTAGGGCCTCTTGGTCAAACATGGCCATACGTTTTGCTTTGGAAATAGCCCTAGCATCAGCTTCACTCATGGGAACATCTGCAGCACTTACTCCCTCAGCAGCCGTAGTAGTCTCAGGAGCATGAATACCCGCAGGATTCAAATCGACGCCTAACGCCTGTTGGAGCATCCACCAGCAACTGTCATAGACATATTTGTTTGACTGTTCGAAGTTGTTGATCATGACTTCCCGGAGCTCAGCCATTTTAGCTATATATTCCTTCTCCCCCTTTTTGGCTTCGACTGCGATGGAGTTTGCATAGGAGTGCAGTGAGTCATCAATATGCTTGGTAGTCCTGGAGAATTCAGTGACCAAGGCCTGCTGATTGGTGTTGAGAGTTACCATATTGCCATCAAACTTTTGAATGTTGTTTGCTACAACATGAGCATTCTGATTTACTACGGCGAGAGTATCGGTGTTCTTTTTCAATCCGGCCATGAGAAGAGTGACAGCTTGGCCGGCCGCTGTATACTTATCTTCAAATTTCTTTTCCATCATGTCAAGTTTGTGATTGATCTCCACCATGTTCTTGAGCATTAGATTTTCAGATTTCTAAATTCTTTTCAGCATTTTATTTTGAGCTTTATCAAAAGAGGCTTTAAGCTCATTCACTATGCCCTGAATGACATTCACGGTATGAGGCACTTCTTGGCCTTGCACTTCATCAGATGCACCTGTAGAGCTGGACAGGAGCACAGCCTCTAAGGGTGGAATACTGGCAGCATATGTAGATTTCTCGGACTCCCCCTCCACTCGTGCACCAATGTTCTCAGGAACGATCTCAGGTGAGTGCTTGTCAGATGGAGGTTCAATGATATCCTGAGTCTCCAATGCTTCTTGTCCCTCATTGCCTTCTTCTTCACCTTCATCATCCATGAGATCAAGCGCATCAGCATCATCGTCGTCAGCAGTCTCCTCTACATTAGCTTCGGCTCCTTGATCGTTCAGGTTCAGAGCCTCCTCATTCTCCAGCACAGTTTCACTTGCTTCTTGTATAGCTGCCACTGCATCTCTGGCTATCTGGGAGATGTTAGATACGATATGAGCATCAGTGGGTAGAGGCTCCCCCTTAATTCCTGCAGTCAAAGCATCAGGAATTTCACTGGGGATTACTACGGAGTCAGCCACAGTGTCATCTTCGGCTGGAGATGCGTCCTGTTGTTCTACCACGGCAGCTTGACCAATTCGCCTCTCCCATCTGTCAAAAACACTCGAGTCCATTTTCTTTAAGTAATGTATAGGAACACCTTTACTCATGTCATATTTATCTCCATTCAGCTGATTGAGATACAGACTAATGATTCGGCCAAAGCTCGGAGATCTCAGGGTGTCCTTTATCTTCTCAAAGAGCAATGCCCCCCAGTTGAACCTTTTTCGGCAGACAATTGCCACCAGGATCTTAAACATGTCCGCAGAGATATGGTCATGAGAGCCTGGCTTGCAGATGAGTACTTTTCCAATTATGTCTGACAGAAGTTTCCCTTCTTCATTCATATCCTTGCGCTTTATCGACCGAGTTCCTCGTGGGAGACCACAGAATAAGAGAGTCCTGGTTTTGTCTTCTTCCTCAAGATAATCCTCGTGCTCCGAGCTAGTGAGCTGCAAGTATTGGGTTAGCTTGTTTGCAGACATCTTGATTGTTGCCCCTGCCACCTTGCTCTTGATAAGAGAGTCTTCATTTCGGAGTCTGGTAGTAGCGAAGAACTCCAGCACCTCTTTGTCCAAGATTTTACACGGGTGCTCCAGTACGAATGAGAGCCCAGCCACTTCCAGCATAAGAATGATGTTTCTGAATTCGTCAGAGGCATGAGAGAACCCTGTGCGAACAAGCTCGCATCCAGTGACCAGCCCAGCGGTTGTCCTTGGAGCCATTGCAAATCTAGGGAGAGAAGCCCTACTCTACGCTTAATCAAAAATCAAAAAGGAAGCGACACTAGTGATCAAGTCCAAGTAAGGGTGAGGGGGTGGTTACCTAACGGCGTAGACGGTGAGTTAGTTCGATGAAGACGAGGGACACCCGATGAGTGCACACGGAGAAATTCCTGGAAGGGAGAATCAAAACCGGGAGAGATCGGTGAGCTTCCTGCGAGAGAAGCGTCCTGCGGGAAGACGACGGAAGCCTTCATGGTTCGGCGAGAGATCTTCGGGAAGAAGCTTCCGGCGAGAGAGAGAGCTTCGGTGAGCTTCGGCGAGAGACCTTCGTATCTTCGGCGAGGGGGAAAATCGGCGGGAGACCTGCGGGAATCTTGCGGAAGGGGAAGATGATGGAGACCTTCGGTGAATCGGCGAGACTCTTGTGGGATTCGGTGAGTTTCCTGCGGAGAAGGTACTTCGGCGGGATTCCTACGGAAGGTGAAGGGTCGGCGGGAATTCTAAATATATAAAGTATCGTGAGTTCGGGTTGAGCGGGTTTCGAGTTTGTTCTAAGTCGATTTGAAGATCTTCTAAATATATAAATACTCCTTAAAGCCAAGTTATTAGGGTTTGAACCGGCTTTTCCATACATTTATTGATGCCAAGGTTTCCAATGACGTATTTTCGTTGTCGAGATTTCCAAAGACGTATCTTCGTTAGTTTTCAGTGAACTAATTTACGCCTGTAGATGTTAGTTCTCGAATATAGCAGTGGAATTTCCGATAAGTCTTCATTGTTGTATTTATGGTTTATGTTCACCGTGTTAACATATCCTTAGATGTACACACATATAAGTGTAAGTATAAGTATAAATATATATATATATGTAAATGTGGATACAGTATGACTCAAGTCCTGGAACTGATCAAAGGTACCTGGGATTATGAGAGTTATCATTTAGTCCCTCAGGTAAAACATATTAGGAGCTCAATGTGAGTATACCCATGTAGATATCACATCTGTTATTCCAGACGCTTGTTCCAATATAGTCTTGAGCCATCTACTGTCTAGTTCCCATCATATTTACGAGAACCTAGACTACCCTGCAAGAAAGAGTTACTTTACCTTAGTAACCCAATACATATTGGGTCCTAGGTTCCTGTTAGCATAAGCACTTGACTGCCTTCCTTCAGAGAACCTGTCAGGAAGACTACCTCTGCCCAGAGAATGTGGATAGGCCCTTGCCCTTGACACAGAGGAGTTGTGCCAACAGTCTATGGCAAAGTGTCCCACTTTGCCACAGCACCAACATGGGTGAATGTTGTATCGCCGTTTCTGACCTGATCTAGTGACTGAGGTAGTCACGGTCCTAGGTCTAAACGGGATAGGGCATGATCTCCTCACAAAATTTCCTCTTCCACCGTGACACGTGGAAGGGTGGAAGGAATGCATGTTGCGAGCGTCATGAGGCCGGGGAGGTGGTGCCTTCCTTTCAGGCATCCCCCTTCCTGAGGCCCCATGAAAACTTACACCATGACTTCTAACCTCCCTGTCATGTGTCCTCAGGTGGTGAGAAGTGTTCTGATAGCTGGGACATGCAGATTCACACCGAGTTGAGGCAGTGGCAGTGAATACAAAGGGCTCAGAATGAGCCTTAGGTATTCTCTCATGGGTGGCCACGACGGCCCTTGCACTACGGGTGTCTCCACATGAGGATAGATCACCCTTGCAGTGACCACGATTATTCCTGTGGTCATACCTGAAGGCATGATGAGTTGCCTTCCTGCTTGGAGTGGGGGGTCGGAATACCGTTTCCCCATTTCTCCACGAATTGATAATCCGGGAGATCCACCCATTTTCTTGCTTTCTCTTTATAACATCAACCTTGGAAAAGTTTGATACTATTCTTTTCTCATTCTCTAGACTACTCTCTAGAGCTGAGATTTTAGAGTCCTTGACCTTGTTGGATGCCAATTGGAGAACCAACAAGATCTTCAGTCGAGCAATCTCTTGAGCTTGCTCCTCAGCAAGTAGGTTGCCTGTCTGAAGGGCTCTCTTCAGAGAATCAGAATTTTCTGAAGGAAAGCAGTTCCTGTCTTCAGAAACTTCAAGAGAGACGGGGCAGGATGAAGAAGTTACCTGCTCTTCAGTGTTATTGTCATTAGAGCCAGTGACCGTTGTGTCATCCTCATCAGAGTTGCTTTCCTCACTGGCCTCTTCAGTCTCTGACACGGACACTGGAGCTCTGATGCTGTCCGATAGATCCTTGCCTTCATCTTCAGAGGTGAGGACCCCCACATAGGCTTCATCCTCTGATTGACAGCAGATTCCAGCTTTCTCTGACCCCCCCCCCCCATCAGCTCTGAGATCATCACCCACATAGATTTAGCTGACCCACATTTTTCCAATATAGAGCGAGAAGCTCCAGACCAGATATCCATGATAATTTGACGAATCCTCTTGTCCAAATTAAATAATGAAAGTTCCGTCTCCGACATCTCAGCAATGCACTTGGGCACTTGAATTCCAGAGTCGGAGGTCTTCATAGGAATAAAAGGACCCTCTTCTAGGATGAAAGATGCTCGAGGATCGATAGCATCCAAGTGATACGACACTCTCATCCTCCAGACGGGATAAAACTCCTTTGTGCATGTGGGGAGTCTTAGTGGCGATATCTCATGATCCAGCTCCATGCTTCTGACACTGGTGGTAGGATTCTACTCAAGGTGTAAACCTTTTGATGAGCAACCTCCCTCTGATACAACTTAAAAGTCCACCTAGTGTCAACTATCTTCACCTATGGGGGGGGGGGGAATAGGTGACGTGCAGCGTTTTTGCGGAATTTAAATAGTACCTGCACACGAAAATAAAACAACACAGCACAAAAGAGTACACAAGCTATTTATAGTGGTTCCCCGATTTAGGTACATCCACTTTCCCCCTTCGACCTATCTCCCAACCAGGGACGACTCGGTCTCTTCACCAACAGGATTGAAATCCAATCCTTACACTATCGGAAGGAACCCTTCCACACGTAGGAGTCAACACTCCCACAACACAGGTTGCACTCAACCCTTACAACTAGGAACCAACATTCCTTTACAACAAAAGTAAAACTAGAATGTACAAGAGATACAAACTACGTTTGGAGACTAAGGTGTTCCTCTTCGCTCGACGACGTGTTCTTGAAGTCAACGAAGAGTCTACAACCCTAGATCTCTCTTGGAAAGAATCTCCCCGGAACCGGCGGCGGCAAGATGGGCGGCGGCTAGGTTCACGGGATCGGCGGCGACAACGATGTGTGGCTGCGGTACTTTAGAGATCCAAACTTCGTAGCGAAGCTAGCTAGGTCTACCAACGGTCACAGTAGGATCAATCGTCTCGATTGATTCGGATGGGGAAGATTTTCCCGATCTATAAATCGAGAGACAAGAGATCTCCGGTTAGACATGTGAGACTCTAAGCTTGGCTAGGCTTCTGTCGCAGGAGGATCTGGTCGAAACCACGATCAAATGGCGACCAACTAGGCGCGAGCGGCGACGGCGGCGGCGGCGGAGCGGAAACAGCGATCTAGGTCACGTCGCGGCCCGTGTATTTCTTTTCTTCTTCGCTGCCTACACTGTTCAAAAATACCCGTGTATTTATACACACGTATACTCTTAAATGACCGTTGTGGGTCCCACCTGAAGGAAACCCTAGTTCCGGTTCAACACAGTCCCAGCGGCAGAATCCGGTCCAGCAGCTTCCAGAAAAATTGCCAAGTCAAAATCGGCGAGAATCGAAGGTGATTCTCGACGAATCGGCGAGAATCAGTTAGTGATTCTCGACGATTCGTCGAGAATCACTAGTGATTCTCGCCGAATCACTTGATGATTCTCGCCGAATCACTTGTTGATTCTCGACGAATATTACTTGGCCATGATCTGCTCAACGATGGGTTCGGCGAGAATCACTAGTGATTCTCGCCGAATCTTACTTGGCACCGTTTTGAGGTAGCCGGATATAGTCGGCGAGAATCACTAATGATTCTCGACGATTCGGCGAGAATCACTAGTGATTCTCGCCGAATCGGCGAGAATCACTTGGTGATTCTCGTCGAATTATACTTAGACGAATTTTCGTCTTTCCACCCAAGAGCTGCTCCTTGACCCATCCTTGCTCCTTGTCTGCTCTTGCATAAATACGGCCCTGTACTTAAAGTAAGTGCACTCCAATAGAGAGAGTACACGTAGGCCAACACACTGATCTGCTCAACGAGGGATTACGTCATGCAGACCCGTGTATATTGACCTACTGCACCCTGATATTGGTGTGCACTTAGCGTGGAATAACTGCAAGCACAACTTAAGAGGTTTCATCAAATACATTTTGAATTCATCATAGCTTGACAGGTGGCTTCCTCAAATTCAGGTAATTGTGGATACAATAGCCAACAGTCTTTATGTCCATTCTCTTTAGGTAGTGAATCTTCACCCCATGTTCCTGTTTGAAGGTATCAAGATAGTGTTCACTAGGTATAAGGAAACAATTCTGCCCATGTTTGGAGAGGGTATACAGTCTACTAATCTTTGATAGATTAGAGAAGACCATGAGGTCTTTCTATTTAGGATAATTCTGGTCATGACATAAAACATGGCCTTGGAGACAAATTCATGTGATCCAGTTTGCAGATAAGGGCTTTCCCTATAATATCTGCTAGCAATTTGCATCTTTGATTGAAGAATTTTCTTTTAAGAGACCCATATTTGGCCTTATTGTATCCACACCAACTGAGGGCACTATCTCTGTCCAAGATGGCAAGCTCTTCTTCCTCGTTAGGGTTGACGGAGGGTATATGAAGGTCCTTTCCTAGTCTCTTAGGGTATACCTTTATTCTGATATCTTCAATCTTAGATTTAAGAGAGTTTTGAGAGGAGGACACTTTAATGTTGAAGAAGAATTCAACTAACTCCTTTTTAAGAATGGTGGATGGTTCGGACAAGGAATTCTCTAGGCATGTTATTTCAATCATCCTTATTACTGCTTTAATCTCTGGAAAGGCATGACTGAATCCATCCCTCACAATTTCGTATCCTAATTGGAGCTCCTTGAAGACATTTGGTGCCATTGAGCCAGTGCGGCAAGACGTTGAGAGGGTTTCGATCATGACGGCTAGGGTTAATGATTTTAAATAGTTTAGTGGCTTTTCATTTCTTGTCGCCTTTCTATTTATACCGAAAGTGTTCAATTATCAATTAAGCATTTTTAGCGTAAAACTTTTACATTTCGTTTTAACTGGTTGCATTACGCTTCCTGTTATAGTACAAGAGATTTAGTGCTTTGACTCTTCTACCTCTCAGCTTTTCTTCTACTTATTCACTGTATATTTAATTTATGGCTTCACTCACTGATTGGATGTACAATCTGTTTGAGTTAATAAAATTTTATTAATTTTAAATAGAAGGGGACCTAACATGTTAATGAGCCAGTTCTATTGGCACTCCAATTTATGCATTGGTTTACCTTAAAGCTTGCTAATAAGATATTTGACTTTTAGAATAAAGCCTACAAAAATTAACAGTGTAGATAATTGAATCACTGTTTTTTATTTGGTGTGCTTGATTAGGTTCAACCTGAGTACATCTAACATAACTATCAATTAAGAAACTTAATCTCTATATAGGAGAGAGAGACTTACCTTGAAGCTTGCATCCTCTGGCTTTTGAGGATTACATTCTTGACAGTCTCAATCTTAATTTGTTGTTTTTCCTGGAGTATATTCTTAGAGTAAGTATTCTATCCCAGACATTTGCCTGGAACACCCATTGTCCAAATACCAAGCCTTAATTGGACAAGTACTTTGACTATCCTACAAAATAGAATTCATTTACCCTTCGGCACCCCGTGATAACTGGGTCCTAGGTTCTTGTTAGCATCATAAACCTTTTGCCCAACTCTCTGCCTACGCTGAGCACCTTTCTGTCCACTAGTCATATTCAGGTTATGCCAACAATCAATGGCAAAGTGACTCACTTTCCCACAGCAACAACATTTATGAATGTTGTATCTTCTCTTTAGGCCAGCACAAAATTATTGTCCATGAGAGAAGTGAGCAACACCAGACTTTGCTGGATGAGCATTGCATGATGTTGTCCCCTTCTTCCTGAGTGATAGTGTTGATGGACAAAATACAGCTGGTCCAGTATGGGCCTGATGTATTTTTGGAGCCTGCCATCTAGTGGACTCTCTCATTTCCTTAGATAAAGGATATTTGGATCCAAATCTAAAGAACTTCTCCTCAACTTTGTGTCTAGAGTGGACAATATCACTCTTTCTTGGATCATGTGCCTTCACCCCATTGGTGGAGCACACATTTGATTGATCCTTCTGGAGTGGTGCAAACTTGACAGTTATAGAAGCTGAATTTGCCTTTTGAAACATTGTCCTCTTATCAGGGAATTAAGATTTGAAATGATGATTGATGTGATTAAAACCCAGCTTCCTAGGGACTGGCAAGTTGCAGCTTTTGACAACTAACCCTGTGACTGATGATGCGTGTAAATCATCAAGCGCACCAGTCACACAAGTAATAAAGTTTGGGAATAAATCCCCGAGTGTCGGTCTCTTGCGGAATGCAATTAGCGTAGAGTGGCAACAGTTCAGAAAATATTATTATGAGGGTTATAACTAGAAAAAGTGCAAAAATGGGACTTGAGAGATAGTGGTTGTTTGATCTAATAAACTCAGAAAAGCTATACGGGTCGAATGCACCGCTTCGCAAGGTGAAGTGGGTGTTTCGGCCGCGATGTCGAACTTCGGTTGGGCGAGTGGACACAAAGCTAATGGATGGAAGTGTTCTTGAGTGGAGTGCAATCAGGTATGGCACGGGTATGGAGTGGATGCGGAGTGAGCGAGGCGTATTCACAGACACTACTCACAAGGATAAGAAAAATACTAACATCCCATTAGATATAGAATAAAACTTGATGTTCATTACAATGTAAACCATTCCATACTACAGAGGAAGAGGAAGAGGAGTAAACAAAAAGAGAGTGAAGATCCACCGCAGGTCGTGACTGGAGTAGCGAGTTGTCAATCCGCTTTCGGGCTCAGTCTAACGAGGATTCTGGTACCAACGAGCTATCACCTCGAAGGCCTTTAAGTCCGTTCTCTAGGTTATCTTCTTCACCAACTCCGGTGGAAAGCTTGGAGTTGAAGTCGTCAATGGCCGAGGGCTTCGCCGGAGAGTTTGAAAAGCTTCAGTGAAGTTGGCTATGGACTCCCGATGAAGGTGGAGGTGATGGAGCAGTTGGAGAAGTGAAATGGCGATTCCCGCGCACTCGCAGATCGCAGCAAATGACAGGCGTTGACCTAAATCGCGGTGCAGGGCCTTAAATACGGAGGCAGCAAAAGCAGTGTGCACGATCAGTGGCGCACGACTAGTGGTCGTGCGCACAGTAGGTCGATGATCGTGCGCCATTTCCAAATAGACCTACAACAAGGACAAGAATCATCAGCAAATATGCACACGATCAGTGGCGCATGACCAGTTGTCGTGCGCACTAAATCCAGTGATCGTGCAATTGGCAGGGACAGATTTACAGAAAGCAAGGGGTAAACGCGCACGAGCAGTAGCGCACGACCAGTGGTCATGCGCACTATGGCCAGTGCTCGTGCGCTTACCCGGGCAAGATTAGGAAAATGAGAATGTAATGCGCACGATCGGTGGCGCACAACCAGTGGTCGTGCACAGTATTCCTGCATCGTCGAGGGTCTCCCGAGCGATTCCGGAACACTCACACGAACCCTGCACCAGCAGAAGAAGCAGAAAGGCCACCAAACCTGCACACCACATTCCCAAGACAGGGTTAAAGAACAACAAAAACAAAGAAACACAAGAAGCATACAAAAACGGGCCTATAGTGCACTTAATCGTGAAATAGGCATGTAAGCAAATATAAGCAATAATGGCTCTCAAGTGTAGTGCTAAGACGATAAAGCTGGCACAGATGAGTCCAAAAATCAGTGTAAAATGGTAACTCATCACACCCCCAGACTTAACCATTTTCACGTCCCGAGCAAATCAGTACTCCGTGGACTAGAAAATAGCTTGCTGGCTCAGAAATTTCAAAAAGAAGTAAGACGAGAAATCAAATACATCATGGGCATAGAAGATATAGTAGAAAAACATTTTAATTATATGACGTAGTTTAAACTATTTGACAGACGTAAATAAATATTGTAATTGCTCAAAATTAGAATGCTGGAGAATCTGGCAATCATGTGTAGGAAGAAAGTAGGCAGGGCACTAAGTTGAGCATTGCCAAAATTCGGGACTCAGGAGTACCTCCAAAGGAATACACCCATGTCGGGGACCATACGCTTGCACGTTCACACTCTCTCCATGGCGCGGGTTAGACTCAAGCGTGAATCAGTAGGACTTGTAGGATAAAATGGGGCTTAGGCGACGGCTTGGTAGGCAAAGATAAACATGAAGGCTACACGCAACCAAAGCGAGCGAATAAAAATCGAAACCAATACAGCCACTTAGAAATGAATGGGGAACACACCCCCAGACTGGGCTTGAAAACCGGGCATGCACACGGCCTAACCCGACGAAAATGAAAAAATAGGATGGGGATAGAATTCTCAAAGCAATTCTTTCAGATTTTTCTCTCTCTTTTTTTTTGTTTTCGCTTAGCTACTTTTTATTTCTTTTCTGTGCTTGCAATCCCCAAACATAGCAATCAACACATGAAAGAATTCAGCACCACCTTAAACGATAGCCACATATCACAACCTTGGCAAAATAGTAAATACAAACAAGCTCAAGCATTTGATTGCGATGGTGGGTTTAGCTTCAGGCCTTGGTGAATGTGAGTGGAGCTAAAACAAAGAAGGTGTAGGCACAAATTTGGCATGCAACGGTTAAAGGGTAGGAAAAGCTAAACAAGGCTCAAACTAGCCAAAATGAGGGCCTACATCATGCTCACGCTTGACTAACCATGCACCAATGCTTCAAGAGTAGCTTAGGGCAAGTTCTTAGCCACCGAGAAAGATGATCCGTCCGCCCGACTCGAGCAATACGAGTCTAATGGCGGCTACACACATTCCTACATTATCGTTCGATTACTCCAGATTCAGATTTTGAGTAGTACAAACAATATTTACGTCTGCAGAAAAATATAAATCTACGAGCATAAAGAAAAATTAATTCTATACTACTTCTACACAAACCATGAGTACTCGATTAGGAGCACTACATGAGTTTCGAATTACTCAATCATGAAATCCTAAGCCAACACCACTATTTTAAAGCTTACACAAAAACAATACAATAGAATCAGGCTGTGCGCGTGGATAAGAGCGCACTCGTGTGGGTGATTCTGTGTGTGCAACAGAGATCAAGAAATAATTAAACAAGAAACTGGTATGCAACAGAAAGTGTGGTGTAGTGACCACAGGCTTGCTCTCCCCCCCAGACTTAAAGTAGACAACTAGTAAAAATAAGCATTCCAAATATGATAAATAGCTAGGGTAGGAAGTACCTATGCTCAAAATTGAGCATACCAGTCGTGCAATGAGCTGTCCAAGTGAGGCCAACTTGCCGCACATCAAATAGTCCTACACCTGCGATTGAAGGGTGCACACCAAACAAAATATTGACACAGAAATATATGCATATATATAAAAAGAACTCAGAACACAACATAGGACCAAACGGTCCAACTTGGGTTGTCTCCCGGAAGCCATTTTGTTTACCGTCCTTAAGGTGGACCAAATACCTGTATTAGCAGTTCAAATAGAGAGTTCTTGGCAGTAAAAAAAAGGAAACAAAATTAAAACTAGAGCAACCAGTGTTCAAAAAGTAGCAAGAAAGAGGAGGGAAAGTGGAATGATGGTAGTGCAATCAGCTATAAGCAGATTTATGGTAAGTCTCTCCGGTGGGATGCGAGAATACGATAGATTTTCTTTTTGCATCGGGAGTAGGCATTGTCCCTTGACTTCGATTGCACTCTTTCTTGCGCCGGAAGGAAGCGTAGCGCGCTTCGCGTAAATGCTTTTCCTCTTTCAGTTTCTCCACCATGGGAGACTTCCAATGGAGGTAGGCTGTAGGGTTTCCTGGTGTCGTGGTTTGTGGCGTCATGTCCGGCACCGTGACGGCAACCGGATCTGCCCAAGCTACAGAGCGCTTAACAGAGTTATACAAATTAGTGTCTAGGGATTTCTCCCGAATAAAACTTGGGTAGCCATGCTCAACAACATAGTTGGCTGGAAGTAGAAAGGAAGCCATAGATTTGGTACACTTAATCTCTTCTTTGACCAGTAGCTCTTGATTCTCATCTACCTCCTGAGAGAGTCCTGTCTTTGGATTCTCTTCCAGATGTGCTTCCAATGTGGGGAGAACTAAATCTATCTTGGTATCTGTGACACTCAGAGAATTGTTATTTTGGATGGGAGAGGAATGTATGGATGTGTTATCGAGGGGGAATCTTCGGTTAGCCAAGTGACACGGCCTTTGGAAAAGTCGAGGGATACGCCACTGGCTGTCAGGAATGGGACTCCTAATATAGGAATAGAGTTATTTTCCCTTGGTCCCAAAACCTGAAAGTCAGTGGTGATACTTTTGCCGTTAACCTCGATTTCAACTTCCCGAACACCTCCCTCAGTGTCAACCAAATTTCCACTTGCTAAGATAAGCGATTTCTGATTTTCAATGTCGAATTGTAGGTGCATCTTCGCAACATCTTGCAAAGTGAGGATGTTGCTGGACGCCCCGGAATCGCATAATGCTGGGGTTTCGATGTTATTTATCTTACAATTGATGACGCGTTCGTTGCGGTTTCCCAAATTTTCCTCCCCAAGGCGTTTACCTTATTCTTGGGGGTTCTCTTCAGTGTTACTAGGTAAGGTGCCTTGGGTGCACTCGAAAACCACTTGCACCAAATGGCCCAATTGGGCCTCCAGTTTGTGCATTGAGGCAGCCTGATTTGTCATGTTGGTTTGGGAAATTTCAACGAATTTCTCGAACATCTCTTCCAAAGAACTTTTTTTACGACGGGGGGCCCTTGCGAATAATTCGGTTGAGGCGGCCTCGGTTGGCTTTCGGAGGCATACGCATCGTTTTGATGCTGCCCCGGTTGCCATCTTTGGCCAGATGCGTTATGATTCCACAAAACGTTGGGGTGGTTTCTCACCCCCGGGTTGTATGTATTCCCGTAAGGCACTCCCCTGTTTTGATTGGCTACAAAATTAACTGACTCATTCATAAATGAAGATTCGTCTGGTACCTCAACTCCTAAGCTTTCAAAGTTGTGGTGGTCGGTGCTTCCGCACCCTTGGCATGAGATTGCCATCACTAGGGCAGCGGGAGCAGGCTTGGGGATATCCACGGCAAATACTCCACTTGTGCTTCGTGGGATGTTTCTTCCAGCGGTCCAGTAAGAACTGTGGGTGGCGGTGTCTTGTAAGACTCTCAGAGCATCATTTGGAGCAAGATTCATGATTGTTCCTCCAGAGGCGGCATCGATCATGGCTCGATGGTGGGGATCAATAGCGAAGTAGAAACTTTCAACGAGGTTCCACGTTTGGAATGCATGATTCGGGTACTTCCTCAGCAGCTCGTTGAAACGCTCCCAAACTTCGACTAAACTTTCTTGATCGGCTTGCCGGAAGTTGGCTATTGCGCGCCTCATGCTCACGATCTGATCCACCGGATGGAACTTATCTAGGAATTTTGTGGTCAAAGCCTCCCAGGTGGTGGCTATTCCAGGTGGGAGGGAGTGAAGCCATGTCTTGGCTTTGTCCCTTAATGAAAAAGGGAAGAGGCGAAGCTTGACTATTTCGTCTGGGATTCCAGCGTAGCGGAACGTGGCACAGATTTCGGAGAATTCTGTAAGGTGAAGATGGGCGTCTTAAGTGGCCATTCCAGAGAACTGAGTGTTGTTCCGAATGATATTCAGAATAGCTGTTTTAATCTCAAACTGTGGTTGGTGATAGCAGGTCCGAAACCAGGGTATATGCTCCCGACAGTAGGTGTAGTATAATCCCTCATGGTGCGGACCTGGGGAGGGTTCACTTCATTTTTGTCGCCATTTCTGTCGCCATGAAGTATCCCTCCAACTCGGTTGCCTGCATCAATATTCAGCTAGTCTCCCATTCGGGCTAAAGTGATGGTTGTGGCGCGTCTTCGCGCTAGGATAGTACGTTCGATCTCCGGGTCATAGGCGACAAAATCTCTTGTAGCTCGGACCTACATTCACTGCGTCAAACACAATCGAAGGAAACAATAGTCAAAAACACTAATTCTTATAACAATATTTTCAGTCATCCTGAGTCGATCTACAGTTGCATTCCCCGACAACGACGCCAAAAACTTGATGTGTGTAAATCAGCAAGTGCACCGGTTGCACAAGTATGAAAGTTTGGGAATAAATCCCCGAGTGTCGATCTCTTGAGGAATGCAATTAGCGTTAGTGGCAACAGTTCAGAAAATATTGTTATGAGGGTTATACCTAGAAAAAGAACAAAAAGGGGACTTGAGAGATATTGGTTGTTTGATTTAATAAACTCGGAAAAGCTATGCGGGTCGAAGGAACCGCTTCGCAAGATGAAGTGGGTGTTTCGGCCACGATGTCGATCTTCGGTTGGGCGAGTGGACGGAAAGCTAATGGATGGAAGTGTTCTTGAGTGGAGTGCAATCGGGTATGGCACGGGTATGGAGTGGATGTAGAGTGAGCGAGGCGCATTCACAGACACTACTCACAAGCATAAGAAAAGTACTAACATCCCATTAGATATAGAATAAAACTTGATGTTCATTACAATGTAAACCATTACATACTATAGAGGAAGTGGAAGAGGAGTAAACCAAAAGAGAGTGAAGATCCACTGCAGGTCGTGGCCGGAGTAGCGAGTTATGAATCAGCTTCCGGGCTCAGTCCAAGGAGGCTTCCGGTACTAACGAGTTGTCACCTCGAAGGCCTTTAAGTCCATTTTCTAGGTTATCTTCTTCACCAACTCCGGTGGAAAGCTTGGAGTTGAAGTCTTCAATGGCCGAGGGCTTCGCCGGAGAGTTTGAAAAGCTTCGGAGAAGTTGGCTATGGACTCCCGACGAAGGTGGAGGTGATGGAGCCGCTGGAGAAGTGAAATGGAGATTCCCGCGCACTCCTCGATCACATCAAATGACAGGCGTTGACCTAAATCGCGGAGCTGGGCCTTAAATATAGATGCAGCAAAAGCAGTGCGCACGATCAGTGGCGCACGACCAGTGGTCGTGCGCACTGTCGGTCGATGATCGTGCGCCATTTCCAAATAGACCTGCAACATGGACAAGAAGCATCAGCAAATATGCACACGATCAGTGGCGCACGACCATTGTTCGTGCACACTAAATCCACTGATCATGCGATTGGCAGGGACAGATTTACAGAAAGCAAGGGGTAAACGCGCACGAGCAGTGGCGCACGACCAATGGTCATGCGCACTACGGCCAGTGCTCGTGCGCTTACCCGGGCAGGATTAGGAAAATGAGAATGTAATGCGCATGATTGGTGGCTCACAACTAGTGGTCGTGTGCAATAAGTCCAGTGGTCGTGCGCAGTATTCCTGCATCGTCGGGGTCTCCCGAGCAGTTCCGGAACACGCACACGAACCCTGCCCCAGAAGAAGAAGCAGAAAGGCCACCAAATGTGCACACCACATTCCCAAGACAGGGTTAAAGAACAACAAAAACAAATAAACACAAGAAGCACACAGAAACGGGCCTATAGTGCACTTAATCGTGAAATAGGCATGTAAGAAAATATAAGCAATAATGGCTCTCAAGTGTAGTGCTAAGACGATAAAACTGGCCCAGATGAGTCCAAAAATCAGAGTAAAATGTGGACTCATCAACTGCGAAGGGTTAATCACAATCCCCAATCTCTCCTTAAACTTTTGTTCCAGATATCTAATATGATTTTTCTTCTCTTCCAGAAGCAAAGTCTGACACTCAAGATTTTTCTTGAGTTCAGACAACTCTTCACTTTTCTTATAGAACTCAATAGATTTATTGTTATAAAGAGTTTTATAAGGCATTAGGACTTCTATCTCCTTGGCTTGTCTTTTGACAAGAATTATTCTCTTCTTTAGAGCATTTAGGAGTAATCCATACTTGTCAATCAATTGATTGAGATCAGTCTCAGATTCTGAGCAATTTTTATAATAGGATAAAGATGCATGAGTATCTGGACTAGTATCATAGTCAGAGGAAGATGCAGAATTGAAAATAGGTTGTGCCTTGATTGATTCTGAATCTGGCTGACTTCTTTCTTCTTCAGTCATTGCCATCAAACCATGACATCCATAGTCTTCTTCATCCTCCTCATTGTCACTGTCTGAGTGTGACAGAGGGGCCCTGATTCGTATCCTAGCAGCAAGATATTCCTCCTCTTCTCATGGATCTGCAGCAATAGATATCCGCCCTATATAGGCTTCTTCTTCATCATCTTCAGATTTTGAGGATGAAGAATCTATCCAGCTTCTCTCCTTCGTAGCCACAAAGGACTTCTCCTTCTTCTTGCCCTTGTGGTGATGGTGATGCTTTTTCTTCTTCTTCTCATCTTCTTCCTTTCTTTTGACTGGGCAGTCAGCAATGACATGCCTAGCCTTGCTGCAACAATAACAGATGATATTAGAAGAAATCTATTTACTAGTTTTAGGGACATACCCGTCATCCTTGGATGGCTTCCTGTGATAAAAGGATGAAGATGGCCTGCTCCTCTAGTCCATATTCTTTATGAACTTTTGAAATTACCTGGAGAAGGCAGCTAGATCTTTATCAGACATGTGGTTATCTGATGATCTTGGCTCAGAATTTTCTGAGCTAGATTCAGTTTCCCTCCTTGGTGGTGAGGGAGTCTTTCTCCTGCTTCTTCTTGGGGCTTATGCCTTGAATATCACAGACTTGTCCTTGGACTCTAATTGGCTGATCTTCTCCTCTTCTTGTCTAGCATCCAGCTGCATTTCATAAGACTGCAGCTATCTAAAGAGTGTTGGTGGAGAAGTGTCTGCTAGCTTTGCCATTTCCCAAATGGCATAAATCTTGGTATCTCAATCTCTAGTGAGAGAACTAGGGAACTTTTCATTTAGATCATAGTTGATGAAAACCATACCATAGGTTCTTAGTTCATTAACTGTCCTAAAGAACCTTTCAAAATAGTCAGCAACTTTCTCAGACTTGCTTTTCCTGAAGGCCTCATACTCTTTATTGAGCATGACTTTCTATCATCTCTAACTTCCTCAGAGCCTTCCATGTATACCACAAGGGTGTCCCACATTTCTTTGGAGGTCTTGCAGTGTACAAGATATTGGAAGGTTGAGTCATCAATGACACTTGCTATAATATTTTGTGCCCTTTTGTCCATGGTGGACAGAATCACTTCATCTCTGTCCATTTCTGAATATGCCTTAGGCACTCTCTCAGTTGGATCGATGGTGGAAGCCTTTGTGGGGACAAAGGGACCTTCCACTACGGTTACATCGATCCTAGGGTCAGATGCTTCCATAAATAGTTCGACCCTTTGCTTTCATAGGCCAAATCCATCCTTCCTGCAGATGGGCAGCTTCATGGTCCCTAGCTCCTTATAGTTCATACCTGACCCCATGATTTTATCTTATAGCGAACCTTGGAGGTAAACTCAGATTGTTAAATCCTTTTTGAGTAATCTCCCTCTGATATCACTTGAAAGTTATTTAACTCAAGGTTAGCTAATCACCTAGGGGGGGTGAATATGTCTTTGAAGTTTTCTTAATTCTTTTGCTATTTTCAAATTAAACTATCTAGAGCTTGACCTTAGCACCTGTAATGAATCAGAAAACAAGCACACAACAAACACACGAGGATTTATAGTGGTTCCCCAATTGGGTACATCCACTTTCCCTCCTGATGACTAGTTTTAGTCATCGTTTTTGGGTTATTCTAGTAGCTTATTTTCCCAAGTTTTTGTTACAATTATGTGTTTTTTATGCTTGTTATGATCTTCTTTTTAATTTAATGTTTATGTTATGTTTTGTGGCTATTTTATATTTTATGTTTAGCTTTATCTATAAATATTTTTATAGCTTGTATGTTATGTTTAATTTAGTGTTTTATGTTTAATTTTATATTATATGTTTAACGTGTGTTTTATTTTATGTGTTATGTTATTTATATGTTGTATGTTTTATTTATATTATGCATTGTATAATCATTAACTAATGTTTGTATTGTTTTGTTTTGTTTTATTTATAGGTCCAAAGTCCAAGCATGGTGCAGCCCACAATTTGCATGGCCGGCTTCTTCCCAACTTCAAGGTGCAACCCACATTGGTGCAGCCCACATTGATAAAGCCTACATGATGCAGCCCTCAAGCTCCAACCCCACCCCCCCCTTGCCCCCTCTTCTTCATTCCATTCTAGAACCTTCTCCCTCATCTATAAAAAGAACCCATATTCCATGCTTTTGGAGGATTGAATTTTGGAGAGCAAGTGAAGTGCTAGTTTAAGTGGAGAGTGCTTGTGAGTGTTAGTTTTATTATTGTGTTAGTTCTCTTTTCAATTAGTGCAAGTTTTTTTCATTAGTGCAAGTTTCCTTTATAGCATAGTTTAGTGTTCTTTTTAATATTTTTGTGTACTTCTTTTGCATAATATCAATGAAATTCTTTTCTCTTTATTTTGTTGTTTCCTTTTGCAATATGCATAGCTAATTCCATCTTAGCATTTGATCATGAGGAACCATGATTTGAAATGAGAATTATTTTTATTTCATAGTTTTATTTTTGCGTAATTCTACTCGGTCCTTCTTTGAATAATTATTGTGTCGACTCCGTATTTCCGGTATACAGTAGTAGGCTTATGATCTCATATTCGAGTAGCCGAGAGGCTCGTGGATGTGAAAGATCACTCAAAGAAGGAAGGAGTTGAATGCAACCCTAGAGATAGGACGACGTAAATCCTCCGGATTGGAGTCAAATCCAATAGTGCGGATCACCTCGATAATGCAACTTTAGGCTTCTTTGGTTTGTAAAGAGATTTCGATCGAAGAGTCTATAAGTTAGGAGACCTAATGCTCTAGCGAGATTTTGTCTTATTTTCGGATCCGTCACGGCCGAGTTGGATTTGCAAATTTAAAACTATGCCCTTCTATTTTCTCGTTTCATTTCATGGTGAATCAATGATCGAATGCTAGCCTTTTTTATATAAGTTTTCGTCTCGCAATTTATCGTTCATTTTACTTCTTAAAAAATTCTCAAAATCCCAATAGTCTTCCGGTAGGATAATAGTTAGAGCGCGAGTAGAAGTACTTGACAACCCCGTGTTTAAATACGACCTTGGTACTACAATTCGACAGGTACGCTTGCCTGTTCGGGTTTTGGCCCACCAAGTTTTTGGCGCCGTTGCCGAGGACTTTTCTTCGTCAATATTTTGAAAACGCTTGCGCTATTACTTCTCTAAAAATAAAAAAAAATTATAATTTATATATTTAAATATTTATAATCAACCCACTTCACCTTATTTCTACCCCACCTAAAATCTCTCGAAAAGGGTAAGGGGCTTTAAGCGCCACCATTTTACCTAGTATCGGGCGAACCCTTCACCGGGTAGTCCTCGGGAAGTTCGAGAGCCAAGCCGTCTAAAAAAAAATCTTTTTTTTTCAAAAAAACAAAACAAAAATTTTTTTCTTTCTTTTCCTCTTTTTCTTTCTTTTCTAAGCTTTCATTCTCATCTTCCCTCGTTTTCTTTACTAGTGCATGACCCGAGCGAATCCGTCGCTACTTGTTGATTTGGACCTAGAAATCGAACGCTCCTTTCGGAGACAACTACGATTCGGGGCTTCCACTTCTCAAACAGCGGTTGAGGATTCCTTCGGGGATTGCAATTATTCTGAAATGGGAGATCCCAACCAAGGAATGGCTCAGCAAAGGACTATGTCCGATTATGCTCGACCCAACCTGGAGGGGACTGAAACAAGTATTGTTCGACCTGCAATTGCGAACAATAACTTCGAGCTTAAGCCTAGCATCATACAAATGGTGCAGCAATATGTACAGTTCGACGGATTACAAGATGAAGATCCGAACTTACATATTGCTAATTTTCTTGAAATCTGTGACACTTTTAAAATTAATGGTGTTTCAGACGATGCTATTAGGCTAAGACTCTTCCCATTCTCCTTAAGGACTAAAGCCAAACAGTGGTTGAGTTCTCTTCCAAGAGGATCAATCAATACTTGGAACATTTTAACTGAAAAATTTCTTTCCCGTTATTTTCCCCCCGCCAAAACTGCTAAGCTTCGAAATGATATAACTTCATATTCACAAATCGATTCCGAGACCCTCTATGACACTTGGGAGAGGTTCAAAGAACTTTTGAGAAGATGCCCACATCATGCTCTGCCTGTATGGTTGCAGGTTCAGACATTTTATAATGGGCTAAACCAAGAGACAAAGCAAATGATAGATGCCGCTTTCGCTGGTTCTTTAGACCGCAAAACTCCGGAAGCCGCTCTTGAGCTTATCGATGACATGGCGATGAACACTTATCAGTGAAATTCGTCCAGGTCTCGCCCATCTAAACCTGCAGGTATCTATGAAGTGGATTCGGTGACGCAACTGGCGATGCAAGTGGAAATGCTGAACACGAAGATCTCGGAGATGACTGCTCCCTCCGCCGCTAAGGTATATGAAAATGTGAATGCTGCTGCTGCCGAATAGGTGGATTATCTGGGGAACATACCCAGGCCTGCTCAAAATAATTCTGCCAATAATTTTTCTACTTTTTCGAATTTTTCTTCTCCTCCTGGTTTTAATGCTGCTACGAATTCTTATCATCCTGGATGGCGTAACCATCCTAATTTTTCATGGAGTAATAATGCTAACGTAGTACGCCCACCGCACGATTTTACACCACCACCACCACCACAACAAAATTTTCAAAACCTTCCCCTTTGGAAGAGATCTTTGCTAAGTATATAAGCTCAAACGATGCTACTATTAGAAACATAACGGGATCAATTAAAAATTTAGAAAATCAGGTCGGCCAACTCGCCAAGGCTTTTTATGAGAGACCACCTGGAACTCTTCCCTCGAACACTGAGCCTAACCCAAGGGAACACGCAAATGCGATTTCCCTTCGGAGCGGTAAAGTTGTTAACGAGCCCACCACAAGGGAAGAGCCAAGGGTGATTGTCCCTCCTGTTTGTACCCCCATGGAAAATGACAACTTCGATCTTGAAAAAGAAAAATCTACACTTGAAAAAGAAAAGGATAGCTCTATTATTTCTGATTCTGAAAAAAAGACAAATGGTTTTCAAAACGATGCTCCAATTGTTCTAAAGGAATTTCCGCCACCTCCTTATCCGGCTAGACTTAGGCAAGAAAAATTAGATAATCAATATCAACGCTTTCTTGAGATATTTAAACAAATTCATATTAATTTGCCGTTTCATGAAGCGATTAGTCAAATGCCTAAGTACGCCAAATATCTTAAAGATTTATTAACGAACAAAAAGAAATTAGAACATTTATCGCATGTAACGTTAAATGAAGAATGTTCGGCGGTCGTTAAAAACTCTACTCTTCCTAAAAAGATAAACGATCCGGGTAGTTTTTCCATTCCTTGCGTCTTTGGTGATCTTTTTGTTAAACACGCGTTAGCGGATCTAGGAGCGAGCATCAACTTGATGCCTTTTTCTTTATTTAAAAAGCTAGGTTTGGGCACTCTTAGCCCTACAAGAATGAGTATCCAATTAGCTGATAGGTCTATCAAGTATCCACTAGGTATCGTTGAGGACGTGCTAGTAAAGGTCGACAAATTCATCTTCCCGGTGGATTTTGTCATTCTCGATATTGAGGAGGACATCGAGGTCCCTCTTATCCTTGGTCGACCTTTCCTAGCCACCGCTCGCGCAATTATAAATGTGAGTGAGGGAAAACTTTTTCTGCATGTAGGAGATGAGGAAGTAATATTTGATATTAATAAATCGATGAAAAACTCTTTACAAAATGATGACTCTTGTTTTTTCATTGATGATTTAAAAGAAGACTCCTATTTCCCTCCAAATGATTTTTCTTCTTCCTTTTTTGGACCCTCATCAACTATTTTTGAAAACACTGTTATGTCCGTACAAGCACCATTCGAAAATGACTCTGATTTTGGACAACAAAATCTTATTTTTGAAAATGATAAAAATTTGCCAAATTATTTTGAAAAACCACCTGACCCTGCAGAAACAAATTATCATGTTAAGAACTTCCGCCAGCATAAAAATTTTAAACCGAGCGATCAGGTTCTTCTTTTAAATTCACGTTTACGTATTTTCTTTGGAAAATCTAAATCTCGTTGGTCTGGACCGTTTGCGGTCAAGGATGTTTTTTATGATGGAACTGTGTTACTTTCGCACCCCGATAGGGGGGATTTTAAAGTAAATGGCCGTAGACTTAAACTTTATTTTTCTAATGATTATGTGCCTCCTGCAAAGGAGAATCTTGTGTTGGACTCTTAAACATTTATCTTGTGTGGGACATTTTTTTTTATTTTATTTTTGGACTTATTATTATTATTCTGAAACTCTTTTATTCGGACTTTAAATGATTGTAATAAAAACATTATCGGGCATCTGCCCATGGACTCTATCTATTTTTTTGCTTTTATTTTGCTCTTCCTACCGGAGGCCAATCAAGTCCATGTTCGTGGTCACCGCTCCGCCGCTGCTGATATCAGATGGATCAAGTCATACCTGCTGACGATCAAGTACTCTAAAAAGCAAGCATGGGGGAGCGATATCCGCCTTCATCTCACGAACCCGGGGAAGTCATGTTCTTATTTATTTACTTTTCCTGCATTTTTCTTTTTCTCTTCTTCTCAGTCCCCTTCTCTTTTTCTTTATATTTCCTTCATTGAGGGCAATGAAGAATTTAAGCATGGGGGGGTCTAGTTTCTTTTGGTCTTTTCTTTTCTGTTCTTCTTCTTTCAAAAGCAAAAATTTATGTCTTATATTAGTATAGTATAGTATGTTATGTCATCAAAATCCAAAAAATTATAAAATATAAAACCCAAAAAAATTAGAAAAACAAAAATCAAAAAAATTGTGCTAAAATCTATTTGAAAAACAAAACCTAAAATTATTTATATCTTTTTTTTTATGTTTCTTCTAGTGATGTGTAGGCCCGTGCGGTTTTTGTAGTTCTATATAGATTTCTTTGAATTGGTTTTCCAAACTTATCAGTTTAACATAGCTTAGTTTTACTAGTTTCTTTTTCCTTAAATATAGGCATCCAATTTTTACGTTTTAAGTTAGCAATTTGTAGTTATGTCTTTTTATTCGGTTAGTTGCTTACGAATGGTTGCTAGGTAATGTTATCTCTTTTTCATTTGCGGGGTAGTCTTTCTTGGTGTCTAGAACTTGTACCAAGCTACTCTCGAAGCATTTGCGCCGTTTTTACGTTCTTTAGAAATGATTTTGGCCACCATTTGAATAGTTTGAGCTTTTCTTGCCCACCAAAAACAAAACCCTTGCAAAACAATTTTGGGCCTTTTCCTTTTTTCTTTGTTTTTAGCTCCACCTTTCATTTCATTATGTTCACCAAAGCCAAATATCTTTCCTATTTTTGCACTATAACTTTGAGCTTAAAAATTATTTTTGTGGGAAGGGTATTATTTTTGAAATGAATAGGAAATTCTCAAGCTTATTTTTGGAGCTTTCTTATCAAATGTTATTCAAAAGGAAAAAATTGAGAAAAAAAAAATATATCATTACAAAATCAAAAAAATGAATGCAAAAAGTTTATGTTTGGCCAAGTTTATAAAAGAAAAAACTTTCATGGCCTTGTTTTTGTAGTTTCATATTGGAAAAATGACATACTCGTTATTTCTCACTTTTTATGCTATGTTTAAGCTCACCTTGGTTTAGTGCCTAAAACCTTCATGTTTATCTTTGATTCCACTTCCTAATCATTTACCTAAGACAAGTTTTAATGCCTAGTAGAAGTCCTATTGATCTTAGAACGTAAATTCGCGTAGTGGAGAAAGTGTGAACGTACAAGCCTATGGCCACCATCATTGATGGATTTCTTTGGAGGTTATCTTGGAGTGTTTTAGGGTTAATGTTTATCTAGCAACCTAGTAGTTTGTTAATGCGCCGTTTATTTAGAACCTCTACTTTTTGTTGTCCTTATTTTCATTTATTTTGGATGCCTTGTTTTTAAGATTTAGAAATGTGTAGACTTTTCTTATGTTCTAATGATATTTTTAGGTCTCCACTTTCAAGTTTTCTACTGTGCACTTCTCACCCCACTAGTTGTTAACATAGGAATTAGGATAGTTTAATTTTTTCATGTTTTGTTTTTCTTAATTATGAAACCTAAATTAGCTTTGTTTATTTTCTATTTCCTTCCCTTGTTTTCATCTTTATTTGCTTGAGGGCAAGCAAATGTCTAAGCATGGGGGAGTTTGATGACTAGCTTTATCTATAAATATTTTTTATAGCTTGTATGTTATGTTTAATTTAGTGTTTTATGTTTAATTTTATATTATATGTTTAACGTGTGTTTTATTTTATGTGTTATGTTATTTATATGTTGTATGTTTTATTTATATTATGCATTGTATAATCATTAACTAATGTTTGTATTGTTTTGTTTTGTTTTATTTATAGGTCCAAAGTCCAAGCATGGTGCAGCCCACAATTTGCATGGCCGGCTTCTTCCCAACTTCAAGGTGCAACCCACATTGGTGCAGCCCACATTGATAAAGCCTACATGATGCAGCCCTCAAGCTCCAACCCCACCCCCCTTGCCCCCTCTTCTTCATTCCATTCTAGAACCTTCTCCCTCATCTATAAAAAGAACCCATATTCCATGCTTTTGGAGGATTGAATTTTGGAGGGCAAGTGAAGTGCTAGTTTAAGTGGAGAGTGCTTGTGAGTGTTAGTTTTATTATTGTGTTAGTTCTCTTTTCAATTAGTGCAAGTTTTTTTCATTAGTGCAAGTTTCCTTTATAGCATAGTTTAGTGTTCTTTTTAATATTTTTGTGTACTTCTTTTGCATAATATCAATGAAATTCTTTTCTCTTTATTTTGTTGTTTCCTTTTGCAATATGCATAGCTAATTCCATCTTAGCATTTGATCATGAGGATCCATGATTTGAAATGAGAATTATTTTTATTTCATAGTTTTATTTTTGCGTAATTCTACTCGGTCCTTCTTTGAATAATTATTGTGTCGACTCCGTATTTCCGGTATACGGTAGTAGGCTTATGATCTCATATTCGAGTAGCCGAGAGGCTCGTGGATGTGAAAGATCACTCAAAGAAGGAAGGAGTTGAATGCAACCCTAGAGATAGGACGACGTAAATCCTCCGGATTGGAGTCAAATCCAATAGTGCGGATCACCTCGATAATGCAACTTTAGGTTTCTTTGGTTTGTAAAGAGATTTCGATCGAAGAGTCTATAAGTTAGGAGACCTAATGCTCTAGCGAGATTTTGTCTTATTTTCGGATCCGTCACGGCCGAGTTGGATTTGCAAATTTAAAACTATGCCCTTCTATTTTCTCATTTCATTTCATGGTGAATCAATGATCGAATGCTAGCCTTTTTATATAAGTTTTCGTCTCGCAATTTATCGTTCATTTTACTTCTTAAAAAATTCTCAAAATCCCAATAGTCTTCCGGTAGGATAATAGTTAGAGCGCGAGTAGAAGTACTTGACAACCCCGTGTTTAAATACGACCTTGGTACTACAATTCGACAGGTACGCTTGCCTATTCGGGTTTTGGCCCACCACCTCCCACCTATCCAACTGATTTGTTGGACTAGGCACAAACTCCACCAATATGCTCCTCAGAGCTTACACCTCAAGCCCTCAGCCTATAATACAGATTCTTCATAGAATCCAAACTTAGAACCACAAGGGTTCCTACCACAGAGCTCTACAGAGCTCCTACAGCTCAGTGATCCACTGCTAACCTACCTCAGCGTTATTTCTAAGGCCTACAACTCAGGCTCTTCAGCCCTAAAGCTTCAGGCACACATCACTACTCTCAGAGTGTTGCAGCACTCCTACAACCTAGTACCCCAACCAGGTACCTACAACTCAGCCTCCTCCAAGGCCTACAACTCAATAACACACTTGTCACGTATAGTTCAGTGACTCTCCAGTCACCTACCTCGGGCATAAGGCTCTACAGTCAGGCTGGGAGGACAACCCTACCTCAGATCCACACTTGGATCCTACCTCAGAGAGAAACATTCTCCTACCTCAGGCAATAAAGCCCTACAGCTCAGATCCATAATTGGATCCTACCTCAGTACCCTAATAGGGCACCTACCTTAGTGACTAATTAGTCGCATACCTCCGGCACAAAGTGCCATATACTCAGATTCAGATAAGCTGAATCTTATAGGAAGAGAATACATAAAAGTTACGAAAAATAAACAACTGACTCAGAGATAAGTCTCTGAGTCCACCTCGCTGGACTGAGTAGATTTCAGTCTAGCACACTTGTTGTAGAAGGAATTAGTCCTCTTCTATAGCTAACTCTTTTCTGCTGCACAGATGAGCAGTAACCTGCTTGCTGAATGGAAGAATCATCTTCTCTATTATTGAAAGAACAATCTTACTGAGCTTGAAGAGCTCAGCTAACATCCTTTTCCTTGGCGGCTATCCCTGCTGGACTTTAGCTTTCAAGCTTTGTGGAGAAGATGATGTCCAACTGCCTCTTATTTTCTTTATCCGTTCGATCTCTTTTGTTTTCTGTTCGTTAGCCTAATCCCTTTTCATTTTCCTTTTTATATACATTGATTTGAATCAACAACACACTTGTATGTGGCCCCAACCAAGGTTTGATGAGCCCCACCTTCTCCAGAAAAGGGCAAGGGAACTTTCAACGCCATTGCAGCTTTCCCGCAATGGCTACATGTAAGTTGACTTTGATGACATCGACAATGGTCATCACCATTTGGACTTAGAAAATATTCCAGAAATCCAAAAAGCATTGAGTGATGTTAAGTCACTCAATGCCATCAGTCTTGACTCTCAGTTCTTTTGGACATGTGATTTTTCTCTGGATTTGTCTAGTGGTTTCTTCTTAACAGCTGTGACAGACCTTTGTCTCAACGCTTTCTTCTTATCTACTGAGGCAAGTCTCTGTCTCAGCGGTATCTTCACAGCATTCTCAGCGGTTTTTTCTTCATAGCCGAGTCTATCTTCTGTCTCAATGGATTTCCTTTTAAATGTCTCATCGCTTCCTTATTCATTAGAAGCGTTGAGTGAACCTGCTTCACTAAACGCTTCTGGACTTAGAGAAATTCAGCTAGTTTTGTCTCAGTGCTTCCTTCTTCATTAGAAGCATTGAGTGAACCTGCTTCACTCAATGCTTCTTGACTTAGAGAAATTCAGCTTGTTTTGTCTCATCTATCTCAGCACTCTCAACGCCTTCTTCTCAGCTATATCAAATGTCTCAGCAGTCTCAATGCCTTCTTCTCAGCTATGTCAGCGGTCTCAGCACTTTTTGCCTTTGTCAGTTTCTCTGGCTTTATATGCGTTTGACGATTTGTGGGCTGAGCTCGACGAACTCTAATCTTCTCAGCAGTCTTAACACTTTTTGCCTTAGTTGATTTTTGCTGGCTTTAGCTTAACAAGTGTTGAGTTGAGTTCGACGATTTGTAAGCTGAGCTCGACGAATTGCAAACTAAGCTCGACGAACTTCAAGCTGAGCTCGACGAAATTTGAAACCTGAGCTCTTATACTTATCCTAAGGAATGTTGAGCTGAGCTCGACAAACATCGTGCTGAGCTCGATGAATGTCGAGCTGAGCTCGACGAAATTTGAGTTTACTACCAAACTCATTTTCTTCACCTGTCCAATCATGGAGTACCTGTATGCATGAACTACACATCAAATACTTTATGCTCATTAGCATGATTGGTGATGCCCCTTCAAATCCTGAGGAATATTGTAGGGCACAATTCCCAACAGAAGAGCTGGGTGAAGAGTATACCTTAGATGGTCTAGGCTGATCCTGGAAAGATTCCTCATCTAATCTAGCCAACAGCCCAATGTAAACTTCATCTTCATCATCTAACTCTGAGGAGGATGAGTCAGTCTAGCTTTTATCCTTCTTAGCAATGAAGGTCATCTCCTTCTTTCCCTTCTTATGGTGGTGATTTTTCTCATCAGCCTCCCCCTTCTTCACATGACATTCAGCCACAACATGCCCTGGCTTGCTGCTGCAAAAATAGATAACCTTATTAGAAAAATGTTTACTAGGTTTTGGGGCATACCTGCTCTCGTTGGAGGGTTTCTTCTTAGTTCTGTAATATTCATCCTTGTGTTGAAAGGAAGATGTAGGTTTTCTCCTCCACCCCTTCTTCTTCATTATCTTCAGAAACTGTCTTGAGAAAGCAGCAAATTCTTCATCAGACATATTATAGCCTGATGTCTCTTTATCTGAACTTTCTGACTCAGCTGGCCTTCTTGGGGGAGAAGGATTCTTCTCCTTGATCCTCTTAGAGCTATCAGCCTTGAAGGCCACAGCAGATTATTTGTCCTGGACTTTGCTGGTCTTCTCTTCCTCCTTCCTTGCAGTCAGCTGCATCTCATATGACAACAACTTACCAAATAGTGTGGATGGTGGAGTATCTGCCAGCTTTGACACTACTCTAACGACACATATCTTAGTATCTCAGTCTCTATTAAGAGACCTAAAGAACTAATCATTTAGCTCATAGTTGCTAAAGACCCAGCCATAGGTCCTTAGCTTATTAATAGTTCTAAAAATCTTTTATAGCAGCTAGCTATGTCTCCTCCCTGATCTGTTTGAAAGCTTCGTACTCTTGATTGAGCATTGTCTTTCTATCATCTTTGACTTCCTCAGTACATTCCATGTAAATTACCAAAGTGTCCCACATTTCTTTTAAGGTCTTGCAGTGCACCAAGTTTTGAAAGGTGGAGTCATTTATGACACTAATTATAATGTTTTATGCACTTTTATCCATTGTAGCTAAAATGACTTCATCCTTAGTCATTTTAGTATGCCTCTTTGGAGTTTGAATGTTTGCATCAAAGATATATACCTTCATAGGGATGAAGGGTCCTTCCAGAACTATTATGTAGATCTTAGGATCAGATGCCTCCATGAACAATCTGACCCTTTTCTTCCATATACCAAAATTTTCCTTCCTGCTGAGAGGAAGTTTCATGGATCCTAGCTCTTTGTGATTCTCTCCTGAACCCATCTGGACCTTCTGACAGCTACCCTAGAGATGTACTCAGACTGTTAAGCCTCTCTTGAGTAACCTCCCTCTGGTACCACTTGAAAGTCTTTGAATATAAGTGTAGCTTATCACCTAGAGGGGGGGGGGGGGTTAATAGGTTATTAGAGTCTTTTGGATTCTTTAAAACCTTTTACTGTTTTAGGTCCTACTATGTTTTCTTAGTTCCACTTTCAAGAAAATAATACACAGCACACCAGATATTTATAGTGGTTCCCCTGTATATGAGTACATCCACTATCCCTCCCGCCTTTCTAATAGTATGTTAGACAAGACAGTTCTCCAAAAACTTGGCTCCATAGAGATTACAATACGATCCCACCGGATCACTCAGTCTCCACTGAGACTTACAATACTAGCACTCAGCCCCATCACACAGTAATCACCTGATCACCTAACACAGGTACAAATGCCCTTCAACACAGGCTAGGAGATCAGCCCTAACACACAAATCCTACACTAGATCCTACTCTAAGCTTTTATAACTTAGGTTTTACAACACTGATCTAACAGATCCACACACAGCCTATAAAATCTAGGCCTTACAACAAAGATCTTGAATAGATCCATAGAATTTGAAAAATTAAAATGAATTTGACTCAAGAAATTTTGTTCTTTGAATCAACTGCTTCCAGAGTCGAGTGAATCTCAGCTTTATCTTCTTCTCAGCAATAAGAAAGACAATCTTCAATGATCTGCTGCTTGTATTGGAAGTTACTCAGAATCTTGATTATGATCTTGCTAATGAAGAAGGAAAGAATGTGAATGATTGTCTTTGATTAGTTAACCTATAAGGTAGAATTAAATTGCTCTAACTTTCCTTTTGTCCTAGACTGATTCTTCTTCCTCAGAGTAACCCTCTGATCATGCTGTAGCAGATGTTGATTGCAGCAGCTAACTCAGAGACTCTTTAGATTTGTCAAATTTGAAGTTCTTGTCTCTACAAAACTGGCGGGGGGAAGAAGACGAACTCCCGCTCCTCTTTTTGCAAAATGAATTGATTTGTCAGAATATTATCTCGATCCAGATCTCATTCTCTATTTATAATCCATCATCCAATGAGTTGATTGACATGTGTTTCTGCATTAAAAGCTGATTATATCCTTAGTTTAATAAAGTGAGACTGACAGTGACGTTAGTGATGAGTTGCAACTCTTCCATAACAATTTAGAATTATGCTGACTTTTGTTGACTTTGCTGACGTCAGCCATTCTGGACTTAGAAAATTTCAGACAACTACCTGCAACTATGACATTGAGAGCGTTGAGTGTATAAGCTTCACTCAACGCTTTTTACCTTAGAAAAATTTTGCTTTGCATTTCTTCATTGTGTCGAGACAGATGTATTGTCTCGACACTACTGTCCTGAGCTTTAAGGTGTCGAGATATCTGACTTGTCTCGACACTGCTGACTTGATCTTCAAGGTGTCGAGATAACTGAATTTTCTCAACACAGCTGACTTGATCTTCAAGGTGTTGAGCTAACTGAATTGTATCGACACATCTATCTGAACTATCGAGTGAAGTGTTGTGTCTTGACACTGCAGTCTTGTATCTTTATAATCTCGACACTTCTTATACAAAGGTGTCAACATAGTTGTGAAGTGTGTCGACACTTTTGGCTATATGACATTGAATGAGTTGACTTCACTCAACGTGTAAATGTTTGTTTTAGGATTGAGAGTGACCTAGAGGGGGGTAAATAGGTCCAATTTAAATCTCAGTTACCTTTTTTTAATTTAGATATGTACTTTCTTTGAGTTAAATATCATATCCAGATAAACAAGACAATCTTAACAGCAATCCAGAACTATCACAACATACACATCATAGTACATCCACCTTCCCCCCTTCGCCTATCGAGCAATGAACTAGATTCGGCAAAACTCCTCTTCTTCTTGTACGCAGATCCTCAAATCTTACAGCTCAGAGCCCAGCTGGCTCCTACAACTCAAACTTTACAATTCTCACCACTCATATCACCAAGATCCTACACCTAAAGTTATTCCCAAGAACTATACCTCAGAATGTATCCACACTCCTACTTCTCAGGAAAATCCTGCCCTACAACTCAGACAAATTCCCACTTCTCCTACCTCAGGCAATCCCTGCCCTATATCAGCATTTATAACATAGGCTTACAATCTCAGAGAAAATGTTTCATTTACACTCAGATCTACAGGTAGATCTTATAAAATTAATAAAAGTAAAAGAGATTGATTCAGAATAAGTCACCCAGCAAGAGAGGAATGGGTGACTGCTTCTTGATCTTATCTTGATCTATTTTATTCCTTTGATCTTGAAGTGATAGATTTGATCCTGCTCTTCTTAGCTTTTCAAAAATTCTTGAAGTTGAAATTAGGTTTGATCTAGGCTGGATAATGTTGAAGATCATTCTTGATCCGTCTTATCTCCACCTTCTGAATTCAAGCAGATAGCTTCTTAGATCTGGACTTGCCAAATTTCTCTCTCTATCTTTTCTAAAGAGTTGATCCCTTTATATAGGCTCTATCAAAGGTAACCGGCTGATCCGGTTAATAACTAACATCTGATAGTTCTGACAGATCTCAGACCCTCTGACTTGATTTTTGTACTTAGGAAACAAACCTGACTGAAGAGTTGAAACTTGACTGTTGGATGTGTCGACACCAGTCTTGGGTGTCGACACTTCTCTTGTAGTGGTGTCGACATACTTTTGAATGTGTCGACACAACCAACACCTTGTCTTGATACTGCTGATGTAGAATGTGTTGACACTAGTCCTGATTGTCGACACTGCTTGCTTCCAGTCCTGACTCAGCATGTGAAGTGTGTAGACACTTCTCTTGAGTATCGACACAGTTGTCTTCTGTCTCGACACTGCTTATATAGAGTGTGCCAACACTTGTCCTTAGTGTCAACATAACTTCTCTTTGTCTCGACACAACTTGTGTAGTGTGGGTCGACACTTATCCTAAGTGTCAACACATTTGTTTTCTTGTATCATAGTGTCGACCCAAGCCCTGGGTGTCGACACAACTTTCTTCTTGACTCAACTCTTCTTTTTTAACTATGTCGACACTAGTCCTGAGTGTCGACACAACTTTCTCCTTATCTCAGCACATCCTTGACAAATGTGTCGACACTTTTCTAGTGTCTCGACACTTTTGTACTTAGCTTTATTTGCATGTATACATGAACTTAACATTCATCAAATACAACTATGTGTATATCATTGAACTGAAAGAGCTTCTTCAAATCAAGTACATTGTGACCAATGTACCCAACAATATGCCCCTATTTTGACAAATCATAACCCTAATTCAATGATATATAACATGATATCAAAAATATATTATGATAAAAACATTAAAAAGTACAGTGCAGTACAATATGTGAAATACTATAGAAAAAACACATTTAAAATCAATAATGCTGAATTAGAAAATAAGGCAAGCAATTGTAGTCCTAATTAATAGCATAAGAATTACTGAGTAAACTAAAATTTCATTAATTATTTATCACAAGGTTTACTGGTAGAAGCTCTATAGTTACAGATCAAGTTGTTTATGGAATTTAAAACTAAGAACATTCTATGACAGCTCTGGCTCTTTGATGACTATGCCTTTTCCATATTGAATCTTTGATTTCGCCTCAGGCACCATGTCATCATTAACCTTCTTCACTTTGTCATCCTTAGCTTTAGATTTTGCAATGGCTTCTTCTTTCAGCCTTTGTCTTTCAAAAATAATGGTATGGCTTTGGAAAGTATTTACTGGGCTCAATTGACTTAGCAGGTAGCTTTCCTTTCTTCAGATAATGTCTGAACTTCTGGATAACTTCTTGCAGCTTTAAATGTTTGGCCCATTCCTGTTCAGAATTCCATTTACCATTATATATCACATTTGCATTTACTGTCTTCCATGCAATGAGAATTATTGATCTGGAGGTTGGGCTCCACTGCTCAACATTTGTTCTAGCCTCAGTTTGTTCTCTAAACCTTTTCTTTGAAAGTTGTGCCTCTTTTTCTTTAAGCATAACTGATTCAAGCATATCCATGTTTTCACATATAACATTTTGAATTGATGGTTGAGAAATGTACATTTGAGAGACAACTGCTTAGATAGTCTCAAAGGTAGCTTATGCTGCAAGATTGTATATGGTTTGCTCATCAGCATGAGTACTAGTGGCATGAGGTACTTCAAAGTGAGGTGGTTGACAACCAGACTCAACAATCTGATCTCCATCATACCATAAGGGAGGAAAGCCTAAAGTGTCTGATATTGTTGGATATCCAGGTAGCATGTTCAGAACTTTCTCTTATCATTACCATCTCCCCCTTTATGACTTCTCTTTCAACATGATCCCTTAGATCATTCTTGTGAAATCTGACTTGTCCATCTAAGTAATTGATACCTGAATTGACAGTGTTCTTTACTTTCAGTAATTTTTTGTCCAAATCTCTGTCAGATTCTTTAATATCTTTAAACGAGGAGGTTGAATGGTTTGTCAGCTGAGTTTCTATGGCCTTTGTAGCAGCAGCTAATTTGTTGTCTAATTCAGTAGTCTGCTCAGTCAGTTTAACCATTGTCTTTGTATGTAGGGCAGTTATGTTTTCATCCAAAATTCTCTGATTTTGAAGGACATACCCTTATTTGACAACCATATCATCTGCAGTTGTTGATGGTTAAAACTCGCGGCGCCCCGCGGGTTTATTTTTGGAAAAGCGGATGGTTTTATTTTGGAAGGATGGGGCGCACAGATTTATTATCTATAAAAAAGTTGAAACTGAGTTTGAACAAAAGGGGCAAGTGAACCTATCGCGTGTAGTACATGATATTCCGGTGAGGAATATCAGGGTCGTATTGTTCTCGGGGATGGGTTGATTATTTTTACTCTTACATACAGGGGACTATTATTTTTCCGATTATAACTTGTCGGGTTATTATATATATATATATATATATATATATATATATATATATATATATATATATATATATATATATATATATATATATATATATATATATATATATATAAAAAAAAATAAACATTTAAAAAGAAGCCGATGAAAAAATAGCACATCGGTATCAAAATGAATTTGAACTAAAATAACTTTTAATAACAAGAGATCATAAATTTCAAATTAATTAAGGTGGAGACTTGGCCGTGGAGGTTCCAAAAAAATGAGGTCACCTATCTCTAGGACTATTGCTCACCTGAACATTAAGAATATTCGACCGGGCTCTCGTCCGACGAAGGATTCCTCTTAATGCCAGTATTATGCTAAGAACCCAGCTATTGGGTGGGGAACCCAATCCTATAGAATTCAGCGCCTCCTCTCTTGCGGGTTAGTGCGGAACTCCCTTTACCCAGGGGTGATATGTCCATACACACGACCTCTCGGATAGCTAGCGTATGGACTACGAAAATAGAGCTCACACATCGATATGTGGTTCTACGCGTCGTAAACACGGAGTAAACCTTAAGTAATTTAATTAATGAGAAAAAGAGGACCTTTAATTATTTAAAGTGATTTTATCTGTCCCAATTCTCTTTGACACTGATGGCTAAGAGCGGTTAACCACTTATCGGAATGGGGACGGCTTTTGGAAAGAAATCCATAATTGAAAGGTACAAGTCCTACTCAAACGAGTAGGCGGGAAATGAAAACTGTAAAATAAAGCAGTAAAGGAAAACAGTAAAGAAAGCAGTAAAAGTGCGAGTCCTACTCAAATGAGTAGGCAGGAAATGAAAGCGATAAAATTGCAAGTCCTACTCAAACAAGTAGACGTGAAATGAAAGCAGAAAAATTGACAAGTTCTCCTCAAACAAGTAGGCGGTAAATGAGAAGTCCTACTCAAATGAGTAGGCGGGAAATGAAAGCAATAAAATGATGAGTACTACTCAAATAAGTAGGCAGGAAATTATAAGTCCTACTTAAACGAGTATGCGGGAAATTAAAGCGAGTCCTACTCAAACGAGTATGCGTGAAATTAAAGCTAGTCCTACTCAAACGAGTAGGAGGGAATAGATATACACATGCACACACTCTACATAAAATAAAACACACACACTCTACATAAAAAAACATAACACATACACTCACGCACACATACAAAAATGAGAAAAACAAAACTATGTAAAAATTAAAATGATTACAACTCTACTCCTACAATATGACAAAAATTCATAAAAAGAGAAAATAAAAATTAAAAAGCAAAAGTTTTGAACATAAAAACAAAAATTGAAGTGTTCGAAAAATTAAAATGATTATAAATCCATTCTTATAACTTCGTAAAAGTGCGTAAAAAGTGGAAATAAAGTAAAAAAACAAAAAGGTTTTGCAACCTAAAAGAGAAAATCTAAGTTAAAGAAAAATAAAAACACTTTGAATACACTTTTACGGATTTACAAGAATGAATAGAAGAACAAAAATGACAAAAGCTATAAATTCCTAAATCTAAATAAAGCTAAGTAAAAATAACTAAAACATAAAAGCATAAAATCTATTCTCATACAGACACACACACACCCATTTTAAATAAGAGAAAATCAAAGATAAAACAAATAAATAAGATTGCTTAAGGAGAGGTGCTTAGATCCATTCCAAAACCATATAAAGAGAAGAAAAACACATATGATGGGGGGGGGGGGAATTTCCCTTACATAGCTTGGAAATCATCTAAGAAGCATCTACCCTAAGCAAAATGGTTCAAATAAACAAAACATGTGATCTTACAGAAAGATCCTATTTATAGGCAAAAATTTCGGGATACACGCCCTAGGTCACGGGCATGTAAGGGGGCATGTAGCAACTGTTGCTGATTTGATGCTGAGCATTTACTACTGGTTTGACTTTTGGGGCTGTACACGTGGAAGTCACCGGCGTGACTCTGCTGTCACGGGCGTGTAGTGGGTGTGTCGGGGAGGTTTATCTGGGGTAGGCATCGTGTCATTTCGTCGTCGGCGCTATCTTGTCTGGGACAGGTGGAAAAGTCACGGGCGTGTCGAATATTAACACGGGCGTATAGGTGGGCTTGACGAACTTTGAACGCAGAATATCGAGCCGGAAGCATTGAATGGCGATGGCGTTGAGTGGTAATAGCGTTGAGTGGTGATGGCGTTGAGTGGTTGGCTGGCGTCAAGTGGTTGGCATTGAGTGGTTGGCTGGCATCGAGTGTTTGGCGTTGAGTGGTGGCTGGCGTCGAGTGGTTGGTGTTGAGTGGCAATGGCGTCGACTGTGTGCCACGGGTTGAACATGGGCGTGTCGAATCAGGACACGGGCGTGTCGGGCAGTTTGACGAATGTCGAACGTCGATCACTGAGCTGGCAGCAACATCTAATGGGATCAAGTAACACGCCCAAATCACGGGAATGACCGAGAAGTACACGGGCCTGTACTATGGAATTTTTTTTAACTTTTCCTGAAAATTTCTGAAAAATAAAATAAGTTAGAAAATATATACAAAATGTAAGCATTTTATTAAAGACAAATAACTAAAAATAACCAAAATAAATAAAAATGACTTAAATAAACTACGCAAAAATACATATATTTATAACTTATCAGTTGTCTTGGCTTCTTGCTGCTGTTTTGCAAGATATACTACATCATTAGCTCATTTTTCAAAGAAAGTAGTCATTTCAGTTTTCAGAAGATTGACTTCAAATCTTATTGAATTATTATCCTAAGCTAGTTGAAATTGCAGCTCTTTATTGCTTTTATCAACATATTTCTCTAGATCCTGCCTTTTCTTATCCAGCATTATCTGAATTTGAACTAGCAGTGAGCTAGTAAAACTTGAAGGAGCAGCTGGTGTTCCAGATTATATATTTTGTTTGTAGCTCTTGCTCCTCTTTTTCATTTTAGAAAACTTCCTTTTCTTCAGTTGAGATTCTTCTGCATCTTCTGATTTAGAAGAACTTACCTCTTCAACTTAAGGTGACTTTTTGGTTGTCAGTATCTGGGGCCAACTTCCCCTCAGTTCTTGTATCTTTCTCATTTATATTAATATTATCTAAGTTATCATCTGCATGATGAATTGCAGCATCATGAACTTCTATTTGGGGAATATCATCTATTTCCCCTGGATATTAGTTTCTTTAAATAGAAGAACTTCTTCTTCAGTCTCTATTGGAATTTCTTCCTTCATCTCTTTCTCAGATGTTTCTTGCTCAGGTATCTTTAAATTTTTCAGGTCCTGCACAACATCCATTATTATATTAGTAGCTATATCCATTGGCAATTCATTGAGGTTCTCCCGCTCAATTTATACTTTTTCAGGAATGTTCTCCCCCTGTACCTGATCACTAGTTCCAGGTGAGAGTCTTGGAGATCTTTTTTATTCTTCATCAGCATCCTTATCTGAGCTAAACTCTCATTGTTCTTCAGAATCACTTGAGGATTCTTCTTCTACCACTGCTTTCTTTCCTTTTACCTCCTTTTTCTTTTAGGGTTCTGGAGTATCCTTAGACAAGACCCTTTCCCATCTGGACAAAATTCTTAGATCCATTCTCCTCATATGATTTATCTTGGACCCAATCTTCTGACTGTTACTATCTGGAATTTCCATTACTAGATACAGACTAACAATTCTTCCCATATTGGGCTTCTGAATCCATTATGTAATTTTATCAAAGACTACCCTATCCCAATCAGTCTTGATTCTAAAAATGATCCTAGTCATCAAGCTAAACATATAGGTTGGAATCATGTCATGTGCTATAGTCTTGAAGAGGATCACTTTACCAATTACTTTAGATAGAAAGTTTTCCTAGGAATTCATTCCCTTCCTGTTCAAGGAACTTCCAGACTTAGTAGCTGGAGCTTGTCCACACCATTCTAAGGCTTTTACATTCTTGCTTGAATTCAATTCATCTTCCTGTGCAGTTCTTGGAATCTGAAATACTTTAGCCAGCCTTTTGGTTGTGACCTTTACTCCTGCTCCATTAATAGTGGATTTGATGTTTCCTGACTTAGGGTTTAGTGAGGCATTGGAATAAAATTCAGATAGTTCTCTCTTCCATAGTTTAGTTTGTTCTGGAAGCAGATATTCAAGACCTTCTTCATTAACAAGGTCAGTCACATTCCTTATTTTTTCTGGTGTGGAGAAGAAGACATTTCGCACCAGTTCGTAACCCTCATTTATGTTGTCGTCCATATTGGGTTCCATTCTAGTTGAAAGAGTTTGAAATTGAAAGGTGTCGACGAAGGATTTCTAGGTCTCAACACACAACGATCAGTCTCTCAAGATTTCTGGTAAGTGTAGTCGACAATTCCTTACACTTCCTAGTTATAGTAACTGTCTATTGAAGGGAAAAAGGCGCACTGCATTTAGTAAATTTCTCAATATTGGGCAATATCTAGTGTCTACATGGAAAACCTAGAATATTGAGATGTGTCGACTTAAGTCGACACAAGGTTCATGTCTCTCGACACAGACCACAAGGTCTCGACAACCATATGTCTCGACACTAAATTATAATGTCTCGATACACTGATGCTAATGAGTGTCGACACACCGTTAGGTGTCTCGACGCATGACAACCTATTATGTTGACACAAATTCTGGTGTCTCGACACAATACAGCCTATAGTGTCGACACACACACTATGGTGTCTCGACATAATTATTTGACTTAAACAAAATTTGTATTCTGAATATAATTTCTTGATTTTGTTGTTACTAATTGAAAAGATTTATTCAATGTTCAACATACCTGTTTCAAATTTAAAGTAATTGAACTTCCTTTGATCTAGGGGTTTTGTAAAGATTTCAGCAACTAGTCTATCTATTGGAGTATACTGTAGGCTAATATTTTCTTTTTCAACATTCTCTCTAAGAAATTGATATCTAATCTCTATATGTTTAGTTCTACTACGTGAAACATGATTATTAGCAATAGAAATTACACTAGTAGAATCACAAAACAAAACAAATTTACTTAGCTGTACACTGTAGTCCAGTAGTTGGTGTTGAATCCACAACAACTGTACACAGAAGCTTCCAGCAGATATGTACTCAGATTCTGCTGGAGAAATTGAAACACTTATTTGCTTCTTGATACTCCAACTTATTAATCTTTTTCCTAGAAACTGGAAAGTTCCAAAAGTACTTTTTCTATCCTCTTTATACCCTGCAAAATATGCATATGTGTATTCTGTGAGTTCAAAATCACTATCCCTAGGGGATACCAAAGCCCAAGATTGGGTGTACCCTTAAGATATCTCAATATTCTCTTCACAACAGTGTAATGAGACTTTTTGGGGCATGTTTGGTACCTTGCACAAACACATGTTGAGAATATAATATCTGACCTTCTAGCAGTCAAATACAGGAGTGATCCGATGATGCCTCTATACAAAGTTTCATCAATTAGTTTCCCAGATTCATTCTTGTGTAGTGACAATGTTGAACCCATTGGAGTTCTTGTTGTAAAAGAATTCTCCATACCATATCTCTTAATAACCTCCTTAGTGAACTTAGATTGAGAGATGGATATACCATCCTTAGATTATTTAACTTGGAATCCCAAGAAGAACTTTAACTCACCCATGCTGCTCATTTCAAACTTGTCTTGCATAAGCCTTGAAAACTTTCTACACAGCTTCTCATTAGTAGACCCAAAAATCATGTCATCTATATAAATCTGGACTAGGATGCTTGAAACTTTGATTTCCCTAAAGAATAATGTCTTGTATATCTTTCCTCTAGAGAACTTGTTCTCTATAAGAAAGGTAGACAGGGTCTCATAAAAGGCTCTATGTGTCTGTTTTAACCCATACAAAGGCCTGTGGAGTCTGAAGACATAGGTGCTGTGTTTAGGATTAACAAAACCTTGTGGCTTCTCTATATAGACTGCCTCCTTCAGTGTACCATTGAGGAATGCTGACTTTACATCCATCTGGTAGACCTCGTATCCTTTGTATGCTACATGAGCTAAAAACATCTTATGGCTTCTAGCCTAGCTATAGGTGCAAAGGTTTGGTCAAAGTCTATCCCTTCCTCTTGTCTATATCCTTTAGCCACTAATCTAGTTTTTTTCTTAACAATAACCCCATGATCATCTAGTTTGTTCCTATAAATCCACTTAGTGCCTATGATATTTTGATCACCAGGTCTAGGAAATAGACTCAATACATTGCATCTCTCAAATTGATTGAGCTCTTCTTGCATAGCCATAATCCAGTTAGGGTCTCAATTGGATTCTTCAAACTTTTTTAGGTTCTACCTGAGAGAGAAAACTAGTGTATAGAAACTCATCGTGATGTCTACTTCTAGTTGTTACTTCTATCCTGGCATCACATATTATTTGGTCAATAAGATGATCTCTAAGATATCTAACTGCTACTGGCAGGTGCCTACCATTACCTAGTTCTGTAGGATGATTATCTTCCTCCCCCCTGGGCAGTTACTTTATCTTCTATAGGAATTTCTACATTATCTCTAGTGTGTAACTCTAGATCTAGTGAATCACCTATATTTAACTTTTCCATCCTAGAGTCTATATCACGTAGACTAGAGTTGTTAGAGTTATTATTATATAAAATAGAAGTTTCATTAAATACTACGTTAATTGATTCTTCTACAACATGATGTTTCAAGTTGTAGATTCTGTATGCTTTGATATGTTCACTATACCCTACAAAGATTCCTTCATAGGATTTTTCTAAGAACTTAGTTAGATAAGTTTTCCCATTGTCCAATACATAGCACTTACTACCAAAAATCTTGAAGAAGGACAGATTTGGTTTTCTGCCTTTCATTAGTTCATAGGGAGTCTTGTTGTGATTCTTGTTGTTATTATTCTTGATCAATGCTCTATTCTGAACATAGCATGCTATGTTTACAGCCTCAGCCCAGAAATATTATGGAAGAGATGTATCACTCAGCATTGTTCTAGCTGCCTCAATGAGAGTTCTATTTTCCTCTAAGTAACTCCATTTTGCTATGGTGTTCTTGGAGAGGAGAACTCCTGAAAGATCCCTAGTTCCTTACATAAATTTGTCATTTTTTTAGATTGAAATTCTGTACCATGGTCACTTCTAAGTTTGACCACAGAACATCCCATCTCATTTTGGATTTGTTTGATAAAATTAGCAAGGATGTTTGGTGTTTCAGACTTACTTCTTAAGAAGAATACCCAACCAAACTTAGAGTGATCATCCAAAATCACATAGGTATAAGACTTCCTACCCAAACTAAAAACTTGCATAGGACCAAATGGATCCATATGTAGTAAGTACAGACACATATTATTGTATTTACACTATATGATTTAAAGGAGACTTTTGTCTATTTGTATTTTTGACATGCGGGACATAAGTCTTCTTTGGAACATTTGAGTTGTGGACTGTTTCTAACTAAGTCCATAGAGAATAGTTTGCTCATTGCTTTATAGTTTAAATGAGCCAGCCTCTTGTGCCATTGCACATACAACGAGTCTTTCTCACCAGCTACAAGGCATACAAGTGATTTCTCATTTACACTTAAAAATTTAGAAAATAAATGTTCCCACTCCTAGTGTCTAACAAGATGATCTCTTGATCACTTGGATTCCTTATCAGACACTTGTCATTGTGGAAAATAATTTTATAACCAATATCATAAAGCTGACTTATACTTATTAGATTATAGTACAATCCTTCCATATAAGGTACTTTTGTGATGGTAACTAGGCCATTAGAAATGTTACCATATCCCTTGGTGAGTCCTTTCTCGGACCATCCAAAGATAACTTTAGGTCCATTCCTTACTGAGTATAATCCCTTAGCAAACTCCTTGTTCCAGTCATGTTCCTGGAACAGCCACTATCCAAATAACATATTGGCCTTCCTATGGTACTTGGTTCCTTCTGCAAACACAGAATTAATTTACCTTAGGCACCCAAATAGTTTTGGGGCCTTGGTTACTATTAGGTATTGCTTTGTGAAACATAACAAGCTTTCTGAACAAACCTAGTTGAGTCTTATGTGAAGGTTGAAAGAATTGGTTTTAAGATAACATAAATACCTAGAGGGGGGTGAATAGGTTCAATTCCTTTTTACTCTAAGGCAGAATATTAATTCAGTTAATCAAATAGAATCAAACAGTTCTACAGCTACCACATCACAAAAATCACAATATCACACACAATCACAGATGGCACTCAGATTTATAGTGGTTCCCCAAATGATGGGTACATCCACTTTCCCCTTCGCCTATCTAGCAGTGTGCTAGATTCGGCCAAACTACTTCCATCCTTTTCAGATCCACAGATCTTATAGCTCAGAACCCAGTCAAGGTTCCTACAACTCAGAGTGAGTCCACACTCCTACAACTCAGGAAATTAAGCCCTACCTCAGCCTTCACCCATGCCTACAACTCAGAGAATTAAATCTCCAACCTCAGGCACACAACCCTACCTCAGCCTTCCCAAGGCCTACAACTCAGAGATGTAAATCTCCTACCTCAGGCACTCAGCCCTACCTCAGCCTTTATAAATTAGGCTTACAACTCAGATCAATAATGATCTTATGGAAAAATGATATAAAATAAGTTTTATCTTTCACCCAAGTTGAGAGAGAATGGGTTGAAAGTTTTCTTGATCAGTTCTTGAAGAATCTGATTACATAGAAATCAACCTGTCTGTGGCTTTCTTCAAAGCATCTTGAATCTGAACACAGTAAGGTTGAATTTCTTGAAGTTGATCTTCAATCAGCTTCCTTCTTAAAATCCAGAAATTAATCTGAATTCTTCTTTGCAGATTAGTTCAGGATCTGCTCTTAAGAGACTAGTTGATGATAGTATCTTTCTTCACTTGAACTGTTGGAGCTCTCTCTCTACAAATTTTTTTGAAGATATTTGAAATTCCTCGCTTAGATCCACTTGAAATCACTTACTGGATTTTCTTGTGTATGTTGGATCTTCTGTTGTAATTGTGTTTTATGTACTTCGTTGTTCTCAATTGATAGAATCTGTCTTTATATATACTTCATCCAAGGTTAGCGGCTGATCCGGTTGCTAACCAACTTCTGACAGATCTGACAGTTACAGTAGACTTGTTGGTTATGGTAGATGTCAAGTCTCCAGTCACTTCTTAAAACTTTGTCTCTGTCAGCAAAGTGTCGAGTCTGAACTTCACATGTGTCGACACAAGTAGACTAAGTGTCGACACAATCCTTGGTGGTGTCGACACAGCTCTCATGTTGTCGACACTGCTTCTCGACATAGCTTCTGTAAGAATGTGTCGACACGAGTCCTGCGTGTCGACACAGTCATTTCTTGTCTTGACACAATTAACTTAGAAGAAATTCTTGTGTGTTTATCGACACAAGTCCTATGTGTCGACACAGTTGATGTCGACTGAACTTTCTATGTGTCGACATAAGTCCTGTGTGCCGACACAGTTGATGTCGACTGAACTTTCTGTGTGTCGACACAAGTCCTGTGTGTCGACACAATTTCTTCTTTTGTCGACACAGCTTTTCCAAGTGTCGACACAATTGACTCCAGGTGTCGACACAGCTTTTCTCAAGTGTCGAGACAAATATTCACAATTGTCAACACAGCTTCTTCTGGTGTCGACTCATGGACTTAGAAACTTTTCCTGCATATTATTAACCTACACATATAAACTCAAAACAACATCAAATACACCTTGATGAATATCATTGAGCTAATTGAGGCTTCTCCAAATCTGGTACACAATTTCAAATGTACCCAACAATCTCCCCCTATTTGGAGAAGTCATAACCCTTAGTCAATAATATACACCATTTATAATAAACACACATTATGATGTATATAAACATTACATGACAGGGTAACATATAAACAAAACATATATAATATGTCATTATAGAATGATGTAAATACAGTGAGCATGAATCATTGTCTTATTTAAACTATCAAAAGTTTGTCAACAATTAGTTTACATAGATTTTTTTTAACAACTCAAGAATACATTGTTATAAAATCTAGTTAATTTATTCTAAGGCTGATCAGGCTCCTTGATGACTATGCCTTTTCCTGGTTTGATCTGAGCCTGCACAGTAGGTTCAGCATCATCAGCAGGTTTCTTTCATTTCAGATATTTCCTTTTTTGTTCTTCAGCCCTTATCTTTTGCCTTTCAAAATAATGAAAAGGCTTTGGGAAGCACTTGCTAGGCTCCAGAGCATTAGCAGGTAACTTCCCAGCTTTTGCTTTCCTTCTGTATTGAAGAATGGCTTCCTGTGTGGCTTCATACTTATTCCATTCTTTCTCAGTATACCATTTACCCCTTTCGTGGGTCTTGTCCTTCACAGCTTTCCAGGCAGTCAATATAATGTTCCTGGAAGTAGGGCTGCATTGCTCAAAATTAGTCTTCAACTCAGCCTGTTCTCTAAACCTTTTCTTGGACAGTTATGCTTCCTTCTGAGCTTCCTTGGCAGCCACTGACATTTCCACTTTCTCAAGAATAATATTGTCAACCTCCTGTGGAGGGCTGTATATTGACTGAACTTCTTGCTGAACCATGTCAAAATCAGTTGGAGGGTAAATGACCTGAGCAACTTTAGGTTGATCACCTTCAATATAGGCAAGTTGCACACCAGACTAAGCAACATTTCATCATCAAATAGGGGTGGATATCCAAGAGTGGCTCTGATGCTATTTGATATCCATTTATTATGATCTGAGCCGGTTTTGACTAACAACCTCTCCCCCTTTATGACTTCTCTTTCAATATGTTCCCTGAGATCATTCTTTTGGAACCTTATTTGATTAACCAGATAATATGTTCCCTCTGTATAATAGGCTTTAAACTTTTGAAGCTGAGCAGATATAATCTTCTGAGAGACTTGAAGTGTAGATTGGAAAGTGGCTAAATCCTCTTGAAGTTTCTTATCAAACTCTGATTTTTCTTTAGTCCTTGCCTCAATCAGTGCAGTTGCAGTATTCTTTATTTCTGTAACAATCACATTATGTGATTCAGTAAGATTATCATTCATCCTTAGTTGATTTTCTAGGACATATCCTTGCTTCACCACTATATCATCAATTTGTCTCCTTGCCTCTTATTGTTGTTTTGCCAGAAAAAGTACAGAATTACCTCATTTATGGATGCAATCTGTTATCTCTTTTTATTCTGGTTTTCCTCAAATCTAATTGATTTTATATCTTGAGCCAAGGAGAATTGCAAATCTTTTTGAGTTTTATCCATATATTTCTCCATGGCTATTCTTTGTTCATCTAATTTTACTTACAAAGATACCAGTAAGGAGCTATAATCATGTGCAGGAACTAGTTGTGGAGCAGTTTGCAATGCCCTTTTATAGCTTTGGCTTCTTCTTCTGAAAACCATCAGCTTTCTCTTCTTTGCTTGAGATTCTGCTTCATCTTCAGAAGCTGAGGTACTTGTTATATCAACTCTTTCCTGAGGACTAGGAGGCAGTTCCTTTTCAGTCTTAGTTTGCTACCCCTCAATTTTAGCTTGCTCCCCCTCAGTCCTGGCTTGCGCCCCCTCAATCCTGGCTTGCTCCCCCTCAGTTCTTGCTATCTCTATATCAGGGAACAACTCTTCAAGAGTAAACTCTTGTTGAGTTTGGACTGGAGGCACCACTAACTCTGGAGTATCAGCAGCTGTAGATGTATCCTCCATGATAATATCCTGTGCTTGATTGTTGATTTGAGTGGTCTGGTCAACATCACTCAAGGGCACAGTTAGTGTTTCATACTCATTATTGAAAATTGTTTAATTAACTTCTTGGATTACCTCAAGAATAGTTTGATTAGTCATTTCACTTTCTATGTGTGTTGGCTCTTCCTCAAGATGAGGCTCCCCCTGCATCTGATCATCATGTCTAATGTCTTGAGCAGGTGATTTCTCAGTATTATCTAGCCTCTCTTCATCAGCCATGTCTTTTATCAGCACTCTATCCTGTCTAGAGATTATCCTTAGATCCATTCTCCTCATGTGATTGATCTTGGATTCAGCAGCATGTTGTGTTGGGTATTATATCCACAATTACCTGGATTTGAGGAAGCCACCTGTCAAGCTAAGATGAATTCACAATGTATTTGATGAAACCTCTTAAGTTGTGCTTGCAGCTCTTCCACGCTAAGTGCAAACCAAAGTCAGGGTACAGTGGGTCAATATACACGAGTCTGCACGACGTAATCCCTCGTTGATAATATCAGTGTTTAGGCCTACGTGTACTCTCTCTATTGGAGTGCACTTACTTTCAAGTATAGGGCCATGTTTATGCAAGAGAAGACAAGGAGCAAGGATGGGTCAAGGAGCAGCACTTGGGTGGAAAGGCGAGAATTCGTCCAAGAAAAAGACGACGAGAATCACCAAGTGATTCTCGCCGATTCGGCGAGAATCACTAGTGATTCTTGCCGAATCGTCGAGAATCATTAGTGATTCTCGCCGACTCCTTCCGGCTACCTTAAAATGGTGCCAAGTAAGATTCGGCGAGAATCACTAATGATTCTCGCTGAACCCGTCGCTAAGCAGGTCGTGAATACCAAGTGAAAATCGTTGAGAATCAACAAGGGAATCGTCGAGAATCATTAGTGATTCTCGACGAATCGTCGAGAATCGTTAACTGATTCTCGCCGATTCGTCGAGAATCACCAATGATTCTCGACGAATTTTACTTGTCGTTTTCTCTGGTTGCCTGCTGGACCGGTTTCTGCCGCTGGACTAGTTTGAACCGGATTTCGGGGGTCTACGTGTGGGACCTACAACGGTCTTATTGTATGGGTCTACAGTGTATAAATACATGGGTATTTTTGAACAGTAAAAAGGCAGAAAGGAAAATAAGAAATTGGCGAGTACGGGAAAAACCCTAAATCATCGCTTCCGCTCCGCCGTCGCCACCGCCGCTCGCGATAAGTTGGTCGCCGCTGTTGATCGCTTCTCTTCCCGATCTCCGGTGACAGAAGCTTAGCAAAGCTTTGAGTCTCACGTGTCTATCCAGAGATCTCTTGTCTCTCGATTTGTTGATCGGGAATAACTTCCCCGTCCGAATCGATCGAGACGACCGATCCTCGTTTGACCGTTGGAAGACCAAGCTAGCTTCGCTACGAAGATTGGATCTCTAAGTTCAGCAGCCGCTCATCATCATAGCTGCCGATCCCGAAGCAAGCCGCCGCTCTTCTTGCCGCCGCCGGTTCCGGGGAGATCCTTTCCAAGAGAGACCAAGGTTGTAGACTCTTCGTTGACTTCACGAACACGTCGTCCAACGAAGAGGAACACCGTAGTCTCCAAACGAAGTTTGTATCTCGTGTACATTCTATTTTACATTTGTTGTAAAGGAACGATTGTTCCGTGTTGTAAGGGTTGGGTGCAACCCGATTTGTGGGAGTGTTGACTCCTACGTGTGGAAGGATTCCTACCGTTAGTGCAGGGATTGGATTTCAATCCTGTTGGAGAAGAGACCGAGTCGTCCCTTGTTGTGAGATAGGTCGAAGGGGGAAAGTGGATGTACCCAAGTCGGGGAACCACTATAAATTGCCTGTGTATTCTGTGTGCTGTGCTTTTTATTTTTATTGTGCAGGTACATTCGTAAATTCCGCAAAAGCGTTGCTCGTCACCTATTCCCCCCCCCCCCCCAATAGGTGAACTTTGTTGACACTAGGTGGACTTTCAAGTGGTATCAAGCCAGGTTCCTCATCAAAAGGCTAACACCTTGAGTAGATTTCTGCCACCAGTGTCAAAGGCATGGAGCTGGAGTATGAGATATCGCCACTCAAACTCCACGCATGCACAAACGATTATTATCCGATCTGGAGGATGAGAGTGTCATTTCACCTGGATGCTATCGATCCTCGAGCATCCTTCATTCTGGAAGAGGGTCCATTTATTCCCATGAAGACCACCGACTCTGGGATCCAAGTGCCCATGTGCATTGCTGAGATGTCAGAGACGGAACTGTCACTATTTAACTTGGACGAGAGGATTCGTCAAATTATCATGGATATCTGGTCTGGAGCTTCTCGCTCTAGATTAGCAAAATGTAGGACGGCAAAATCCATGTGCGTGATGATCTCAGAGTTGATGGGGGAGTCAGAGAAAGCTGGAATATGTTGTCAACCAGAGGAGGAAGCCTATGTGGGGGTCCTCACCTCTGAAGATGAAGGCAAGCATCTCTCGGACAGCATCAGAGCTCCAGTGTCCATGTCTGAGGCTGAAGAGACCAGTGAGGAAAGCAGCTCTGATGAGGATGACGCAATGGTCACTGGCTAGAATGACATTAACACTGAAGAGCAGGTAACCTCCTCATCCTGCCCCATCTCTTTTGAACTTTCTGAAGACAGGAACTGCTTTCCTCCAGAAGATTTTGATTCTCTGAAGAGAGCCCTTCAGTCAAGCAACCTACTTGCTGAGGAGCAAGCTCAAGAGATTGCTCGACTGAAGATCTTGTTGGTTCTCCAATTGGCGTCCAACAAGGTCAAGGACTCTAGGATCTCAGCTCTAGAGAGTAGTCTAGAAAATGAGAAACGTATAGTATCAAACTTTTCCAAAGTTGATGCTATAAAGAGAAAGCAAGAAAACGGGTGGATCTCCCGGATTATCAATGCGAGGAGAAATGGGGAAACGGTATTCCGAACCCCCACTCCAAGCAGGAAGGAAACTCATCATGCCTTCAGGTATGACCACAGGAATAGTCGTGGTCACTGCAAGGGTGATCTGTCCCCATGTGGAGACACCCATAGTGCAAGGGCCGTCGTGGCAACCCACGAGAGAATACCTAAGGCTCACTCTGAGCCCTTTGTATTCACTGCCACTGCCTCAACTCGGTGTGAATCTTCATGTCCCTGCTCACATAAGACTTCTCACCACATGAGGACACAGAATAGGGAGGATATAAGTCATGGTGTGAGTTTTCATGGGGCCCCTGGAAGGGGGATGCCTGTGAGAAAGGCACCACCTTCCCGGCCTCATGACGCTCACAACATGCATTCATTCCACCCTTCCACGTGTCACGATGGAAGAGAAAAGTTTGTGAGGCGATCATGCTATATCCCGGTTAGACCTAGGACCGTGACTACCTCAGTCACTAGATCAGGTCGGAAATGGCGATACAACATTCACCCATGTTGGTGCTGCGGCAAAGTGGGACACTTTGCCATCGACTGTTGGCACAACCCCTCTGTGCCAACGGCAAGGGCTTATCCACATTCACGGGACAGAGGTAGCCTTCCGAACAGGTTTTCTGAAGGAAGGCAGTCGAGTGCCTATGCTAACAGGAACCTAGGACCGAATATGATTTGGGTTCCTAAGGTAAAGTAATTCTTTTTTGCAGGGTAGTCTCGGTTCCCGTGAATATGATGGGACCTAGACAGTAGGTGGCTCAAGACTAAATTGGAACAAGCGTCTGCAATAACAGATGTGATATCTGTTTGAGCATACTCACATTGAGCCTCTAATATGTTCTACCTGTGGGACTAAGACGATGACTCTCAAAATCCCAGGTATCTTTGATCAGTTCAAGGACTTGCGTCATATTGCATCCTCATTTAAAATATATATATCTCTATCCATGTGTATATTTATACTTACGCTTATACATGTATGTGTGCACCTCTAAGGATAGGTTAACTCGATACATGCAAACCTTTATACATCAAAAAGAGTTAACGAAGATATGTCATCGTGAATCTCGACAACTCACAATTGACATCAAAAAGTTTTGGAAAAGCCTCGTTCAAATCCAAATAGATTGGCTTTAAAATATACATGTATTTATCATTTTTATATTGACTTGACATCAGAAGAATTCGAAAATGTTGCAATGCTTATCAACGTGAAAATTCCTAGTCAAGAAACCTTTCAATTTCGAATTAGACAAATCCCGCCGACCCATTATATACTTGAATTCTCGCCGAATTAGACAAATCTCGCCGACCCTTCGCCTTCCTCAAGAATCCCGCCGAAGGAGCAAGCTACATGAGTCCCGCCGACTTTCGCAGAATCCACGCCAAATCGCAAGGTTTCTTCCGTCGGATCCCGCAAGGAAGCTCGTCGAATCTCTCAAAGTTCCCGCAAGGTTTCTCCTTTAGGAATCGCGCAAGGTTCTCGTCGAATCCCCCACCGCCTTCGCAAAATCCCGCAAGTTCTCCATCGCCTTCCCCTAGGTTCCCGCAAGGTTCTCGCAAAGCTCCCGACGAATCCCGCCGAACCCCGCAGGAAACTCTCCTACTCACCGAAGTTCTCCATCGCTGTCTCCCACTAGGTCTCCACCAAAGGTCCTCCCAAAGGACGCTCAAGGAATATTTCTTGCAAGAAGCTCTCCAACTCACTTCCGTCTACGCCTTAGGTAACCTCTTCCTCACCCGTACTTGGACGTTATCACTAGTGACGCTTTCCTTTTGACTGTTCATTAAAGCTTAGAGTAGGGCTTCTATCTCTAGATCTACAATGGCTCCAAGGACAACTGCTGGGTTGGTCACCGGTTGCGAGCTTGTTCGAACTGGGTTCTCTCACGCCTCGGACGAATTCCGCAACATCATTCTGATGCTGGAAGAGGCTGGGCTAACATTCGTCCTGGAGCACCCTTGCAAAATCTTGGACAAAGAAGTACTGGAGTTCTTCGCTACCGCAAGACTCCAAAACGGCGACTCACTAATCAAAAGCAAGGTGGCTGGGGCAAAGGTCAAGGTGTCTGCCAGCAAGCTGACCCGCTTTCTGCAGCTTTCTAGCTCGGAGCATGAGGACTATCTAGAGGATGATGACAAAACCAGAACTCTCTTATTCTGCGATCTCCCACGAGGAACTCGGTCAATAAAGAGAAAGGATATGAATGAAGAAGGGAAGCTCCTGTCTGACATTATTGGAAAGGTGCTCATCTGCAAGTCCGGGCTCTCATGACCATATCTCAGCGATATGTTCAAGATCCTGATAGCTATGTCGTCTGCCGTAAAAAAAGTTCAACTGGGGGGAGTTGCTGTTCGAGAAGATCAAGGACACTTGGGCTCTCTGAGTTTTGGCCGCATCATAATTCTATATCTAAACCAGCTAAATGGAGACAAGTTTGACATGAGTAAAGGTGCCCCTCTCCACTACTTGAAGAAGATGGACTCAAGTGTGTTTGATCGTTGGGAAAGGCGTATTGGGCAGACTGCAGTGGAAGAGCAATAGGGAATATCTTCAGCAGTCACCCCCAATGAAGTTCCTGGTACCTTGACTGCAGGAATCGAGGGGGAGCCTCTACCCCCTCATACTGATGTAGTATCTGACATCTCCCAGCTGGCCAGAGATGCTGTGGCAGATCTACACGAAGAAAATGAACCTGAGCTGTAGCATGGGGAGGCCCCAAACCGAAACGAGCTAGGAGCCAAAGCTACTGGGCTGGAGACTGCTGACAACGAGTTGGAAAATGCTGCTGATATAGATGATTTCTTGGATGATGACGGAGAGGAAGATGGGAATGAGGGACATGAAGTACTGGAGGCTCCGGATCTTGTTGAACCTCCATCTGACAAGCATGCACCAGTGGAGGGGGAGTCAGATAAATCTACAGAGGCCGCCAGCATTCCTCCATTAGAGGCTGTGATTGTATCCAGCTCTACAGATGCTTCTGCTGAAGGGCAAGGCCCACAAGTACCTCCGGCTATTCCGTTACGAGATGAGCTAGCCACTCACACTGTCAATATCATTCAGGGCATTGTGAATGAACTTAAAGCCTCCTTCGATGAAGCTCAGAATAAACTGCTGAACAGGATTAAAACATCTGAAAAGCTCATGCTCAAGAATATGGTGGAGATCAACCATAAACTGGACGTGATGGAGAAGAAATTTTAATAAAAGTACACCGAGGCCGGCCAAGCTATCACACTTCTAATGGCCGGATTGAAAAAGAATATTGATACTCTTGCTGTAGTCAATCAGAATGCACATGTTGTAGCCAACAACATTCAAAATTTTGACGGTAATATGGTCACTCTCAACACCAATCAGCAGGCCCTGATCACTGAATTCTCCCGGACCACCAAGCACATTGATGACTCCTTGCACTCCTATGCAAACTTCATCGCTGTTGAAGCCAAAAAGGGGGAGAAGGACTACATAGCTAAGATGACTGAGATACGAGAAGTCATGATCACAAACTTCGAACAGTCAAACAAGTATGTCTATGACAGCAACTGGTCGATGCTCCACCAGGCGTTAGGCATCCCCTTGGCTGAAAATCCTGCAGATATTCATCCTCCTGAGACATCTACGGCTGCTGAGGGAGTAGATGCTGCTGAAGAAATAAGTGCAAGTGTTGCAGATGTTCCCATAAATGAAGCTCAAGCTAGGGCTATCTCCAAAGCTAAACTGAGGAGCATGTTTGACCAAGAGGCCTTAGCAAAAGCCAGGGGAAAGAGAAAAGCTCAGGAAGGGACCTCCAAGGAGACTCTAGCTGAGAAGAGAATCAGAATGAGTGAGGAGGAAGTTCGAAATGAAAAGTGGAGTCCAATTTCAAAGAACATCATCTTGGACACCTTCTGGCTACAAGAAAAGGGAGAACTAAATCGGAACGAAGTTTATAGCCAGTTTGAGTGGGAAAGGTACAAGACGTATGAAGCAAAACAAAACATCTTCTTCAGAAACAACACAGATGCAGATAAAGTTCCTCCTCCCAGATACTACCCGAAGCCTAAAGAGTACATGGAGAGACAAAGGAAGAAGTTCTTGGCACAAAAACTCAAGGAGGACTTAGCTAAGGAAAGATAGTCAACAACTTGTAGCTTGTCACTCTCTTCTAAAAACATTCAATGATTATTGTTATGATATGAACAATTCTGAGATTATATATATATATTTATACATTTGTATTTGAATTTGTGAATGACTCAAGTCCTGATCTGATTGCATATATTCTCTTGTGCTGCATGTTTAATTTCTGAATGCTATGTTTATTATTTGATGGGTGTTATTCATCTTAGCTAGTAGGGTTTTGGCTTCGTCAAATAGGGGGAGATTGTTGGGTATTGTATCCACAATTACCTGGATTTGAGGAAGCCACCTATCAAGCTAAGATGAATTCACAATGTATTTGATGAAACCTCTTAAGTTGTGCTTGCAGCTCTTCCACGCTAAGTGCACACCAATGTCAGGGTACAGTAGGTCAATATACACGGGTCTGCACGACGTAATCCCTCGTTGAGCAGATCAGTGTGTTGGCCTACGTGTACTCTCTCTATTGGAGTGCACTTACTTTCAAGTACAGGGCCATGTTTATGCAAGAGAAGACAAGGAGCAAGGATGGGTCAAGGAGCAGCACTTGGGTGGAAAGGCGAGAATTCGTCCAAGTAAAAGTCGACGAGAATCACTGATTCTCGCCGATTCTCGCCGAATCGTCGAGAATCATTAGTGATTCTCGCCGACTCCTTCCGGCTACCTTAAAATGGTGCCAAGTAAGATTCGGCGAGAATCACTAATGATTCTCGCCGAACCCGTCGCTAAGCAGGTCGTGAATACCAAGTGAAAATCGTTGAGAATCAACAAGGGAATCGTCGAGAATCATTAGTGATTCTCGACGAATCGTCGAGAATCGTTAACTGATTCTCGCCGATTCGTCGAGAATCACCAATGATTCTCGACGAATTTTACTTGTCGTTTTCTCTGGTTGCTGCTGGACCGATTTCTGCCGCTGGACTAGTTTGAACCGGATTTCGGGGGTCTACGTGTGGGACCCACAACGGTCTTATTGTATGGGTCTACAGTGTATAAATACATGGGTATTTTTGAACAGTAAAAAGGCAGAAAGGAAAATAAGAAATTGGCGAGCACGGGAAAAACCCTAAATCATCGCTTCTGCTCCGCCGTCGCCACCGCCGCTCGCGATAAGTTGGTCGCCGCTGTTGATCGCTTCTCTTCCCGATCTCCGGTGACAGAAGCTTAGCAAAGCTTTGAGTCTCACGTGTCTATCCAGAGATCTCTTGTCTCTCGATTTGTTGATCGGGAATAACTTCCCCGTCCGAATCGTTCGAGACGACCGATCCTCGAGTGACCGTTGGAAGACCAAGCTAGCTTCGCTACGAAGATTGGATCTCTAAGTTCAGCAGCCGCTCATCATCATAGTCGCCGATCCCGAAGCAAGCCGCCGCTCTTCTTGCCGCCGCTGGTTCGGGAGATCCTTTCCAAGAGAGACCAAGGTTGTACACTCATCGTTGACTTCACGAACACGTCGTCCAACGAAGAGGAACACCGTAGTCTCCAAACGAAGTTTGTATCTCGTGTACATTCTATTTTACATTTGTTGTAAAGGAACGATTGTTCCGTGTTGTAAGGGTTGGGTGCAACCCGATTTGTGGGAGTGTTGACTCCTACGTGTGGAAGGGTTCCTTCCGTTAGTGCAGGGATTGGATTTCAATCCTGTTGGAGAAGAGACTGAGTCGTCCCTTGTTGGGAGATAGGTCGAAGGGGGAAAGTGGATGTACCCAAGTCGGGGAACCACTATAAATTGCCTGTGTATTCTGTGTGCTGTGCTTTTTATTTTTATTGTGCAGGTACATTCGTAAATTCCGCAAAAGCGTTGCTCGTCACCTATTCCCCCCCCCCCCCCATAGGTGAACTTTGTTGACACTAGGTGGACTTTCATGTTGCATCACTTCTGGAACTGCTCCAGCCAAGTATAAACTTAATATCCTTCCCGGATTCGGTTTCTTGATGCTTTCTCTAATCATCTCATATATGACTGCAGACCAATTGGTGTTGATTTTGTAGATGATCCTGGTCATGAGGCAGAACATATAGGCTGAGACCCCATCATGTCCACCTGGTTTGGATAAGATTACTTTGTCAACTACTTCAGAAAGGAATTTTCCTTGTACATTAATTCCTTTTCTATTCATGGATGATCCAATTTTCATGGTGCGATCTAATCCACACCACTGGAGTGCTTCCCTGGTCTTAGAAGAGGTAACTTCTTCGTCTTCTTGATTTTTGGGCAGATGAAGAGTTTTTCGTATGTTCTTCATGGTGAGTTTGATTTTATTACACTGGACTGAAGACCTAATCTTTAGTCCAGTTGAATCCAGAGTTGCAGCTCTATAGAACTCAAGGATTTCCTTCTTCCATATCTTTGTAGGTTCTGATGCTAAATACTCCAAGCCATTTTCTACAATTAGAGCTATCACAGCTTTAATTGCTGGTTCAGCATCGTCAAAGGCATTCCGTACCAGTTCATATCACTCATTCACGTTTTCGTCAAGTTTCGGCGCCATTGGGATGGTGAGAAATCTTGAATGGAGAAGAGAGAGATTGTCGACACAAGAATCTAGTCACAAAAATCTGTAAAGCGTGTCGACAGGGTTTGTTCTTGACCTATTTATATGTATCTAAACATAGAAGGTCAAAAGGCCCGTCAAACTTTACTTAGTGTATCGACACTGTTGAGATGGTGTCGACACAGACTCCTAATGTCTCGACAGAAGTGTTGACTTCTATGTCTCGATACCAATTGATGATGTGTTGACACATACATACTTATTAGTTCAACAGAAATTCTGTGTCGACTCTAATTCTAAGTGTCGACACCAATTTTCTATATGTGTCGACACAACTTCTCTGTGTCGACATAGACCTCTTTTTGTGTCGACACAAAATTACTTAGATAAATTTGTCAATCTATTCTATGTTCAGCATACCTAATTCAATTTTAAAATTATTGAATTTAGCTTCATCCAATGGCTTAGTGAACATGTCAGCAATTTGAAAACTTGTATTGACAAATTCTAAACATATATCCTCTTTTTCTACATGATCCCTAAGAAAATGATATCTTATTTCTATATGCTTTGTTCTACTATGAGAAACAGGATTATTAGCAATAGAAATAGCACTTGTAGAATCACAGAATAATGGGGTTCTACTTTCCTAGATACCATAATCTTTAAGCTGATGTTGTATCCACAACAGCTGTGCACATCAGCTCCCTACAGCTACAAACTCAGACTCAGTTGTGGATATTGCCACACTAGTCTGCTTCTTACAACTCCATGACACCAATCTTCCTCCTAGAAATTGACAGGTGCTAGTTGTGCTTTTCCTATCTTCTTTGCATCCTGCAAAGTCTGCATCTGAATATCCAGTCAGTAGAAAATCTCTATTCTTAGGGTACCAAAGGCCTATATTAGGTGTGCCCTTAAGATATCTCAAAATTCTCTTAACAGCATTATAATGAGATTCTTTTGGGCTGGATTGGTACCTAGCGCAGACACATATAGCATATATGATGTCAGGTCTACTAGCAGTCAGATAAAGGAGGGAGCCAACTATCCCTCTATACAAAGACTCATCTACAGGTTTTCCTGCATCATCTTTGCTTATAGGCATACTTGTCCCCATTGGAGTTCTCATGATAGTGGATGACTCCATACTATACTTCTTAATTAACTCCTGGGTGAACTTAGACTGGGATATGGACATGCCATCATCAGTCTGTCTTACTTGGAGTCCCAATAAGAACTTAAAGTTCTCCCATGCTGCTCATCTCAAACTTCCCTTGCATAAGTTTAACAAACTTCCTACAAAGGTTATTTTCAGTAGAACCAAATATTATGTCATCAACATATATCTGGACTAGGATTATCTTCCCTTTGGATTCCCTAAGGAATAGAGTTTTGTTTATTCTCCCCCTTGAGAATTTGTTCTTAATGAGGAAAGTAGACAAGGTTTCATACCAAGCCCTTGGGGCTTGTTTCAAACTATATAGGGCTTTCCTAAGCCTATACACATAATTTGGATAGAGTGGATCAATAAAACCTGATGGTTGTTCTACATAGACTTCCTCCTTTAAGTCTCCATTCAGGAATGCTGACTTAACATCCATTTGGAAAAATTTGAAACCCTAATAAGCTGCATAGGCTAGGAATAGCTTTATTGCTTCAAACCTTGCCACAAGGGCAAATGTTTGATCAAAGTCTATGCCCTCTTCCTGTCTGTATGCTTTGGTAACAAGCCTTACCTTGTTCTTAATTATGATCTCACTCTCTTCCAGCTTGTTCCTGTAGATCCATATAGTCCCTATGACATTGTGGTCTTTTGGTTTAGGAACTAACTTCCAGACCTTGCATCTCCTGAATTGATTCAACTCCTCCTGCATAGCATCAATCTAGTGTAGGTCTTGTATAGCTTCTTCAAATCTTTTAGGTTCCTGTTGAGACAAGAAGCTTGAGCATAGTACAGTGTTCAAGCTCCTGCTTCTAGTTTGAACCCCTTGTCTAGGATCACCAATAATCTGGTGTACAAGATGATCCTTTAAATGTCTAACTACTGGAGGAAGTCTGTCTACAGTTTGACTTTCTCCATTTTCTTCATTCTGTTGTACTTCATGGTCTTCATCAGCATCTTGTGAGTCTTGTACTCCCCTTGGACAACAATCATCATTTTCCTCTTCCTGCCTTGCAGTTTGATCTTCTTTGATAGTCATCATGTCCATCTTCTCTTTTATACCTGTAGAGGTACAAGAACTACTAGGCAACTCACTATTAATAAGTCTTGATTCATCAAATATAACATGAACAGACTGTTCTACAACTTGTGTAGTCAAGTTATAGACTCTATATGCCTTACTATTATTGATGTACCCAACAAATATCCCATCTTGGGATTTGGCAGCAAACTTTGTCAGGTAAGACTTGTCATTGTTAAGCACATAGCACTTATAACCAAAGATCCTAAAATAGGATAAGTTTGGTTTTCTACATTTCATAACCTCATAGGGTGTCTTTTTGTGGCTCTTATTGATGGAAGCCCTATTGAGCACATGCCATGCAATGTTTACTGCCTCAGCACAGAAATATTCTGGGAGAGAAGTGTCACTCAATAGAGTTCTACCATCCTCAATAAGAGTCCTATTCTTTCTTTCAACAATTCCATTTTGCTGAGGAGTTCTAGGTGAGGAGAATTCCTGATGAATCCCAAATTCTTCACACAACTTTGTCATATTTTCAGATTGAAATTCAGTTCCATTGTAACTTCTGATTTTGATCTACTCTTGTCCTTTCTAGATGACTTTCTTTTCTGATAATATTCATCCTTGGACTGAGAGGAGGATGGCTTAGTTCTCCACTGCTTCTTCAAAATTCTCTGAAACTGCCTTGTGAAGACAGCAAAGTAGTCATCAGAATGATTGTTGTCTGAGGTGTGACTATTAGAACTTTCAGAGATCACTTCTGCAGCTTTCTTAGGAGGAGATGGAGACATCCTCCTGTCTTTTTTTGTGGCTTCTGCCTTGAAGGCCACTGTCTTTTCTCTATGGTTAACTTTAGTACTTTTCTCTTCCTCCTTTCTGGCCATGAGTTGCATTTCATAAGAAAGCAATTTGCCAAATAGTGTTGGAGGAGAGATTTCTGCCATTCTGGCCACTTCCCTGATGGAACAAATCTTGGTGTCCCAATCCTTAGTTAAAGATCTAAGTAATTTATCATTCAACTCATATGTACTAAAGACCCTTCCATATGACATTAGTTCATTCACAATTCTAAAGAACTTCTTGTAACATTCAGTGATGCTGTCTGATTTGCTTTGTCTGAAGCTCTCATATTCCTGATTAAGAATTGACTTTCTATCTTGCCTAACTTCTTCTGATCCCTCCATGTAGACTATCAATGTGTCCCACATCTCCTTGGAGGTTTTACAGTGAATCAGATTTTGGAATGTTGAGTCATCAATGACACTCACTATAATATTCTGAGCTCTCTTGTCCATAGTAGTCAAAATAATCTCATCCTTAGTCATTTCTGAAAAGTCTTTTGGTGTGCTCTAATTAGCATCAAGAACTGAGACTTTCATTGGAATATAATGCCCTTCCTTAACAGTTATATATATTCTTGGATCAGATGCTTCCATAAACAATCTGACCCTTTCTTTCCATATTCCAAAAATTTCTTTCCTGCATATGGGCAACTTCATGGAACCAAGTTCCTTATGATTTTCTCCTGAACCTATCTTTTCTAATTTATTCTGCCTCACAGATCTTACTCAGACTGTTAAGTCTATCTTTGAGTAACCTGCCTCTGATACCACTTGAAAGAATTGGTTTCAAGATAACCTAAACACCTAGAGGGGGGGTGAATAGGTTCAATTCCTTTTTACTCTAAGGCAGAATATTAATTCAGTTAATCAAATAGAATCAAACAATTCTACAGCTACCACATCACATAAATCACAATATCACACACAATCACAAATGGCATACAGACTTATAGTGGTTCCCCAAATTATGGGTACATCCAATTTCCCCCTTCGCCTATCTAGCAGTGTGCTAGATTCAGCCTAACTTCTTCCTTCCTTCTCAGATCCACAGATCTTACAGCTCAGAATCCAGTCAAGGTTCCTACAACTCAGAGTGAGTCCACACTCCTATAACTCAGGCAATTAAGACCTACCTCAGCCTTCACCCAGGCCTACAACTCAGAGAATTAAATCTCCTACCTCAAGCACACAGCCCTACCTCAACCTTCCCAAGGCCTACAACTCAGAGATGTAAATCTCCTACCTCAGGCACTCAGCCCTACCTCAGCCTTTATAAATTAGGCTTACAACTCAGATCAATAATGATCTTACAGAAAAATGATATAAAATAAGTTTTATCTTTCACCCAAGTTGAGAGAGAATGGGTAGAAAGTTTTCTTGATCAATTCTTGAAGAATCTGATTACACAGAAATCAACCTATCTTTGGCTTTCTTCAAAGCATCTTGAATCTGAACACAGTAAGGATGAATTTCTTGAAGTTGATCTTCAATCAACTTCGTTCTTAAAATCCAGAAATTAATCGGAATTCTTCTTTGCAGATTAGTTCAGGATCTGCTCTAAAGAGACTAGTTGATGATAGTCTCTTTCTTCACTTGAATTGTTGGAGCTCTCTCTCTACAAATTCTTCTCAAGATATTTTGAAATTCTTCACTTAGATCCACTTGAAATCTCTGACTGGATTTTCTTGTGTATGTTGTATCTTCTGATGTAATTGTGTTTTGTGTACTTCGTTGTTCTCAATTGATAGAATCTGTCTTTATATATACTTCATCCAAGGTTACCGGCTGATCCGGTTGCTAACCAACTTCTGACAGATCTGACAGTAACAGTAGACTTATTAGTTATGGTAGCTGTCAAGTCTCCAATCACTTCTTGAAACTTTGTCTCTGTCAGCAAAGTGTCGAGTCTGAACTTCACATGTGTCGACACAAGTAGACTAAGTGTCGACACAATCCTTGGTGGTGTCGACACAGCTCTCATGGTGTCGACACTGCTTCTTGACATAGCTTTTGTATGAATGTGTCGACACGAGTCCTGTATGTCGACACAGTCACTTATTGTCTTGACACAATTAACTTAGAAGAAATTTTGGTGTGTGTGTCGACACAAGTCCTGTGTGTTGACACAGTTGATGTCGACTGAACTTTCTGTATGTCGACACAAGTAATGTGTGTCGACATAGTTGATGTCGACTGAACTTTCTGTGTGTCGACACAAGTCTTATGTGTCGACACAATTTCTTCTGGTGTTGACATAATTGACTCCAGGTTTCGACACAGCTTTTCTCAAGTGTCGGCACAAGTCTTCACAAGTGTCGACACAGCTTCTTCTGGTGTCGACTCATGGACTTAGAAACTTTTCCTGCATATTCTTAACCTGCACATATAAACTCAAAACAACATCAAATACACCTTGATGAATATCATTGAGCTAAGTGAGGCTTCTCCAAATCTGGTACACATTTTCAAATGTACCCAACAAAGGTGATGTTGGATTAAACAAACAATCTATGGAAAAATGCTCAACCTTCCCACAACACCAACACTCAAATCGATTATATCTTTTCTTTGGTTGCACATGTGAAGTTGTTCTTTTGTGCAACTTGGATTTGACATCCAACTTCCAAGGTAGTGGTGCAAAGTTTATACCCTTACCTTTCAGGTTTTGGTGTGGCATACTGAGACCAGCTCAAAGAATTCCTTGGCTTGTTGGATTGATCACCCTTTGTGGTGGTTTTTTCCCTTTATTGCCTTTAGATGTTTGTCCCTCAAAGTAAGGCTCTTTATTGATATTGTTGGTTGTGCACTCAGGATTCATGTGTCCAGGAACACATGATTCATTGCATCTGTTAGAAGCTATATGCTTGGGAGGTAGCTTAACTAGATCCATTATGGCTTTTCCGTTATGATCATACTTCTTAATAGCCTCTTTATTTTTTCCATATCCTACACCACTTTTAAATGGTGTAGAAAATGTATCTATGATAGGTAGAACAGACTTGGGTTTAGAGAACTGTGTCAAGAGCTGCCTTTCATGGGTGAGCTTTGCTTCTAGGTCCTTGACAGTCTTGACCTGTTCTACTATTACTTCTGCTTGGCTATCTATCATGTTAGTTAGTTAGTTCTACAACTTTTAGTTTTTGTAGGTCCAACTTTATGTTGACCTTTTCCAACTAAAAAGATACTCCTCTCAACGATTCTAATTCACTGGCCTGATTCTTAACAAGCTCTTTGCTTGCAATCAAGGCCTTTAGTAACTTCCGATATCTATCGATAAGTGTGTTGAAACCAACTTCAGTGTCTGAATCATGTTCTCTATTATTAGAGGGGTGAGAAGATGATTTATTTTCTGATGCAGAAAAAGAAACTGATGTAAAAATAGGAGTGGTCGGTTTAACCTTAGTAGGACTTGAACAAGCATGTCCTTATTCTCCTGATTGTGTTTCTTCAATAGCCATCAGGCCCATGAGAGCCTCCTCCTCTTCTGATTATGATGAATCAGACTCACTATCAGACATTGTAGATTATTTCTTTGCCAAGAGACTTTTGTCAGTCTTCTTGTGCTATGTAGTCCCCATGTTTTCTGACTTTTTCTCCTTTCATTTTGTTGGGCAATCAGCTATGGCATGCCCTTGCTTTTTGCAGCGATAACACATAATATTAGTCTTAATATATTTGTTCTGTGAAGAACCATACCTGTCCCCAGAATTCTTCTTCCTGGGTTTCTCTGGATGATTGATCTTTGTTGGAACCCTATTACTGATTTTGGCTTGGATTACTATTAGGATGTTTAGTTTGACCCATTTTGTATAGTATAGGGTCATAGGTTATTTCCGGGGTTATTGCCTTAGAAGAACACCAAATAAATGCAGTCAAACAAATGCAAAAAATCAGTTCGACGATAGCAGAGCTGCGTTCGATGAACGACAATCTCAGTTCGATGAATTAGAGTCATAACTTTGAGCTCAGCTCGACGAAAGCTGAGATCCGGTTGACGAACTCCGATCTCCACTCAGAAACTTAGCTCGACGAAAGTCAAGCTCAGCTCAACGAACTCTGAGGACAGGTCAACAAATAAGAAGATTCAGTTCGACGAACTCCGAGCTCAGGTCGACAAAATGCTTGCTGAGTTTGACTAATTCTTTGTAGTGTTTTAGGCAGTTTAATTTACAGAACGCAGAGTAGTTTCAGCCTTAATTTCAGGCTATTATATAATCTGAAGGCAGAATAATTTAAAGGCTTAATTACAGACAGTTATGACCCGGACATTTAATGCAAAATATTCTAATGAATATAGCCATTTAGAGGCAACATTAAATATGGGATTTTCATAGAGTTATTATTCTAATCAATTTCCAAGGCAGTTACCATTCTCGAGAATTCCAGAATCGATTAATTCAAAAGTTTCAATTCCTCTCAGCATTCAATATATATGTATAAAAGATTGCTGCCTTAAGGTTACAAACTTAGAGATACTGACTTAGAGACTTGCATATCAACATATACTCTTACAGATTTCATAAGCTTACATAATTAGATCTTCAGTCTCTGCTTGTGCAAAGTCTTCATCTCTCAGATACAAGAAGTCCTACACCCTGAAGAAAAGTCACTCTCTCCTGATCATAAACTCTACTCAAATCAGTGGGAGCTTTTTGCTTCAACATGAATCCACTAGTCTTCTCAGAGACTGTTGACAGAGAAGACATCATCAACTTTTTAGTTTATTTTCATAAACTGTGTACAGGGTTATAACTCCCATTAAAAGTTAAACCCCCTGGTTCTTAAGTCACCTGATCAAAAGACTTAGATTGATTTTTGGGCACCTGATCAAAAGCTCAAAGGGTTGTTAAATCTCCATTAGAAAAATAGATCTTGTAGTCTCACAACACCCGAGTAAAAATCTATGGTGGCAGGGCACCTGATCAAAAACCTGTAGTGGATTCCTACAAGGGTGGTAGAAGAGTGGATGTACCCAGATTTATTGGGGAACCACTATAAATTTCCTTATGTCATCTGTGATTGTTATTCTCTTTATTTATGTGATGTGATTGCTTCTCTCTCTATATATATCACTAGTTTTTAAATCCGCTGTAAAACTAAATCAATATTTTAAAATACCCTATTCACCCCCCTCTAGTGTAAAGTAGATCTATCCCTCACTTTCAATTGGTATCAGAGCGTGGTTGTTTGGTTTTACAAGCTAACACCTGAACCATTAGATCTAATAGATTTTATTTTTACCTAGAAATTTATCATGGCACTAAATAAGGAATATTCAAGCACTAGACCTCTTGTGTGCAATCTAAAAAAGTTTGCACTATGGAAGACAAGGACTAGACTTAACATGAACTCTACTGATGAAGATATATAATTCTATTTTGACAGGTCCACCTCAACTATTTGCAACAACTAGCACCAGTGGTTTACCACCACCCGAATGGACAGAAGCATAAATGAAGCTGAAGATTGCTGATGCTAGAGCTTTAAACATATTAGCTCAGACAATATCAGATGACATCTTCCAAAAGGTTGCTGAATGCACTTCAGCAACGGACATCGGGAACTCCCTCAATACAATGTTTGCTGGATCTGCTGATGGGAGAAAGGACAGAAGATCCCACTTAATCTCTCAATATGAGAACTTCAAAAAGGGAGAATCTAAATCAGTTGCTGAGATGTACACAAGACTTAGTCTTATTATCAATGAGCTGAAAACCTTAGAGAAGTATATCACATTGACATAGGTCAATGATAAGATCCTCATGTGTTTCCCTAGCACATGGGATTCAAGAATCTGTCCAATCAAAGAAGCCAGAAGTTTAAATGAAATTTCAACTGATACCTTGTTGGGAAATCTAAAATCTTATGTGCAGCTCATCAGAACAAGGGAAGCTGAACAAAGAACTTCACCTTCCGCAAGGAAAGAAAAGAGCATAGTTTTCCAAGCAACAGAAGAACAGAAGTTCTTCCACAGAATGAAGTTCTTACAGGTCTCTTGGACAAGAGATTTTACAAGATGGACAGAAAGGACTTCAGAAGAAGATCTTCCAGGGACAATGACAAACCAAGGTTTGACAAGACACATACTAAAAAAGTTGTGTGTTATGGGTGCATGAAACTAGGTCATATTCTCCGAGAATGTCCTGAGAATTAATAGAAGGATAAGAAGGAATAAAAAGACTACATGAAATACTCCAACAAACCCTCCTCCAGGAAAGACAAAAGGAAGGAGAGGGGCTTTGTAGCTGAAACTTGGAGTGAAACAGAATCTGAAACTTCATCCAACTTAAGTGAAGATGAAGAAGAAGCAAGGGCTAAGGAAGCCTGCTTGATGGCAATCAATGCACCATGCAGTATCTCTGATGCTGAGTCAAAATCTGAAGAAGAGCATGTAATCTCTTCACTTGATTTTACTTCTGATTAGTTTAAATTAGATTTCAAATTACTATGTAAAGATTTAATAAAATCTGAGAAGGAAATAAAACTTCTCAGAGAGTAACTAACTGAATTAGACAATCTTTCTTCAGAAAATCTTGAAGTTAAAGAAAATTTAAAAATTGCTAATGAACAAATAGGCTCTTTAGAAAATAAGTTAAATGAGGCTAAAAAGTTTGAAGAATCCCTTAATGGGAGAAGCATCAAACTAATGGATATCACAAGCATAGTTAATGCTAGGCTCAATGGCAAACTAGGCTTGGGGGATTCATCTAGTCATCCTATTCCTTTACAAAAAAAATATATTATCAACACATATAAAATTTATTTATGCTAACGGAAAAGAAGTCTTAGAAATTACAGATAAATCCACTAAAATTTTACAAAAGGATAACAAAATCAAAGTAAAAATATTCATAAAAATTATGTTCAAAATAATTCGTCGAACCGAGCTAGGCGAAATAATCATTTTTCGTCGAACAGAGAACGACGAACTATGAACAGAGAATTTGAATATAATAATCATTCAAATGGCGCTCGTCAAAAACAATTTGATTCATCAAACTGCGATCGACGAACATGGAACACAGAACATAATCAATATTTTTCTTTCAACGGAGTTCGACGAACTCATTTGCATTCGTCGAACTCAGAACGACGAACTCATTTTTATTCATCGAACCCACATTTTTATAACATAAATTTTAAATCTTTTCAACAATATAATCAAAAACAAGAATTTATAAATCCTTTTACACAGTGGATTATTCCTCCTAGGAAATATCATCCACTGGGTTATAAGGATCAACCTGAGTATTCTTACATTCTAATTATCATTATGTCAAGAAAATAGGACACAAGGTAACCTGGGTCAAAATCATCTAATTTATTTTGATGCATGAAAAGAACTATCCTACCACAGAGGAACAATGGTATTTGGATAGTGGTTTCTCAAAACATATGACAGACACAAAAGAGAACTTACGTGACTACAAAGCTAAGCTTGGACCTAAAGTCATTTTTGGAGACTCCAACTATGGCCAGACAAAGGGCTATGGGAATGTCAAAGTTGGAGAAGTTACCTTCAAGAAGGTAGCTTATGTGAAAGGTCTCAAGCATAACCTTATATCCATAAGTCTATTATATGATGAAGGTTATCAGGTAACTTTTTATAAGTCATTATGTTCAATTACATCTAGTTTAAATAAAATAGTTTTAACTGGAGTTAGACAAGGTAATATATACTTAGTTAATTTTAACTCTACAAAAACTGAAATCTACTTATTTAATCAGTTTAGTAAAACTAGTGATCTATGGCATACAAGGTTAGGGCTTGCCAACCTTAGGACTATTGCAAAGCTATCTAAGGACAACCTTGTTAGAGGATTGCCTTCTGTTTCTTACAAGAAGGAATGACTTTGTAGGGCTTGTCAATTAGGCAAACAAACCAAAAATAGTTTCAAATCCATTTCTAAAAGTTATTCACCCAGGATTTTATATTTGCTACATATGGACCTTTTGAACCTATTACAATACAAAGCTTGGGAGGAAAGTCATATACCTTAGTTATTATAGATGATTTCTCTAGATTCACTTGGGTATTCTTTCTGAGAAACAAGTCATATAACTTTATAGTTCTTACAGACTTTCTTAAATCAAGATTGAGTACTCTACTCAAATTGCATTGATTAGAAGTGATCATGATACTGAGTTTGAATCTTTTTTGATGTAAGAATTCTGTGAGAAGGAAGGTATCATGCATTATTTTTATGCTCCTACAACTCCTCAACAAAATGAGATAGCTGAAAGGAAAAATAGAACCCTAATTGAATCTACTGGAACATTTCTTGCAGATGCTCACTTGCCCTTATCCTTTTGGGCAGAGGCAGTAAGCACAACAAACTATGTACTTAACAAAGGTCTAATACGTAAACTTAAGTGTAAGACTCCCTATGAATTACTTAAGAATAAGAAACCTAAAGTAAACTATTTTAAAGTTTTTGGTTATAAGTGTTACATTCATAATAATGATAAGAAACACCTTAGAAAATTTGAAGCCAAAGCTGCAGAGAGAATTTTCCTTGGATACTCCCAAGTCATCAAGGCTTATAGGGTTTTTTTTATAAATCAACACTTAAAATGGAAGAATTTGTGCATGTTTTTTTAATGAATCTAACATGTTTTTTAAGGAGGGAGAGATCTCTACCATAGAATCTTTTCCGATACACCATCTGTGTGAGAAGATGGATAATTTAATCCTAACATAAGAGGATACAATACATCCCTCTCAACATATTGTTGTTGATGACAGTGATGGAGAAAACTTAGAGATCTATGCTGAAATTATTGTGGCTAATCAAATTCCACAAGAGGAATTAGTACCATAAGTAGCTGAAGAACCATCTCTACCTATTGATTATGTCACACTAAGAGATCACCCTAGCTGTCAAGTGATTGGAGACATATCAGCTGGAGTTCAAAAAAGGCATCAATTGAATCAATATCAGATGCATGCTTATTTCATTTCTCAGATTGAACCTCAATCCAACAAAGATGCAGAATAAGATCCCTGCTGGATCATTGCAATACAAGAGGAAATCAATCAGTTTAAGAGATGTAGAGTTTGAGATTTAGCTCCAAGACCCAAAGACTATCCAGTTATTTGAACCAAATGGGTCTTTAGGAATAAGTTGGATGCTCAAGGAATCATTATAAGGAATAAATTAAGATTGGAAGCTCAAGGATACTCACAGGAGGAAGGAAAAGACTATGATCATACATTTTCTCCTGTTGCAAGACTAGAGGCTATCAAGATCTTTCTTGCTTTTGCAGGATTCAAGAGATTCCAAGTATATCAGATGGATGTGAAGAGTGTCTTTCTGAATGGAGAGCTCAAAGAGGAAGTTTTTGTGGAACAACCACCAGGTTTTATCTATCCTACTCATTCTGATTATGTTTTTAGACTTAATAAAGCTCTTTATGGTCTTAAACAAGATCCAAGAGCTTGGTATGAGACTCTTGCTAGTTTTCTGTTAAAAAATAAATTTAGTAGGGGCATAGTAGATAAAACATTATTTGTTAGATATTATAAATCTAAAATTTTGCTACTTCAAATATATGTAAATGATATAATATTTGGCTCTACTGATTCCAAACTATGCAAAAGTTTTTCTGATATAATGCATTCAAAGTTTAAAATGAGTAGCATGAGTGAACTATCCTACTTCCTTGTTTTACAAGTGAAGCAAACTCCTGATGGTATTTTTATATCCCAATCAAAATATGCCAAAGAGCTTATTAAAAGATTTGGGATGTCAGATGCCTCAGCCATGAAAACACTTATGCCTACAAATGCTGTTATTGATACTGATGAACATGGCAAGCCCGTCGATCAGAAAATATATAGGGCTATTGTTATGTCCTTATTACACTTAACAGCTAGTAAACCAGACATAATGTTTGTTATATGTATTTGTGCTAGGTTTAAGGTAAATCCTAAAGAATCTCATCTAGTTTTAGTAAAAAGTATTTTAAGATATACAAAAGGTTGCCCAAATCTAGGACTTTGGTATCAAATAGAGTCAGAATTTGAATTGACTGGATTCTCAGATGCAGACTATATTGGATGCAGAGTTGACATGAAAAGCACGTCAGGAATTTGTCAGTTTCTTGGTGATAGGCTTGTGTCATGGTTTTGTATGAAGCAAACATCTATGTCTACTTCAATTGTTGAGGCTGAATACATTGCAACTGGCAGCCGTGGTTCACAAATTTTGTGGATTCAAAATCAGCTACTAGATTTTGGATACAACTTAAATAATTCAACAATATTTTGTGACAATACCAGTGCAATTTCTATTGCACAAAATCCAGTCCATCATTGTAGGACCAAACATATAGAAATAAGACATCATTTTCTGAGAGATAATGTAGACAAAAAAAATTAATCTTGTTTTCATTTCTACTGATTTACAAAGAGCAGATATTTTCAGAAAACCTTTAGATAAAAAGAAACATCTTTTCTTCTTAAATCAATTAGGAATGATAAATGGAGACTCATTAATTTTATTTTTGTTCTGAGCTCGACGAATTTGATACCTTTTGTCAAATGAAGATCAACGAACTGTGAACTCTTCGTGGAATTTTCATCGAACGGATATCGACGAACTTTCTTTGAGAAACTTTCGTCGAACTGAGATTGACAAAGTAGTTTCGAGTATTTTTCTTCGAATGGAGCTCAATAAAATGTTTTTCTTTCGCAAAACTTTCGTCGACCGGAGATCGACGAAACATATTTCTTTTGAGAATTTTTCATCGAACAGGGTTCGATGTTTTGTTTTGCGTCGGACGGAGTTCACCTTTTCGTCTTCTGAAAACTTATAACTAGGTTTTCATCAAACTCAATGCCGCGCTTTCTACATTTCCCTTTGCACTTGATCTTTCTGTCTTGAAGAGTAATGGCGATTTCTCAAGCAATCCTTTCAATAATGAAGTTTGATGATGGATTCGACATTTACATGGAGTCATTCAGCCATTCTGACCAAATATTCCAGAACATCTTACTTCTATTTGAAGCTCAGAATTTGCAGTATTTTATATCTACAAGAATCAAACTCCCCGTCTTGGAAATCAAGGAATGGGTCTATACTGCAAGGATTCAAGACCCTACAACTATTACTAGATCAGTCTCAGGAAATCGGGTTTCTCTAACACCTGATATCTTATCTGAATTTTTTGGTTTTGACAATGGTGAAGATGACATAGAAATATCTAGTAGTGAATTTGATGAAATGCTAGATAGAATGGGTCATAACCAGGGAAACCCTAACCACCACCTGAAAAAGAACTTTTCTATTGAATACAAATTCATATCCGACATTGTTGGAAAAGTTCTGTTAGTAAAACACTCTGCACATGACTATATAACCAGGCATCAGTTTCACTTGATGAGTGATTTGGTTAATCAAAAATCTGTGAAATGGGGAATAGTTTTATTTAACTCAATTAATAAGAAGATCAATAAGAAGGATGTCAGTTATGGCAGAATTCTAGGCATTTTCCTCCAAACTAAATGTACAGAAGTTCTGATTTCTCAAATTTTACGCATCAATGCATCCAAGCGGCTTACTTCTGCTTTATTTGGAAGATGGGAGAGTGTAATCCCTAAACCATCCAGGGTTGAACCCTCCAAGACAGCTTCTGAAAATACAAGGGCTGCTATAGCCACTCTGCTAACGCCAGCAGAAGTTTTTATTCCTCCCATTGATTCTCCTTTACCATCTCCACAACATTATCCACTACCATCTCTATCTAACCAACTTCCACCATCAACTCCACATGTTGATGCTTCTCCTCCCCAGTCACCTTCTACTCTTCAAACCACTTTATTTGAAGAGATTCCAACAACATTCTTCCAAACACATTCACCAATTCATCAATCACCAATTCATCAGTCACCATCATCCCCTTCACTTTCTAATCTACCTAATTTTAATCTACTTCATTTGTCTCCACCTCATTCATCTCAAATTCATATATCTCAATCTCCACCTCACTCCCCTATACAAGAAGAAACTATTCCTGATTTCATTCCTCCTATAATCAATCCTCAACATGCAGATACCTCAAGCTTTCACAATCTGCCCAACTTATTCTGCTCCATCTTCTTCTACTCCAAATCCACCTTCAACGTCTACTCAGAATCCTGAGTTTATGTATTTGGACTTCTCTTCTATTGCTTCTAACCTTCTTGAATTCATTACTCCAACCCTTAAGAAGCTAATAGCTGAAGCAGTAGCTCCTATTGTTTCTTTTATTTTTCCCTCTCTTCTCAGCTTGCCTCCTCCTCTGCTGTCCTTCCTTTTGGGGGCCTAGATTTAGTTATCCATATATCTTGGCAGGGGGAGATACTAAATGAAGAAGCCCCAACAGTTCTTGCAGTAGTAATAGAAGCTCATGTCAGTCCAGCAGTAGTTTGTGACACTATTCAAGACTTAGAGATGATTAGTTCAGTTGAAGAAGAGTTAACAGCAGAAATTCCAAAAGTTGTCACTGTTTGTGATATACCTGTTCATCCCACAGTCAATTTGGATTCTTTACTATATTGTTTTGATACTTTGCATACTGGTTTTCCAATTTTTGAGATCAATTATTCTAAAGCTATAGTATGTTACACTGCTCCAATTAGTCCATCAATTTTTGAGCAACTAAGGGCTAGCCTTACAGTTGTCTCTTCTCAGTCTATAGTTATTAATGATACAATAAATGTCATAGAGCAAGTTTCTTCCCCTCCAAATTTTGTTTGGGATGAAACTCCTATGCCAGATTTTGATGATACTCTTTTTCAAGATATGGAACAAGATGACAATGTACATATACCAGTTGATACAACAGAGATTGTAACTGTACAACCATAAGCTCAAGCTATTGATTATTCTAAGTTAATTAAACAGATTGATGATTTATTTTATCTGCCAGAAAATGAATCTGATGATGCAAAATTAGATGAGTAAGAGGAATCAAGTTCTAAAGAGAGAAAATTGAAGAAGAAGGCACCAGTAAAGGTTGCTCCTAAACCTTCAGCCACAGCTGATATTCCTTACTATATTCTTCATAGTATACCCCTCACTCGAAATTTCCACCACTGAATGAGGTTCTCAAAGAATGAAATGAAGAACAAGAAGAAGATGAGGAGGTATTCTTCACCTCCAAGATCTAAGAGAGGACCTCCTCCTCCTCCAACAGCAGGTGCAGCAGGAAATATTTCTCACTCTCAAAGGTTTACTTCTTCTCATCATCAATATAGACCTACTCAGAGCAGACAAGATAGACCCTCAAGGTCTAATACTCAAAGAAATCAAAGCAACAAACAACAGCAGAAGTCAAGTCAAAGATGTACTCGACCATCAGATGAAAAAAGGCCACCATCTCCAATGTATGATCCAGAATTGTATCCAAATTTCAGAATTGCCAGATTTAATGAGCTTATTGCTCTTTCAAAAATTAAGAAAGCCAGAGCAGAAGGAAATGACACCTCACAGTTCTCCACTATGTCCTCTTATAGAAAGAAGGAGCTTAACAAATATCAAGAAAAGAACTTGTTTAATGTGGACAAGTACATGAGATTGCATCTAGAGGCAGTAGTGCCTAGGACTACTTCTTTGAAGATTATTGGATCTCAAGATTTAAAGATGACTTAAAAAGAAGCTGAAGACCGCAACAGGAAGTTATTCTTCACTAAACCTTCTTCAGAATCTTCCTCTGATGCTGCTAAGAAAGAAAATTGATTTCTGATTTTTTGTTCTTATAATTGTGTTTATGTTTATAACATTCAAAGAACTTTAGTTTTATATCTGCTAAAAGTTTTTCTGCTAGATATTTTATGCTTTGTGTTTTCCATTTGTAAATAGTATCCTCACCCAAATAGGGGGAGATTGTTGAAACCCTATTACTAATTTGCGCTAGGATTACTATTAGGATGTTTAGTTTGACCCATTTTGTATAGTCTGGGGTCATAGGTTATTTCTAGGGTTATTGCCTTAGAAGAACTCCAGAGAAATGCAGTCAGACAAATACAGAAAATCAGTTCGACGATAGCAGAGCTGCGTTCGACGAACAACAATCTCAGTTCGATGAATTAGAGTATTAACTCTGAGTTCAGCTCGACGAAAGCTGAGCTCTGGTCGACAAACTCCGTTATCTACTCAAAAACTAAGCTCGACGAAAGTCAAGCTCAGGTCGACGAACTCTGAGCTCAGGTTGATAAATAAAAAGATTCAGTTTGACAAACACGGGGCTCAGGTCGATGAAATGCTTGCCGAGTTCGACTAATTTTTTGCAGTGTTTTAGGCAGTTTTATGTACAGAAGGCATAGCAGTTTTAGGCTTAATTTCAGGCTGTTATATAATCTGAAGGTAGAATAATTTAAAGGCTTAATTACAGACAGTTATGAATCTGATAGTTAATGCAAAATATTCTAACGAATATAGTTGTTTAGAGGCAGCATTAAATTTGAGATTTTCATAGAGTTATTATTCTAATCAATTTCCAATGCAGTTACCATTATCGAGAATTCCAAAATCGATTAATTCAAATGTTTGAATTCCTCTCAGCATTCAATATATATGTACAGAAGATTGCTACCTCAAGGTTACATACTTAGTGATACTGACTTAGAGACTTACAGATCAACACATACTCTTATGGATTTCATAAGCTTACAAAATTAGATCTTCAGTCTCTGCTTGTGCAAAGTCTTCATCTCTTAGATACAAGAAGGCCTACACCCTAAAGAAAAGTCTCCCTCTCCTGATCATAAACTCTACTCAAATCAGGAGGAGCTTTTTTCTTCAACATTAATCCACTAGTCTTCTCAGAGACTGCTGATAGAGAAGACATCATCAACTTTTTAGTTTATTTTCATAAACTATGTACATGGTTATAACTCCCTTCAAAAGTTAAACCTCATGGTTCTTAAGTCACCTGATCAAAAGACTTAGATTGTTTTTTGGGCACCTGATCAAAATCTCGAAGGGTTGCTAGATCTCCCTTAGAAAAATAGATCTTGTGGTGGCAGGGCACCTGAGCAAAAACCTGTGGTGGCAGGGCACCTGATCAAAAACCTATAGTGGATTCCTACCAGAATGGTAGAAGAGTGGGTGTACCCAAATTTATTGGGGAACACTATAAATTTCCTTGTGTCATCTGTGATTGTTATTCTCTTTATTTGTGTCTTGTAATTGCTTATATATATATATATATGTCTGTGTGTGTGTATATATATATGTATATATAGCTATTAAATCCGCTGTAAAACTAAATCAAGATTTTAAAATACCTTATTCACCCCCCTCTAGTGTGAAGTAGAACTATCCATCACTTTCATTCTAATTGAGATAAGAGTCTCCAACTGAACCCTTCTAGTTGTCTTGCCTTCTTCTCCTCAACATCTTCTTGAATTGTCTAGAGAAGAGAGAAAGTTCCTCCTCAACTAGGTCTCCTACTGATGATGATGATTCTCTACACTCAGAGGCTATTTCTTGTTACTCTAATAGTGTTGACTTTTCTCTAACCTTCCTAGAAGTCTCAGCCTTTAGGGCCAAAGACTTTTCTCTATTGTGTGCTCTAGCTAAATCTTCTTCAGACTTTCTGAGGTTGAGCTGTAATTCATGGGACAACATCTTGCCAAATAGAGCCTGGGGGTCTATATTGGCTAAATTACCCATTTCTCTTATAACACAGATCTTAATGTCACATTCCTTATTCAGGGACCTCAAGAACTTATCATTAAGGTCATAGTTAGTAAAACTCCTGCCATAAGTCCTTAGTTTGTTCACAATTCTGAAGAATTTTTCAAAACATTCTGCCATTGAATCTTTCTTATCCTATCTGAAGGCTTCATATTATTGGTTTAGTAGAGAATTTTTATTATCTCTGACCTCTTCAATTCCTTCCATATAGACTTTCAGTGACTCCCACATTTCTTTTGATGTTTTATAATGAATCAGATTTTGAAAAGTGGAATAATATATTGTACTCACTATAATATTTTGAGCCCTCTTATCCATAGAGGCATGAATGATTTCATCCTTATCCATCTCAATGCATGTCTTGGGTGTCTTGATGTTTGTATCAAGAACTGACACTTTCATGGGAATGAAAGGTCCTTCAATCACTGTGATATAAATTCTTGGATCTACAGCCACCATGAATTATCTGACTCTCTCCTTCCATATTCCAAAATTTTCTTTGGAGCAGACAGAGAGCTTGATGGAATTATTTTCCCTCTGAGCCATGATATATCTTTCTTTCCAATCCTTAGGATTGTCACTATGTTGTTATGCCTTTTTCAGTGAACCTCCCTCTGATACCAATTGTAAATGTTTGTTTTCAAATTGAGAGTGACCTGGAGGAGGGTGAATAGGTCCAATTTGAATCTCGGCTACCTTTTTTAATTCAGAGATATACTTTTTTTGAGTAAATATCACAGCCAGAAAAACAAGATAATCTTAACAGCAATCTAGAACTATCACAGCATACCAAACACAACATACATATCATAGTACACATAGTTTTATTATGGTTCCTTAGTTTATGGGTACATCTACTTTCCCACTTCGCCTAATTAAGATCCTCAGATCTTATAGCTCAGAGCCCAGCTGGCTCCTAAAACTCAGACTTTACAAGTCTTACCACTCAGATCACCAAGATCATACACCTCAACTTCTTCCCAAGAACTCTACCTCAGAATGTATCCACACTCCTACTTCTCAGGCAAATCCTTCCCTACAACTCAGAGAAATTCCCACTTCTCCTACCTCGGGCAATCCCTATCCTACCTCAGTCTTTATAATAGAAGCTTACAATCTCAGTGATAGATTTAATCTTGCCCTTCTTAGCTTTTTCAAAGCTTCTTGAAGTTGAAATTATGGTTGATCTAGGCTGGAGAATGTTGAAGACGATTCTTGATTCGACTTCTCTCCACCTTCTGAATTCTAGCAGATAGTTTCTTAGATTTGGACATACCAAATTTTTCTCTCTATCTTTTCTGAAGAGTTGATCCCTTTATATAGGCTCCGTCAAAGTTAACCCGCTGATCCGATTAATAACTGACATCTGACAGTTCTGACAATTGTAAGACCCTCTAACTTGATTTTTGTACTTAGGAAACAAATCTGCTTGAAGTGTTGAAACTTGACTGTTGGATGTGTCGACACCAGTCCTGGTTGTCGACACTTCTCTTGTAGTGGTGTCGACATACTTTTGAATATGTCGACACAACCTTCACCTTGTCTTTACACTGCTGATGTAGAATGTGTCAACACTAGTCCTGAATGTCGACATTGCTTGCTTCCAATCTTGACTCAGCATGTGAAGTGTGTCTACACTTCTCTTAAGTGTCGACACAGTTGTCTTCAGTGTCGACACTACTTGTACAGAGTTTGTCGACACTTGTCCTTAGTGTCGATACATCTTCTCTTTGTCTCAAGATAACTTGTGCAGTGTGTGTCGACACTAGTCGTGAGTGTCGACACAGTTGTTTTCTTGTATCATAGTGTTGACCCAAGTCCTGGGTGTCGACATAACTTTCTCCTTGACTTAGCACTTCTTGTTTAAGTGTGCCGACACTAGTCCTGAGTTTTGACACAACTTTCTCGTTGTCTCAGCACATCCTGGACAAAGGTGTCGACACTTATCTAGTGTCTCGACAATTTTGTTCCTAGCTTTATTTGCCCCCACACATGAACTTAACATTTATCAAATAAAACTATGTGTATATCATTGAACTGAAAGGGCTTCTTCAAATAAAGTACATTATGACCAATGTACCCAATACAACGACTGTGGACTTAGCCACTCTTCTGCCTTGCCAACACTTAAAGATTTGATTGCCTGCCCTTTCTCAGCGCTGTTAGCTATATGAAGTTGAGTGAACTGGCTTCACTCAAAGCATGTGGACTTAGTCATTTTTCTACTTTGCAACTTTCAGGGCTTCGACGCTAATGTCTTGAGCTTAAAGTGTCGAGATATCTGACTTGTCTCGAAACTGTTGAATTGATCTTTAAGGTGTCGAAATAACTGAATTGTCTTGATATAGCTGACTTGATCTTCAAGGTGTCGAGATAACTGAATTTTCTCGACATAGCTATCTAAACTGTCGAGTGAATTGTTGTGTCTTGATAATGTTGTCTTGTATCTTTCTGATTTCGACACTTCTCATACAAATGTGTCGACATAGTTGTGAAGTGTGTTGACACTTTTGGCTATTTGGTATTGAATGAGTTGACTTCACACAACGCCTGTGGACTTAGACACTTTTCTGCCTTGCCAGCACTTAAAGCTTTGACTTCATGCCGTTTCTCAGTGCTGTTATTTGTATGGCGTTGAGTGAACTGGCTTCACTTAATGCCTTTATACTTAGTAATTTTTCTGCGGTGCAACTTGCTGGGCTTTGACAGTGCTGACTTCACTTAACACTATTAGTTGTATGGCATTGAGTGAACTGGCTTCACTCAATGCCTGTGGACTTAATCAATTTTCTTCACTGTCACTGGATGCTGGTTCATCTGGCATTGAGTGAGATTGCTTCACTCAATGCCTGTGTACTTCGATATTTTTTTCAACAACTGTCTTGATATTTGGCGTTGAGTGAGCTTGCTTCACTTAATGCCTGTGGACTTAGGAAATTTCCTTCCTTTCCAGTCAACATATTTGAGTCCACCTATCAATGTCAGTTGAACCACCTATCCAATCAATATGACATAGACTAACCTGCATGCTTGAATAGAAACATACATCAAATACAATTATGTGTATACCATTGACTTGATTGACTTCTTACAAATATGGGATATTGGGATCAATGGACCCAACAAAAGGTCTTTTCTCACTCTAATTAAAGAACTTAAGGTTTACTCCAGGTATTCAATGTGTAGAACCACATATCAATGTGTGAGCTCTATTTCCATTATCCATACACTAGCTAGCCGAGAGGCCGTGCGTATGGAACGATCATCATTGGGTAAATAGAATTGTGCACTAAACCTTGAGAGAGGAGAAGCGTAATTCTACCGGATTGGGTTCCCCTCCCAATAGTAGGGTTCCTAGCGTAAAGCGGGCATTACGAGAAATCCTTCGTCAAACGAGAGCTCGGTCGAATAATCTTAATGTTCAGGTGAGCGATATTCCTTGAGAAAGGTGAGCTCATATTTGTGGAACCTCCACGACCAAGTTACTCTTAATTAAAATGAAATTTATGTTCTATAGTTATTAAAAGTCAATCTAGTCCTAATTCAATTCGGTACCGAGCGTTATTACATCATAAAATTTTATAAGTCTATTTACAACTTTTATATAGCCGCTCTAGTTAATTAAAATCCAACACCTTATTTTCGATAAAATAATAGTAGCTCCTAGAGGAGTACAAATAACCAACACGCCCCGAGAAATTTACGACCTCGATATTCCACTAGAATATCATGTACTACTCTCAATAGGTGCACTTGCCACCTTTTGTTAAAACTTGTTTTTAACTTAAATCATCCGCGAAATTCGACCCCAGCATACTAATTAAATAAAATTCGAAGTTTGTGCCCATCAGTATTCTTCAAAAAATGCTACATGGAGTTTATAAATAGTGCAGGTTGTTTGGAATATTACCCTCAATGTTCCCTATTTGATTTTAAGAGGCATCACCATCAACACTAAGAGTATAGCTGTATTAGATGTTGGTTAAGCTCATCATGTGCAGGATTTTCCTTTGAACAAGATTCGACAGGTTGTATAAGTGATGGTGACAGGTGATCACTAGGTAGACAGGTGGAGAGATAGAAAATCTATCTAAGTCCTTAGGCATTGAGTGGGGACAGCTCACACAATGCTAGATGTAAAGAAATGTGGTCAACTCCATTGGCGTTGAGTGAAGCAATGTAACACCTATCCACTACACCCGAGTGGCCTATTAACGAGCATGTTACTGGGCTGCAGCCTAAGCACCCCAACCCCTCTCCCTCCACGACGGGTTGTTAGTGGTCGCAGCCTCCCTTTGATGAGTTAAACTCGATAGTCAAGCCTGCACTACGGGGACTTCCCAGGAGGTCACACATCCCAGAATTTCTCCATCCCGAGCACGCTAAATTTCGGTACGAAATGTTTTTGAAGGAGGGGAGGGTTGTAACACCCCAAATCCCAATTTGGGTTCAAAAATGGGTGACACGGCCTGGGACACGGGCATGTCCTAGGGCGTGTCCTGCTCGGGTCGATGAAATGCGTTCGACGATCATCGAGCGGCAAGTTAGGTTGAGTACAAGTCCTGTGACACGGGAATTTCACAGGCCCTGTCATTCTCTGGATCAGCCAAGATGTGTGTGCTGGTGGACACGGGTGTGTCTTGGGGTATACGGCCTGGGACACGGGCGTGTCTCATGCTGTGTCCCGCTCGGGTTTAGTTGGTGTTGTGATGGCTGAGGAACATGCCATATCACACGGGCGTGTACTCGGGCATGTCAGCCATATGACACAGGCATGTCACATGGTCGTGTACTATTCAGGTTTGAGTTGGTTGTGTGCTACTTAAGGGACACGACTTGTGACATGGGCGTGTCACAGGGCGTGTCAGGCCGTATTCAGCCTATTTCTGGGCAAATTAAGGCTGTTCATTTCCTCATCCTGGATCCAAGGGCCCAGACACTTCTCTGTTGATATAAGGTCAAGAATGAATGGATAACCTCCATTCATCTTCAGCCTTATCTTTCTCAAAGTGGTGGGGATAGGAGAGAGGGCAAGTAAGGAAGGGGATAAGTAAACCAGCTGCCGGTGGAGCTGAGGAGTTCTGAATCGTGAACCTAGTGCGGATTCGTGGAGTAAATGCCATGGCGGTGATTTCCATCCGACTAGATCTCATGCCACCTAAGCGGTCGTCAAGGGTAACGATCTCCTTCTGGAACAATCGAAGTCCTTTATTTATGCATATGCATGGAATCCTCAACCAAGAGGTGGAAAGCGTAAGTGATTCCAAGATGGGTCTACATCTAGAGCCGGAAGTGTGTAGTATGACATAGACATGTTGTGTGAAGCCCATCCGGATAGTTCATCTAGATTATTGATGATTATGTGTGCACCGGAGAAGACTCTGTGTACTGTATGGATGCTAGTGAATTGTGAATCCTTGAAAAGCTTGTATGATCCTTGGATTAGGTGTGTTGAACTGGATGGATTGGAAAGCAGATCTACAAGAGCCGTGTTGTGGGAGGTCGATTGGTGGCAAGGCTTGTTGCACCACAATGGTGGGTCGATCTAAAGGCTTGTGGGAGATCGATTGGTGGTGAGGCTTGCTGCACTACAATGGTGGGTCGATCGGAATTCTTGTGGGAGATCGATCGGTGGTAATACTTGTTGCACCACAATTGTCGGTCGATCTAAGTGCTGGTGGTTGGTTTATTCGTGGCACGGCTTACTGCACCACAATGGTGGGTCGATCTAAATGCTCGAGTTTGCCGTGAGGTTAGTACCTCTGAGTGGGATGGATGGAATGTCGCCAGCATGCGTGTTGGTGGACTAGGACCGGCCAACCAACATGTTAAAAACCTCTGCTCTGTGGTGGTGCCAAGGAGTCCGGCCCACCGTAATGTGCTCTGAGTGCATGACGCATCTGGTGGTAATGGGCGCTTGTGAGATTGTATAATGCTTGTTGTGTTATAGCTGTGATGCATACAGTGAAGGAACCACTGCCCCGTGTAAGGGGTAGGGTCGTTATAATTGGTCAACTAATGTTGATCGTTGCTTTGTTTACCGCTCTTGGGGGGATATCTAATTGCAGGTGCTGATGGGTTGAATTGACTTGGGCGGAACGAAGCCCTTGCTGCTTAAACACACTTGAAGGTCGTGCGAAGAATTCTTAGATTTCATATGTGGCCGGCATGCGTGCTGATGTATGAAGTTGTATATTTTGTAAAGAGCAACTTGTAAGGCCTTACTTCCAGGAGCGTGTGTGTGTTGTATACTTTCCTGGTTTATGTATAAATGTGGAGTTTACATATTTAGTGGACATTCAAGTGATTGAGTTCTTATAACTTAAAATGCTGCACTAGAATGCTCTGAGTTAGGATACGAGTAGAATGTGATTTGATATTCACACATAATTCTGCCATTTGTATGTGAAATATGGCGTGGGGTCCAGGCCGGACCCACAGTTATTTTCCATGGGACGAATGGGGGTATTACAAAGTGGTATCAGAGCCAGGTTTGAGATTTGTGGGAGGGAGAACATAAATGAACTCAAGAATGTCCACTATGAATGTAATACATGCACGTGAGGAGCGTGAGCTTGTAGTCAATGTATGTTTATCTTTATGGACTGGACGTAACTTTTGTTTTGTACATGGATAGGTGACAAGGAGTGGTGTTGGGCAGTCTGAGCCCCAGCGGTCTGATGAGAGTGCGGCACCAGTTGAAGAGCCAACACCTCCCTCGGCGGAGACCATACGTGTGGTTACGGAGACGGTGCTCGCAGTGTTACATGCACAGCCTACTGGGCAGGCAAGGCCTGTATGGGTGCCAGTACGTCCTAGTGCAAGGCAAGAGCGTGTTGAAGCTGTAGTGGAGGAGCAAGCAGCTGATGAGCAACTGAAGAGGTTTATGGAATTTCATCCACCTACATTTGGTGGGACGGGTCCCCAATGTAGGCAGAAGATTGGCTTGCAAGAGTAAAGAGAATCTTGGCAGCAATCCGGACTGTGGAGGCGCAAAAAGTGACTTTATCCACTTTTCTGTTAGAAGGGGATGCAAGGCTTTGGTGGGATGAAGTGTGTTGGAACCCTTGTTTGGATTTCTGCTAGGTTCACTCTTAGGATGTCTTGACCCCCATGTATATCATGGGTCCTTGTCTAGTCTTAGTTAGATCCTTTTAGGTCAGGTTTGTGCAGACCAGCATTACAGTGGACTCAGACTTAGATTAAAAAAGATTTTGTGGATTATTTATATCAGTTCGACTATAGTCGAACTTAGCTCGACGATCGTCGATCTCCCATCGACAATCTCAGAGTCCTCTAATCTGAACTGAGCTCGACGAACTACGAGCCCAGGTCGACGATCTCGTGCTTCTCAGCAGTTTTCTCAGATCTACGATAGTTGTTCTCAGGTCGACGATCTCTTAACCCAGTTCGACGATCTTTGAACTAAGCTCTACGATTTTGTGCTGCCTTCAGTTATCAGTTTTTTTTCTCAGATCGGTCAGAAGTATTTATTTTGGTTATGATAAATTATTTTAAGGCAAATATATTCTGATAATTAATGCTGACATTCTCAAGGCTGATAGACGTATTTGTTGAAGCATTAATTATGGTATTTACAGAATATTTTGTAAAGACAGTTATGGAAGTGCATTTATGATTGCCAGTCATTCTAGCCGTTGGGGCTCCTAAATTCTTGCAGAGAATTATGTACTGTCTTGGGAATTAAAATTCATGTCGTTGGTCAGTATGATTAAAAGAGATAACTCAAAAAGAAAGAGACACGGAATAATCATTCAAACAGTAAGTCAGAAATTAATCTTTCTTGCTCTCAAGGTCTCTTGCATTGCTGAAACAAAAGGAAGAAGAAGATTTTTTGTTCAATACAATTCTCTCTAGTCTTCTTCTTTCCTCAGGCTTCAAAATCTACAGAGAGCTCAAATCAATATCAGTCTACAGATCTAAGAAAGCTTGTTGAAGATCAACATCAATTTGAATACCTACACCCTGGACAGAGCCTCCATCTTCCTGAATCTACTCAATATCTCGGGGGGAGCTTTGGCATCATCAAATCCACATAATCTTCTCATTGTGTTTGAGAAAGAGAAGTCTGTCATATATTTTTCTTTAACCTCTCCTGTATAGGGTTATTACTCCCTTCAAAAGTGAACTCCTTGGTGATAGGGCACCTGATCAAAAATCTATTGGTTTTTAGGCACCTGATCAAAAGCTTGAAGGGTTTCTAGATCTACCTGAAGCAGATCTTGTCGTGATAGGGCACCTGATCAAAAACCTAAGTGGATTCCTACCAGGGTGGTAGAAGAGTGGATGTACCCAGATTTTGGGAAACACTATAAAATTTCTTTTGTCGTCTGGTTGCCTTGTGTTTTCTTTATGTATTATGCTGTGATAGTTTTATGTTCTTTTCCCTCTTTCATATAAGTATCAATATTTTAATTCCGTAATAAATCTAGATAAATGTTTTTAATACTCTATTCACTCCCCCCCCCCTCTCTAAAGTAAATTTTATCTATCTCTCACTTTCAATTGGTATCAGAGGTTGTGTTTTTAAGGTTGTACATGCTAACACTTGAACCTAAGATCTCTGATAGATATCTGTTTACTCTACTATTTTTTTGTTATACCATGGCATAGTACAAGGACTTTGCAAGAACCAGACATCCAGTTTGCAACTTACAAAAGTTTGGAATCTGGAAGGCAAGAGTCATGCTTTATATGAATTCAATTGATGAATACATTTTTGCTTCTATCTTAACAGGATTACCTCGACCACCAGCTGCCCCTGCAAGTACTTCCACAAACATGACTGCAGTACCTCCTCCAGACTACAATGATGGATACAAGAAAGAAATGATTGTTGATGCAAAATCCATGAACATACTGGCGCAAACAATGTCTGATGATATATTTCAGAAAGTAGCTGAATGTTAATCAGCTAAGGCCATCTGGGATTCCTTAAATCAGATGGTTGCAGGATCAATAGATGAAAGGAAGGATAGGAATGCTCATCTCATCTCCCAGTATGAGAATTTTAAAAAGGAAGAAATTGAGCAAGTCTCTGAGATGTTCAATAGACTCGGTATCATTGTTAATGAGCTGAAAACTCTTGACAAAGACATCTCAGTCACAGAAATAAATGACAAGATTCTCATGTGCTTCCCCAGCTCATGGGACTCTAGAATCTGGCCTATCAGAGAGACCAGAAACACATATAAGATGACTACAGAATCAGTCTTAGGAAAGCTGAAATCCTATGAACAGCTGCTGAAGACAAGAGAATCTGAGCAATAAAAGACTGCTACACCAACTAGGAAGGAGCAGAATATGGCTTTCAAATCTTCAAAAGAATCAGAAACTTCTCCATCAAATGAAGAGTTGATAAGTCTCTTTGCAAAGAGATTCTTCAAGATGGGGAGAAAAGAATTTAGAAGGAAATCATCAAGGAGTGATGATAAACCAAGGTATGACAAAACCCCTTCTAAAGAGATTATCTGTTTTGGTTGCAGGAAACCTGGACATATTCTTCCAGAATGTCCAGAAAACAAGCATAAGGAAAGGAGAAAGGAGAAAGACTCCAAGAAGCACTCCAACAAACCATCCTCCTACAAGCACAAGAAGAAGGAGAGAGGGTTTGTTGTAGAAACATGGAGTGACACTGAAGAATCATCTTCCTCCAGTTCTAGTGAAGATGAAGAAGAAGCAAAGGCCAAAGAAATTTGCTTAATGGCCATCAATGATTCAGGGCATGTCTCAGAAGAAGAAGAATCTGAAGAATGTTCAGATTGTAATCAGGTATTGGAAGACTTTGACTTTACCTCTGAAGATTTCAAAAATGACTTTAAATCTATGTGTAGTGATCTGATTAGATCTGAGAAGGAAATCAAACTTCTCAGAGATAAACAATTTGATTATGATAGCTTAGTATCAGAAAACATTAAATGAAAAAATAAAATAGACATGTATAGTGAGCAAATCACTTTTCTGAAAGTTGAATTAAGTAAAGCAAAACAGCTAGAGGAATCACTGAATGGAAGAAGCAAACAGCTAGTAGAAATTACTAGCACACTTAATGCTAGACTTAATAAAAGTAAGTTAGGATTAGGAGCATCATACAGTGAATCACCAATTATTCAGAAAAACCACCTTTGAAAGACTTGATTTCTATACACCTAGAGGGGGGTGAATAGGTTCTAAGTTTTCCTTCAAAATTTTAGGAAAATATCAAATTTTAACTCAGCACAGAAATAATGCAAGCCATAGAATAATGAACACAACACAGCATACACCAGATTTATAGTGGTTCCCCAAGGTCTGGGTACATCCACTTTCCCCCTTCGCCTATCTAGCAGTGTAATAGATTCGGCCTAACTTCCTTCTTTCTTCTCAGATCCGCAGATCCTACAGCTCAGAACCAAGAATGGTTCCTACAACTCAGACTTATACAAGTCCTACCTCAAATTCTTCCCAAGAACCCTACCTCAGGCCTCAGCCCAACCTCAGCCTATGTCACTAGGCTTACAACTCAGAGTGAAACCCCACTCCTACAACTCAAGAAAAAGCCATACCTCAGCCTTTATAATTACAAGCTTACAACTCAGATCTTACAACAGATCCTACCAGAAATTGTTTGATTAAGAGATACAGAAATTTCACTAGATGAATCTATTCACCGGTGTGCTTCTTGATCAGTTCTTGAATAGTCTGATCTTCAGATCCAACCTGACTTAGCCATTTCAAAGCTTCTTGATAGAATAAAATAAGGTTGATCTTCACTTGATGTAGAAGTTGATCTTCAGATAGCTTCGTCCTTGAATTCAGAATGTGATCTGAATCTTCCTTGCAGACTGATCTGAATCTGCCTTCATAAGGGTTTCCCCTTTTCTTGATGTAGAAAACTCTCTCTGAAGGATTCACTTCTTAGTGTTTTATGTTCTCTTTTATTTTTTTTTCTTCCACACTTGTTGTATCGAACCAGTCCTTTATATAGAGTTTCCTCCTTATTACCAGTTGATCCGGTTTATAATAGTCTTCTGACAGTTCTGACAAAGGTGTCAGACCGGTTGGTTATGTCAACTGATTCTTTAAAGACTTTCTAACTCAGCATGAACCACTCAGCAAACTGCTTCACATGTGTCGACACAAATGGACTAAGTGTCGACACAAATCTTGATGATGTCGACATAGTCATTCTTCTGGTACTCGACACAGTATCTGTTTAAATGTGTCGACACAAGCCCTTTGTTTCGACATAATTCTGCTTCCATTGTCGACAAGACTCCTGGGTTTCGACATAGCTTCTGCTTTCATTGTCGACATATCTCCTGTGTGTCGACATAGTTTCTGCTTTTAGTGTCGACACAGCTTCTGCTTTCAGTGTAAACATATCTCCTGGGTGTCGACACAGCTTCTGCTTTCAGTGTCGACATAATTCCTGGGTCAGGTGTCGACTTAAGTCTGAGTGTCGACTCAACTTATTCTTTAGGTGTCGACATGATTCTTCATAAGTGTCGACACTTGTACTTATAAAATTTTCTCCCAATGCTTAAACCTGCACAATGAAACTCAAACATACATCAAATACAAATTGATGTATATCATTGATTAAGATGAAGCTTCTCCAAATTTGGTACATATAAACATTGTACCCAACAATCTCCCCCTATTTGGAGAAGTCATAACCTTTAGTGAAAGATATACATCACTCATAATAATAAAACACATAAAAAGAAATAGATGTACATCCATTTCACTGCAGGGTAACATATAAACATTGTAAACAACTGAAATGGATACATAAACTAATTTCATTTACTTAGAGAGAAATGGTAAGTTTACACAATTTTCTTTAGAACAAAATCCAAAAGATTACATTGTTCTATACATAAGCCTAACTATCCTATAATTGATTAGGATCCTTAATCACAATGCCTTTTCCTGATTTGATCTGAGCCTGCATAGTAGGTTCAACATCATCAGCAGGTTGTTTTCCTTTCAGATCCTTCTTTTTCTGTTCTTCAGCTCTTATCCTATGCCTTTCAAAATAATGAAAAGGCTTTAGAACCTTTCGAACTGCTGCTGAATCCATGGGCAGGCAAGATACAACCTGGCGAACTGAAACATCTTAGTAGCTAGAGGAAAAGAAAGCAAAAGCGATTCCCGTAGTAGCGGCGAGCGAAATGGGAGCAGCCTAAACCGTGAAAACGGGGTTGTGGGAGAGCAATACAAGCGTCGTGCTGCTAGGCGAAGCGGTGGAGTGCTGCACCCTAGATGGCGAGAGTCCAGTAGCCGAAAGCATCACTAGCTTACGCTCTGACCCGAGTAGCATGGGGCACATGGAATCCCGTGTGAATCAGCAAGTACCACCTTGCAAGGCTAAATACTCCTGGGTGACCGATAGCGAAGTAGTACCGTGAGGGAAAGGTGAAAAGAACCCCCATCGGGGAGTGAAATAGAACATGAAACCGTGAGCTCCCAAGCAGTGGGAGGAGAATGTGATCTCTGACCGCGTGCCTGTTGAAGAATGAACCGCCGACTCATAGGCAGTGGCTTGGTTAAGGGAATCCACCGTAGCCGTAGCGAAAGCGAGTCTTCATAGGGAATTCATATGTATGCATATCTTTGATTATGTCAATATATGAAACATTTACACATTTCTTTTCTAAGACTCTCCATAAGACCCCTCTTGGAACTTTATCATAAGTCTTCTTAAGATCAATAAACAGCATATACAAATCTTGTTTTCTTTCTCGATAGTTGTCGATGAGTCTCCTCAAGAGATGTATAGCTTCCATAGTCGACCTCTCTGTCATGAATCCAAATTGATTCTCCGAGATGTTAGTCTTTCATCTTACTTTTTTGTATTACTCGTTCTCATATGCTAGAGGAAAAGAAAGCAAAAGCGATTCCCGTAGTAGCGGCGAGCGAAATGGGAGCAGCCTAAACCGTGAAAACGGGGTTGCTCCCAACTTGAGGACGAGTGTAAGTTGGATTCATGCATCCTGCCACGGCCGAGTGCAAACTTCATTACATATGAGGCTTAAACACATTCGGGACGCTAGGAAAATCAAATGACAAATCAAAAAAACTATCCTCGTTGATAGTTTCTTTCCATCAAGCTAGAGTGGAAAAGCAAAAGCTGGAAAGTATATAGGCAGGTAGTCAATACTTTCACAACTTTCATGGTAAATGACTGTTCTCTAATAATGGCTTTAGGGTTTAGGGATGATCTGAGAGATCATATTGAAGAATGGCTTCCTGTCTAGCTTGATACTTGTTCCACTCTTGCTCAATATACCATTTACCCCTTTCATGGGACTTGTCCTTCACAGCTTTCCAGGTAGTCAATATAATGTTCCTGGAAGTAGAGCTCCATTGCTCAAAATTAGGCTTCAGCTCAGCCTGTTCTCTAAACCTTTTCTTGGACAGTTGTGCATCCTTCTTAGATTCCTTGGCAGCCACTGACATTTCCACTTTTTCAATAATAATATTTTTAGCCTCTTGTGCAGGGTTGCACATTGAGTGAACTTCTTGATGAACCATGTCAAAATCAGTTGGAGGGTAAATGACTTGAGCAACTTCAGGTTGATCTCCCTCAATATAGGCAGGTTGCACTCGAGACTCGGTAGCAATGTCATCATCACACAAGGGGGGATATCCAAGAGTTGCTCTGACGCTATTTGATATCCATTTAGCATGATCTGAGTTGGCTTTGACTAACACCCTCTCCCCCTTTATGACTTCTCTTTCAATATGATCTCTCAGATCATTCTTCTAAAATCTGACTTGATTAACAAGATAATTTGTGCCTTCCTTGTAATAATTCATGAACTTCTGCAAGAAATCAGAAATATTCTTGTGAGATTTTGTAAAAGTGTCCTGAACAGCAGCAAGATCTTCTTTGATCTGCTTGGATATTTCAGCTTTGAGAGCAGTGGTTAGAGTATCAATCTTGGTAAGAATGGCAAAGTATGACTCTTTGAGGTTATCATTCATCCTGATTTGATTCTCAAGAACATAACCTTGCTTAACTGTAATGTCATCCACTTAAGTAATGAGTTCTTGTTGTTGCTTTGCCAAGTATGCCATAACATTTCCTCCCTTGTGGAAGCAATTTGTCATTTCTTTCTTATTTTGATTTACTTCAAACCTGATCGATTTGATATCTTGAGCCAGATTCAATTGCAAATCTTTATGTGTATCATCGACATACCTTTCCAAAGACTGTCTTTGCTCATCCAATTTCACTTGTAATTGGACCAGTAGAGAACTAAAATCCATGTTTTGAGTAGTTGGTGGTGTGAATGTTTGTAAGGCCTTTTTATAGCCTGAGCTTAGTTTTCTTAAGTCAGCTAACTTCCTTTTCTTAGCCATTGAGGCTTCTTCATCATCAGAAGATTCTAAGGAACTTTGTATAGTTACTGGTTCTTTATCAGTTGGGGCTTACTGGGACATCTCCCCCTCAGTACCTGTAAGTTCTTTTTCTATGATTTGTAGCTCCCCCTCATTCCCCACTATTTAATGTTCAGGGAATAGCTCTTCCATAGTTACCTCTTGCTGCAGGTGAACACGAGGAACAAAATTTGTTTGGAAAACAGATGGTTCTCCCTGGACATCCAGATCTTTGTCCATGTCATTCTCTATAAAGGAAATATTTATTTGAATATTTTGTGCAGTATCTTGTAGCTGCTCAGCTTATTTTTTTTCCCAGCATTTAGCAGTTCTTCATTGTTAATTTCTGACACTATGGCCATAATAGTATCAGCAGCATGCTCACTTTTTAGAGCATCTTCAGTAATACCTCCCCCTTGGGCAGGCAACTCAAGTTGTACTGTGTCTTGTACTGCTGGTTCAGGAGTTTCTCCCCCTGGAGTGGAGACTACCTGTTGTTCTAAAAACATACAGCTCTCCACTTGATCCTGTGCTACCTTTTGTGGCCTGTCTTCATCTGAACTGAAGACTACTTGTTCTTGAGAATCACTGGAGGATTCTGCTTGTGGAATAACCTTTTTTGCTATTTATCTTTCTTAACAGCTTTCTGTGGAGTAGATACTTCCTTTGTCAAAACACTATCCCATCTAGATAGAATTCTCACATCCATCCTCCTCATGTGGTTGATTTTGGTTCCTGGAAGTTGGTGAAAAAATTTTGGTATTGTAGCAGATAGATATAGACTCAAAATTCTTCCCAGATTTGGTTTCTTTATTCCTTCTCGAATCTTATCAAAAACTATTGATGCCCAATCTGTTTTTATGGTGAAAATAATTCTTGTCATCAAATTAAACATATGGACTGAAATTCTGTCATGTCCACCAGTCTTACAAAGAATTACCTTCCCAACTACTTCAGACAGAAACTTTCCTTGGGAATTCATCCCTTTCCGGGAAATAGATGATCCAAACTTGATATTAGGATTTAACCCGCACTAACTTAGTGCTTCTTTAGTTCTGGATGGCACAATCTCTTCATCATCCTTAATCATGGGAAGTTGAAGTGATTTCCTGATAGGCTTTAGCATTAGTCTAACTCGTGAATCCTGAATTGTGGCTTTGATCTTCTTCCCTTCTCGGTCCACGGTAGCAGATGAATAAAATTCCATGACTTCCTTTTTCCAATTTTTTGTTGGTTCTGAGACCAATAATTCTAATCCATTATCAGAAATTAGGGTAATGACACCCGGGATTTCTTGTGAAGCTATTGTGAATCCTCCACGAACCAACTTATATCCTTCATTCACCTTATCATCTTGGTGAGGCGCCATTGTCGAGAGAGATTGAAGAGAAAAGAAGAGAATGTCTTTGTCGACACAAGGTGCAGATCCTAGATTTCTGAAAGCATAATCGACCAAAATTTGGCTTGACCTATTTATAATGTTATCATAAAGGGCAGGTCAAAAGACGAGCCATTGTCGACCAAATTTTACGTGTGTCAACTGAAATGAACTAGGTCTCGAAAAAACTGTAGTCGACATGTCTAGATGTCGACATACATGTGTCAAAGTTGACACGGGCTGGTCATGTCTTGACATAGCTGTGTCAACAACAACTTTTGTGTGTGACGACATCAAAAATCCTTTAGATATAAGGTCTCGACAAGTTTGTGTCGACACCTACTCTTCTATCGACACCTACTCTTCTGTCGACACAGATTCTGTTTCTGTGTCGACACATCCTTATTCTTTGTCGACACAACATACTGAGTGTGTCGACACAATTGTGCTTGTGTCGACACAAACTTTGTACTTAGACAAATTTCCTGTGAAATTTTGTACTTACATATTCTTCTTAGGGAAGCTTGTGCTAACCTATTCTAGGTTCAACATACCTAATTCAATTTTAAAATAATTGTATTTAATTTCTGTCAGAGGTATTGTAAATATATCAGCTATTTGATTATTTGTGTTCACAAACTCTAGATTAATATCTTCCTTCTCAACATGTTCTCTGATGAAATGAAACTTAATTTCTATATGCTTGGTTCTACTGTGAAATACAAGATTCTTAGCAATAGAAATAGCACTGGTAGAATCAAAAAACATTGGAGACCTACTTACCTTGATGTCATAATCTTCTAGTTGGTGCTTTATCCACAACAACTGTGCATAGCAACTACCTGCAGCTACATACTCAGACTCAGTTGTTTATATTGCTACACTTGTTTGCTTCTTGCTGCACCATGACACCAACCTTCCTCCAAGAAATTGGCAGGTTCCTGTTGTACTCTTTCTGTCTTTTTTGCATCCTGCAAAGTCTGCATCTGAGAAACCTGCTAGTAAAAAATCTCTATTCTTTGGGTACCAAAGGCCTAGATTTGGTGTGCCCTTAAGATATCTCAAAATTCTTTTAACTGTAGTGTAATGAGATTCCTTTGGACAAGCTTGGTACCTAGTACAGACACATGTTGCATACATGATATCAGGTCTACTAGCAGTCAAATAAAGTAGGGAGCCAATTATCCCTCTATACAAAGACTCATCAATAAGTTTCCCTGCCTCATCATTTCCTATAGGCATACTTGTTCCCATAGGAGTTTTCATGGTGGAGGCTGAATCCATACCATATTTCTTAATCAACTCCTTGGTGAACTTAGACTGAGATATGGACAATCCATCATCAGTCTATCTAACTTGAAGTCCCAAAAATAACTTCAGTTCACCCATACCGCTCATCTCAAACTTCCCTTGCATAAGTTTAGCAAACTTCCTACAAAGGTTGTTTTCAGTTGAACAAAATATAATGTCATCAACATATATCTGGACTAGGATTATCTTACCTTTAGATTCCCTAAAGAATAGAGTTTTTTCTATCTTTCCTCTAGAGAACTTATTCTCAATCAGAAAAGCAGACGAGGTTTCATACCAAGCCTTGGGGCTTGTTTTAAAACATATAGAGCTTTCCTGAGCCTATATACATAATCAGGATAATGAGGGTCTACAAAACCTGAGGGTTGTTCAACATAAACATCCTCTTTTAAGTCACCATTCAGGAATGCTGACTTTACAACCATTTGATATATCTTAAACCCTTGATAGGCAGCATATGCTAAGAACAATCTTTTAGCTTCCAACCTTGCCACTGGGGCAAAAGTTTGATCAAAGTCAATCCCTTCCTCTTGTTTGTAACCTTTTGCTACCAATCTGGCCTTGTTCTTAATTATAGTGCCATTCTCATTAAGTTTGTTTTTGTAGATCCACTTGGTTCCTATGATGTTGTGATCCTTTGGTTTAGGAACCAGTTCCCATACATTACACCTTTTGAATTGAGTCAGCTCTTCTTGTATAGCATCAATCCAGTTTGTGTCTAGCATTGCTTCTTTAAACTTTCTGGGTTCTATTTATGACAAGAAGCTAGAACATAGAACTGTGTTCATACTTTTGCTTCTTGTAAGATCACCTTGATTTGCATCACCAATAATTTGGTGTGCAGGATGATCCTTCAAGTGTCTTCTTGCTGGAGGAAATCTGTCAACTTCATGGACTTCTTCATTTTATTCAACCTGATGCTCCTCATTGTCTTCTTCATTCAGTGAGTCTTATTCTCCCCCTGGACAGCAAGCATCTTTTTCTTCATTCAGCCTAGCTGGTACCTCTTTATTGATGGTCAGCTTGTCCAGTCTATCTGTTAAACCTTTAGAACTAACAGAAGAACTAGACAATTCATTGTTAATCAACTTAGATTCATCAAATACAACATGGACAGATTCCTCTACAACTTGAGTAGTTAAGTTGTAGATTCTATATGCCCTATATTTATTGTTGTACCCAACAAATATCCCTTCTAGGGATTTGTCAGCAAACTTTGTTTGGTAGTGCTTTCCATTAACTAAAACATAACACTTACTACCAAAGATTCTAAAGTAGGAAATGTTTGGTTTTCTGCCTTTCAAAATCTGATAAGGGGTCACCTTAAGTTTCTTATTAATGGAGGCTCTATTGAGAACATGATATGCAGTATTTACTGCCTCAGCCTAGAAGTACTCAAGGAGAGTGGTGTCACTAAGTAGTGTTCTACTTGCCTCAATTAGAGTCTTATTCTTTCTTTTAGCAACTCAATTTTGCTGAGGAGTTCTAGGTGAGGAGAATTCCTAATGAATCCCAAATTCATCACAGAACTTTGTCATACATTCAGACTGAAATTCAGTTCCATGATCACTTCTGATTTTGACCACAAAACTGTTATATTCATTCTGAATTTGTCTAACAAAAGTCTGGAAAATAGTTGGGGTTTTAGATTTCTGCCTCAATAAGAAAACCCATGTGTATCTAGAATAGTCATCCATAATAACTAATGTGTATATTTTCCTACCAAGACTGCGAACTGGCATAGGACCAAACAAATCCATATGTAAGAGATATAAACATATCATTGAATCTTTGATATCAAGTGCATGGAAAGAGGACTTAGTCTGTTTGCCCTTTTGGCAAGCAGAACACACACCCTCTTTAATGCACTTGACTTGAGGACCATTCCTCACTAACCCCATGCTAAATAGCTGTACAATTGACTTATAGTTTAGATGGGCAAGCCTCTTGTGTCATTTGACACATAGTGAAGCTTTTTCTCCTGCAACTAGACAAATGGGTGAGTTGTCAAACTTATAATCTAGGTTAAGACAATATACATTCCCTTTCCTAGTGCCAGTCAAAATAATCTCTTGATTACTTGACCTTCTTATTTGGCACTCCCCTTTGAGAAAGGAGATGTCATAACCTAGATCACTAAGTTGACTTATGCTGATCAGGTTATATTTTAGACCCTTCACATAAGCCACTTTAGTGATAGTAATTGAATCACTAAAAATGTTACCAAATCCTTTGATAATTCCTTTTTCTGATCCACCAAAGATTACTTTAGGTCCATTCTCTATGGATACATAGTCCCTCAACATTCTCCTTGTTCCATTCATATTTCTGGAACATCCACTATCCAAGTACCATATAGGGGTATGGTCACTTGGATTCACCTGCATCAAATACAGAATCACTTACCCTTAGAACCCAAATTGTTATTGGGTCCTAGGTCATTGTTAGGTTGAAATCCTGCAGCTGTTCTGACAGGTAAACTACTCTTGGTTTTAACACTTGTGTTGAACCAACAATCCCTGGAAAAATGGCCCACTTTGCCACAACACCAACACTCAAACCTATTATACCTTCTCTTAGGTACAGACTTTACTACTTTGTTGCCAGTAGTTCTGTTGAGTGTAGGTGTTGGAGCAGTAAACCCCAAGACTTCCTCTTGAACCTTATGGGCTTGCCCATAGTATGATTTATGGGCATTTACACCCTTGCCCATGAGATCTTCATCCTCACGGTGACCATGAGTACTATGATGATCATACCTGTTTGTTGGTTGCATCACTTTCCTAAAGAAAATAGGGGGCTTAGAGGCTAGCGGCTGAGCTGGGGCCTTACCTTTTCTATGAAAATTGGTGGCCCTAGTTCTACCCTTGAAACCTAAACCAGTCTTCCCTTTATGAGAAATGAAATTTCTATTAAGGGCAAGACTGATTTTGGTTTAGAGAATTTAGCCACTAACTCTCTTTCTTGCTGAAGTTTTGCCTCTAGTTTCTTGATGTGATTCTCCTTGAAAGAGATTGTGCCCATCTGAATAACAGTAATGTTTTTCAGTTTGGCAATCTCCTTCAGTTTTGATTCTATCAACATGGATGAATCTGATGCAGCCTGCTTTAGAGACTCAATCTCCTTGGCCTACTCCTTGATAATAAACTTGCTCCTCTTCAGAGATTGCAGCAACCCACCATACTCATTAATGAGTTGATGCACATCCCCCTCTAATTCAGAACCATCCACATCTCTTGATGCAGAAGTTTCTGAATTTGATGCAGTGCAGTAATCTGAAGCTGAGGGTGAACTATATACCTTACTAGGACCAGGCTGATCCTGGCACTGATCATTTTCTGATAGAACCATCATCCCTCTATAGCATAATCTTCTACTCCATTTATGGAGTCCAGCATTTGTATAAATTCTATTTCCCTAGAATCCTCTTCTGTTGAGATTAGCCCAACATATGCTTCTTCATTATCTTCATCTCCTGATCCTGAAGATGAAGAGTCTATCCAACTCTTTTGTTTTTGGGCAACAAGAGATTTCTCCTTCTTGCCTTTCACTTGATGCTTCTTCTTATCTTTAGATTCAGTACTCTTGTCTGGACAGTCAGCTATGACATGTTCAGGCCTGTTGCAACAATAACACACAATCTTAGTATTAATTTGTTTACTAGGTTTTGATGCATACCTATCCTCCTTGGGAGTCTTCTTTTTCTTGTAATACTCATCCTTAGAAAAAGATGTTGATGGCTTGGTTCTCTATTTTTTCTTTTTCATGAACCTTTGGAATTGCCTTGTAAAGGCAGCAAAGTCCTCATCAGAGGTGTGGCTATCTGATGTGTTGTTGTCAAGATTTTCTTCTTCAGCCTCAGAACTCCTTCTGGGTGGAGAAGAAGACCTTTTCCAACCCTTTCTTGTGCCTTCATCCTTGAAGTCTGCAGACCTTTCTTTGTATTTAGGCCTAATGTTTTTCTCCTCCTCTTTTCTGACAGTGAGATGTATTTCATATGATAACAGCATTTCAAATAAAGTGGGTGGAGGCGTATCAGCAAGCTTGGCCACTTCTCTGATGGCACATATCTTTGTGTCCCAGTACTTTGTTAGTGACCTGAGAAACTTGTCATTCAGTTCATATGTGCTGAAGACGCTTCCATAGGTCATCAGCTCATTGACAATCCTGAAGAACTTCTTGTAACATTCAGCTATGCTGTCAGTCTTGGCTTGTCTAAAGATCTCATACTCTTGATTCATCATAGATTTCATGTCCTCTCTGACTTCTTCTGTTCCCTCCATGTAGACAATCAGGGTGTCCCACATTTCCTTGGAGGTTTTACAGTGCATCAGATTCTGAAATGTGGCATCATCTATAGCACTTACTATAATGTTTTGTGCTCTTTTGTCTAATGTTTCCAGGATGATCTCATCCTTAGTCATTTCAGAATAGCTCTTATGGGTTTTAACATTTGCATCCAGAACTGATACCTTCATTAGAATGAAGGGACCCTCTTGTACTGTAATGTATATTCTTGGATCAGATGCTTTCATAAACAATCTGACCCTTTCCTTCCATATGCCAAAACATTATTACCTGCAGATAGGCAGTTTCATAGATCCAAATTCCTTCTTATTCTCTATTGAACCCATTCTTGAAATCTGTTATTTGCCTTGGAGATCTACTCAGACTATTAGGTCAATCTTTGAGTAACCTCCCTCTGACACCACTTGAAAGACTTAATTTCTAGACACCTAGAGGGGGGGTGAATAGGTTCTAATTTTTCCATCAAAATTTTAGGCAAATATCAAATTTTAACTCAGCACAGAAACAATGCAAGCCATAGAATAATGAACACAGCACAGCATACACCAGATTTATAGTGGTTCCCCAAGGTCTGGGTACATCCACTTTCCACCTTCGCCTATCTAGAAGTGTACTAGATTTGGCCTAACTTCTTTCTTTCTTCTCAAATCCGCAGATCTTACAGCTCAGAACCAAGAATGGTTCCTACAACTCAGACTTATACAAGTCCTACCTCAGATTCTTCCCAAGAACCCTACCTCAGGCCTTAGCCCTACCTCAGCCTATGTCACTAGGCTTACAACTCAGAGTGAAACCCCACTCCTATAACTCATGCAAAATCTCTATCTCAGCCTTTATAATTACAGGCTTACAACTCAGATCTTACAATATATCCTACCAGAGTTTTTTGATTAAGAGATACAGAAATTTCACCAGATGAAACTCTTCACCGGTGTGCTTCTTGATCAGTTCTTGAATAGTCTGATCTTCAGATCCAACCTGACTTAGCCGTTTCAAAGCTTCTTGATAGAACAAAATAAGGTTGATCTTCACTTGATGTAGAAGTTGATCTTCAGATAGCTTCCTCCTTGAATTCAGAATGTGATCTGAATCTTCTTGCAGACTGATCTGAATCTGCCTTTATAAGGGTTTCCCCTTTTCTTGTTGTAGAAAACTCTCTCTGAAGGATTCACTTCTTAGTATTGTATGTTCTCTTTTCTTTTTTCTGTTCCACACTTGTTGTATCGAACCAGTCCTTTATATAGAATCTCCTCCTGATTACCGACTGATCCGGTTTATAACAGTCTTCTGACAGTTCTAACAAAGGTGTCAGACCGGTTGGTTATGTTAGCCGATTCTTCAAAGACTTTCCAACTCAGCATGAACCACTCAGCAAACTGCTTCACATGTGTCGACACAAATGGACTAAGTGTCGACACAAATCTTGATGATGTCGACATAACACTCCATGTGTCGACATAGTCATTCTTCTGTTACTCGACACAACATCTGTTTAAATGTGTCGACACAAGCCCTTTGTGTCGACATAATTCTGCTTCCATTGTCGACAAGACTCCTGGGTGTCGACACAGCTTCTGCTTTAAGTGTCGACATAGCTCCTGGGTGTCGACAAAGCTTCTGCTTTTAGTTTCAACATAGCTCTTGGGAGACACTTGTACTTAGAAAATTTTCTCCCAATGCTTAAACTTGTACAATGAAACTCAAACATACATCAAATACAAATTGATGTATATCATTGATTAAGATGAGGCTTCTCCAAATCTGATACATATAAACAGTGTACCCAACAACCTTTCACAACCTATAAAGTTTATTTCAGATAAGGTTAAGAAGAAAACAGAACAAATTAAAACAGTTAACAAAGTTTTAAAACAAGTTGAGATAAATAAAGAAAAACAAAAAGCTAAGTCTAAACAAAAATCGTCAAACCAAGATCGACAATCTCAGCATTATGCGTCGAACGACGATCGACGAACTCAGAACCCAAAGCTTGAGCTTAAACACTCTGCAAACGGGGATCGACGATATCATTATATATCGTCGAACAGAGATCGACGATCGTGGAACCCAGATAATAACCACTATTATTCTGAGAACCAAGATCGACGATATCAATGCTGGTTGTCGAACGCAGATCGACGATCTCAACTAAAATCATCGAACTCAAAACAGTTTCATCAAAACTATAATTTCAACAAAAATTTCAATAAGAATTCTAACTCTAAACCTTTCCATCCCTTAACTAACTGGATAATCCCACATAGGAGATTTCATCCCTTAGGTTATAAAAGTCAACTTGAATACTCTTATATTTCAAGTTTTAAGTATGAAAAGAAGCCAGGACCCAAGGTTACCTGGGTCAAAAATATATAAGTTATTTTTCCTTCCAGATAAAGACCTATCCTACCATACATGATAAGTGGTATTTGGATAGTGGGTGTTCAAAGCACATGACAGGAAACAAGGCCAATCTAAGTAACTATAAGGCAAAGCTAGGTCCAAAGGTTATATTTGGAGACTCAAGCTTTGGTCAGACAGAAGGCTATGGAGAATTTACACTTGGAGCTGTCACATTCAGGAAAGTGGCATATGTAAGTGGGCTGAAACATAACTTGATATCCATAGGTCAGCTATGTGATGCAGGTTATGAGGTATGTTTTTCTGAATCTAAATATAATATTTCTTTAAACAGCAATACTGTGTTATCAGGTATTAGGTTAGGCAATATCTATCTAGTTGATCTTAATTCTGCTTGTTCAGAAATCTGTTTGTTTAACCAGGTTAGCAATAATAATACATTGTGGCATAAAAGGCTAGGACATGTAAATCTTAGAAACATTGCTAGGTTATCTAGGGACAACCTTGTTAGAGGATTGCCCTCTTGCCCCTACAAGAAGGAAAGCCTTTGCAAGGCTTGTCAAGAAGGCAAGCAAACTAAAAATAGTTTTAAATCAGTTAATAAGAGTGATTCACCTAGGATTTTGTATCTGCTTCATTTGGACCTTTTTGGACCAATTGTTGTACAAAACCTGGGAGAGAAGTCTTATACTTTAGTTATTATAGATGACTTCTCTAGGTTCTCTTAGGTTTTCTTCTTGAGAAACAAGTATGATAACTTCAAAGTTCTTACAGACTTTCTAAAATGAATAAAGATTGAGTACTCTACTGCAGTTGCATTGATCAGAAGTGATCATGGCACTGAGGTTGAATCTCTTCCTATGCAAGAATTCTATGAGAAGGAAGGTATCAGGCACTACTTCTCTGCTCCCAGAACTCCCCAACAAAATGAGGTAGTTGAAAGGAAAAACAGAACACTCATTGAAACTGCAAGCACATTGCTTGTTGATGCTCACATGAATCTATCCTATTGGGCAGAAGCTGTAAGCACAATAAATTATGTCCTGAATAGAAGTTTGATACACAAACATAAAGGCAAGACTCCCTATGAATTAATCAAAGGCAAGAAACCTAAAATAGACGACTTTAGAATTTTTGGTTGTATCAGTTATATACATAATAACAACAAAGATTATCTTAGAAAGTTTGAAGCTAAAGCTATAATGGGAATCTTTCTAGGATATTCCCAAGTTAGCAAGGCATATATGGTTCTTAATAAATCATCCTTGAAAATTGAAGAATCTATACATGTTATATTTGATGAAGCTAATATGTTTTACAAGGAGAAGGAAGCTTCTACCAGTAATTATTTGCAGGTACCAAGTCTATGTAAAAAGCTGGATGACTTAAATCTCACCCAGAAGGTGATATCTCATCCCTCACCACAAGCAAATGAAGACAGTGAAGAAGACACTATGGAAGAAACTGAACTTCCTCCAACAGCAGAAGTAATTCCACAAGAGAAATTCACTCCAATTATTGTTGCTGAACCAACTCCACCATCTGATTTTGTCACACTTAGGGATCACCCTAGATCCCAAGTAATTGGAGACATGTCAGCAGGTGTACAGACAAGGCATCAACTCAACTATGATATGATGCATGTCTATTTTCTCTCTCAAATTGAGCCTCAATCCATAACAGATGTTGAGCAAGATCCCCATTGGATCCTTGTAATGCAAGAGGAACTAAATCAATTTGAGAGATTTAGAGTTTGGGACTTGGTTCCAAGGCCTAAAGGCTATCAAGTAATTGGAACTAAGTGGGTTTTCAGGAATAAGCTTGATGCCCAAGGTGTGATTGTGAGGAACAAGGCTAGGTTTGTTGCTCAAGGTTATATGCAAGAGGAAGGAATTGACTATGATCAGACCTTTGCTCCAGTTGCCAGGCTAGAAGCTATAAGGATTTTTCTGGCCTATGCTGCATTAAAAAAGTTCACAGTTTATCAGATGGATATCAAAAGTGCATTCTTAAATGGAGAACTTAAAGAAGAAGTCTATGTTGAACAACCTCCAGGTTTTGTTTCTGCAACTCATCCCTCGTTTGTTTTCAAACTGCATAAGGCTCTCTATAGTTTAAAGCAAGCTCCAAGAGCTTGGTATAAGACCTAATCAACTTTCTTTTAGGGCATGGTTTTTCTAGAGGCATGGTAGATAAAACTCGTTTTACAAAAATACATCATAATAAAATTTTATTAGTACAAATATATGTAGATGATATTATATTTGGTTCTACTGATCCCAAATTTTGTAAGAGATTTTCTAATCTAATGCATTCCAAGTTTGAGATGAGTAGCATGGGAGAGTTATCTTATTTCCTTGGTCTCCAAGTGAAACAATCTCCTGATGGTATTTTCATTTCCCAATCTAAATATGCTAATGAGCTTATTAAGAAGTTTGGGATGGCTGATGCATCTTCTATGAAGACTCCCATGGCTGCCAATACTGTATTAGACACTGATGAACATGGAAAACCTGTTGATAGACCAGGTATAGGGCCATTGTTGGATCCCTACTATATCTAACAGCAAGCAGACCAGATATCATGTTTGCTACGTGTTTATGTGCTAGGTTCCAGGTGAACCCTAAATAATCCCATCTTATTTTTATAAAAAGGATTTTGAGATATATAAAGGGTTGTCCTAATCTAGGACTCTGGTATCCAACAGAGTCATCATTTGAGTTGACTAGATTTTCAGATGTTGACCATGCTGGATGCAGAGTGGACAGAAAGAGCACTTCAGGAACTTGCCAATTCTTGGGTGATAGACATGTGTCCTGGTTTTGAAAGAAGCAAACCTATATATCAACATCTACCACTAAAGCTGAATATATAACTGTTGGCAGTTGTTGTTCACAGATTTTGTGGATACAAAACTAACTCTTAGATTATGGTTTCAATCTAAATAATTCCACCATTTTTTGTGATAATACTAGTGTTATATTTATAGCACATAATCCAGTGTATCATTCTAAAACAAAGCATATAGATATAAGACATCATTTCATTAGAAATAATGTCGACAAAAAGAAAATTAATCTAGACTTTATCTCCACTGATTTTCAAAGAGCAGATATTTTCACCAAACCCCTTGATGAAAAGAAGCACCTATTCTTCCTGAATCAGCTTGGAATGATCAATGGGAAGGATTAATTTAATTTTTTTCTTCAGTTTTTGGATCTGTTCCTAAATCATCGAACAGAGATCGACGATCTTCGAATTGATATTGAGCTAAATCATCGACCTGAGTGTGACGACAACTCTGTGTGAAGACAAAAATCATCGACCAGAGATCGACAACTTTGCTTCAGTAAATTAATCGTCGAGCTATGCTCGACTATAAATTTCCGACTGAGATCAGAGACCAAAGATATTATTTGTTTATAAATAAATCTTTGACCTAAGATCGACATTTTTGATTTTATCGTCGGACAAAGATCGTCTTTTCATATTCCAAAAACCTATATGTAGGTTTCTTTTCAATCTCTGTCCCGCGCTTTCATATTCTATTTTCCATTTGCTCTTGATCTCTTCTCTCTTGAGTCTACAGATCTTCCATGGCGATTTCTGCAGCGGTTCTTTCAGCGATGAAGTTTGACACTGGTTTCGATGTCGACTTCGAATCGATCAGTCACTGTGATCCTATTTTTCAATAAATGTTACAACTATGTGATGATTAGGGCCTGAAGAAGTTCATGTCTACAAGGATCAAACTATCTGTTGTTGAGATCAAAGAATGGGTTTACTCTTCTTCAACAAATGACTCTTCAATGATCGGTTTCATTTCAGGACAGCAGGTGATTCGAAACCCTGCAATTCTTACCGAAATTTTTGAGTTGAAAAATGGAATCGATGCGTTGGAACGGGATAGTTCTGAGTATATCAGGATGTTAATGGCGATGGGTCATGTTGAGGGCATCCCATCTAAGCTCTTAAAGAAAAATTTATCTGTTGGTTTTAAGTTCCTTGCTGATATTGTGGGCAAGGTACAGCTGGGTAAGCATTCGGCCCATGACAACATCAATAGGAAACAATTTGTCGTTATGTCTACTGTAGTTAATAAGAAGTCCATAGATTGGGCAAGTTTGTTCTTCGATTTGATTAAGAGAAAGAAAAGTAAGTAGGAAGTTTGATTATGAAGGATTCTGGGAATTTTCCTTCAGAAGAAAGCTCCAAAGTTACTGGTTTCCACAACTATAGCTATAAATGCAAGCAAGAGGTTGGACTCCTCTCTGTTTGGGAAGTGGGAGAGGTCAATTCAAAAGACCTCCAAGGCTGGAACTTCCTCCCATATATCTGAGGACACAAGGGTTATAACAGCCACTCCTCACCCTAATGAAGAAGTTCCTCCTCCTCCACCACCTCCAGCATCCCCAGTTTTCCCTCTTTCTTCACCTACTCAGTCACCATTTACCCTTCACACTGTTGAACCTCAAAACCTCCACACCATATCCTTTCCCAATTTTGACCTACTCTCACCTCACTCATCTCCTTCTCGTCAAAATGATTCACCCATCAACATTGCAGACTCAACACCACATTCTCCACAAAATTCTTTCAGAAACTCCCCTATTCAGGATAACATCATGACTGATTTCACTCCTCCTCTCTCTCATCATTTTGTCTCAACTCATACTCCAACTGAGTTTCTTCATGATGATCCCTCCTTCCTATCTCATCTTCTAGAACTCCTCACTCCATCTCTAAAATCCTTGATAGCAGAGGCTATTTCACCTCTTGCTCAATCTATCTCCTCTCTTTCTGCCTCTCTATCTGCTTCCCTTTCTGCTTCCTCTATCCCTTCTTCATCTAGGGCCTGATTCCAGTTCTCACTGAAACCAGGCAGGGGGAGATGTCCAATGAAGATGCAGCAGGTTCAGCCTCAGCAGAACTTCAAGCTCTGTCTCCTCCAACAGTACAGGAAGAAGAAGTTTTTCTAAAATTTTGTGTAGATATAGTTCCTTATTCAGATTTGCTTATGTCAGATGAGGAAACTGATGTGTCAATCCCTGGCATTTCCAGTGGTTACTGCTTTATAAATCCCTCCATTGATTTACAATTTCTTTTGCATTCCTTATCTATGTTTAGATCAGTTTGGACTTCAGTTTAGATAAATTCTTCCAAGGCCATGGTCTGTTATACCACACCCATGAGTCCTTTAGTTGTGAAACAACTCTTGCAGATTCAGTCAGCTCCAATTTGTACAGTTATTCAGTCAGTTACAGTTTATACATATATGCCATCCCCTATGGCTGTTGAGCCTATTCTTGTTACAGAAGATAAGGATGAGCTTGATGCTCTCTTAATTGCTGATGCACTACTTGATCTAGTGGCTTCAGGAAATCTGGCCTTAGCCCTAGAGACATGTTTAATAAATCTCTGTGAGCCTTGTGCTCCTCTTGCTGAAATATATTCTATGTATATTGATCTAGTCCCAAGTTCCCTTGGACCTTCCTATCCCATAGATGATAGTCATCTTCCCTCTCTGGATGATCTTATTGCTCTTGACATTCAGGAAGAAGCTAAAGACAAAGCTGCTAAAGAGATTTATGATAAACAGCTGAAGGAAATAAATGACCTATATGACAATCCTCCTGATTCATCTGATGATGATGAGGATGATGATTCAGAGGATGATAATTTTAAGAAAAAGAAAGTGTCAAAGAAAAGGAAAGATGCTCCCAAGGCTGTTCCGAAGCCAGGAAATACTAATGATACTCCTTACTACATTTTGAAAGGGATTACTCCATACCATGGCATGGAAAGCTGGATGTAGTTATCTAAAAATGAATAGAAAGCCGGGAAGAAGAGCAGGAGATACTCACCTCCTCCTCAGAAGTTCAGAAGAGGTCCTCCTCCTCCTCCTCCTGCTGGTGCTTTAGGAACTATTCCTCAAGCCTCTAGTGCATCATCCAATCCTTCCTCTTTCTCTAGAACATATCAAAGGCAGGATAGATCTTCTAGATATCATTCCCAAGGAAGTAGTCAGCACCATAGAAATCAAAGTTCTACAGAGCAAGTAAAGGAAATTATTAATCAGAGCCCCTCCTTCTCTCCTCCTCAATAATAAGTTCTTTACAAGGTTCAGAAGACAGCTGCTTATCAGTCCAGAAGACATGATGAATCTCATAAGCCCAAAGGAAAGTATAGTGTGGTTGCTCCTCCAAGATCTCTTTATTCTCAAAGTGATGAACAGCACAGCACAACAAGCTTTCAGGCTCAATCCACTCAGTTCAAAGTAGTTACAATGTTTCCTCCTCAAGATGATTAGTCACCTATTGAACAGGAAGTTGATCCTAACTTTAGGATGGCCAGGCTTCAAGAACTGATTGGTCTCTCTCAGATAAGAAAAGTTATAGCAGAAGGAGAAGATCCATCTAGGTTTTCCACCATGTCATCCTACAGAGAAAAAGAGCTGGACAAACTCCAAGTTAGCAATAAAGTCTTTAATCCAGCTGAATATATGGCATTGCATCCAGAAGCAATTGTGCCCAGGACTAGTGCTCAGACAACTATTGGTGGACAAGACCTGATGACTTCTAAGGAGAATATACCAGATCCACTCAGAAAGATAATCTTTTCTAAACCCTCCTCTGGTCCTTCATCCGATAAACTATAGTTTGTATTTTTTTAATGCTTAACTGATTATGTACAATGCATTGCTATAACATATCTGCTGATGTTATTTCATTCCTACAGATATTTAATGTCTTTGTATTTTTATTTCTTTTCAGTTTTGTTTTTGAGTGACCTCACACAAATAGGGGAGATTGTTGGAACCCTTGTTTGGATTTGTGCTAGGTTCACTCTTAGGATGTCTTGACCCCCATGTATAGCAAGGGTCCTTGTCTAGTCTTAGTTAGATCCTTTTAGGTCAGGTTTGTGCAGACCAACATTACAGTGGACTCAGACTTATATTCAGAAAGATTTTGTGGATTATCCATATCAGTTCGACTATAGTCGAATTCAGCTCGACGATCGTCGATCTCCCATCGACGATCTCAGAGTACTCTACTCTGAACTGAGCTCGACGATCTATGAGCTCAGGTCGACGATCTCGTGCTTCTCAGCAGTTTTCTCAGATCTATGATAGTTGTTCTTAGGTCGACGATCTCTTAACCCAGTTCGACGATCTCTGAACTAAGCTCTACGATTTTGTGTTGCCTTCAGTTTTCAGCTTTTTTTCTCAGATCGGTCAAAAGTATTTATTTTGGTTATGATAAATTATTTTAAGGCAAATATATTCTGATAATTAATGCTGACATTCTCAAGGCTGATATCTGTATTTCTTGACGCATTAATTATGGTATTCACAGAATATTTTGTAAAGACAGTTATGGAAGTGCATTTATGATTTCCAGTCATTCTAGCCGTTGGGGCTCCTAAATTCTTGCAGAGAATTATGTATTGTCTTGGGAATTAAAATTCATGTCATCGGTCACTTTGATTAAAAGAGATAACTCAAAAAGAAAGAGACACAGAATAATCATTCAGACAGTCAATCAGAAATCAATCTTTCTTGCTCTCAAGGTCTCTTGCATTGCTGAAACAAAAGGAAGAAGAAGAATTTTTGTTCAATACAATTCTCTCTAGTCTTCTTCTTTCCTCAGGCTTCAAAATCTATAGAGAGCTCAAATCAATATCAGTCTACAAATCTAAGAAAGCTTGTTGAAGATCAACATCAATCTGAAGACCTACACCCTCGACAAAGTATCCATCTGCCTGAATCTACTCAATATCTCAGGGGGAGCTTTTGCACCATCAAATCCACATAATCTTCTCATTGTGTTTGAGAAAGAGAAGACTGTCATCTATTTTTCTTTAACCTCTCCTGTATAGGGTTATTACTCCCTTCAAAAGTGAACTCCTTGGTGATAGGGCACCTGATCAAAAACCTATTGGTTGTTAGGCACCTGATCAAAAGCCTGAAGGGTTTCTAGATCTACCTGAAGTAGATCTTGTGGTGATAGGGCACCTGATAAAACCTAAGTGGATTCCTACCAGGGTGGTAGAAGAGTGGATGTACCCAGATTTGGGAAACCACTATAAAATTTCTTGTGTCATATGGTTGCCTTGTGTTTTCTTTCTGTATTGTGCTGTGATAGTTTTATGTGCTTTTCCCTCTTTCATATAAGTATCAATATTTTAATTCTGCAATAAATCTAAACAAATTTTTTTTAATACTCTATTCACCCCCCCCCCTCTAGAGTAAATTCTATCTATACCTTAGTTTCAAAGTGGAATTGCACTACTTGGCAGGTCGCAGATTGGAAGAGATATCGATCGCAGAATTCTCATGATTGTTTCTAGCCAAGTATTTGCTATGGAGAATGAGTTTCAACATCTGGTGTAGGGTGAGAGTGATATTGATACTTACCTGCATGAGTTTACCGGGATGGGGCGATATGCAGGGTCTACCTTTGCTGAGGAAGCATGAAATACGAATCGATTTTATGAGGGACTGAGTGATGAGTTGATGTTAACACTCCAGAGTTCAGTCCATCAAGGCTTCCAAGCGTTGGTAGATACAACCCGTGCGCTGGAGAAAGATTTGAAAAGGGTACACGACAAGAAGAACTTGGCGGTGGAGAAGCCGGAATTCAAAGTCCCACAGTCAGAACGATCAAGACGAGACAAAAAGAGGTTTAGGTCTGCTGAACCAACTCCTTCGACTGTTTTACAAGAGCAACATATGGGCAAGGACGTGTTGAGACACGCACATATTTTACATGCGGGAAGCAGAGACATATAGCCCGTCATTATTGGAGCGGCCCTCCAAGGAGTGAGTAGAAGATAGGTGCATCTTATGAAGAAAAGGGTAAGGCAGTGGCAGAGTCATCTACATCTCGGACGCAACCGCGACTGCATAATCTTAAAGTGCAAGAGCCGCAAAGATCAATCGGTGAAGTACAGACTCGAGTGTTTAGTTTGGAACTCCAAGAGGCTATCAAATGACTTATGAAAGATGATGTGGGTGAGCGGAAGTAAGAATGGAAGTGTGACCTATATGACTTTGGTGATGTGACTAAATTTTGTATATACATAATGAATAATGCGATGTTTGTGTACACCTTATTTTATCCAGGCAATTAGTTGATCAAGGTGTAATAAAGGAATAAGTTTGTTAATGTATGTATATCTGGGAGAAAAGAGATGACTATGTATGTATGTTCTTGACTGTTTTGTGTGATGTCGTGGGGTGAGATAAGCTGCGAACTCTGACCTCTAACCTGGAGCATTTTGCTAAGGAACGACGTGGTTATGTTGATGTCTAGCTGGACTAAATTTCAGGACGAAATTTTTTTGAAGGAGGGGAGGGTTGTAACACCACAAATCCCAATTTGGGTTAATAATTGGGTGACACGGCCTGGGACACGGGCGTGTCCTAGGGCATGTGCTGCTCGGGTCGACGAACTGCATTCGACGATCGTAGAGCGGCAAGTTAAGTTGAGTACACGTCCTGTGACACGGGCGTGTCACCGGTCGTGTCGTTCTATGGATCAACCAGGATGTGTGTGCTGGTGGACACAGGTATGTCTTGGGGTACACGGCCTGGGACACGGGCGTGTCCCATACCGTGTCCTGCTCGGGTTAAGTTGGTGGTGTGTTGGCTGAGTAATACGTCATGTCACACGGGCGTGTACTGAGTGACACAGGCGTGTCGGCCATGTGACACGGGCGTGTCACATGGCCGTGTACTGTTCGGATTTGAGTCGGTTGTGTGCCGCTTAAGGGACACAGCCTGTGACACGGGTGCGTCATAGGGCGTGTCAGGCCGTGTTCATCCTATTTCTGGGCAAATCAAGGCCATTCATTTACTCATCCTAGATCCATGGGCCCAGATACTTACCTACTGATATAAGGTAAAGAATGAATAGATAACCTCCATTCATCTTCACCTTTATCTTTATTGGATCCCTAGTTGGATTTGGGCTAGATTCACTAATCTAGGATGTTTGACCCAACATGTATAGCCAGGGTCATGGATGTGTCCTACAGTTTAGGCCATGTCCTTCTAGTCAACATTATTTGGACCAGCCATCAGCAAACTGCAGAAGACTCAAGACTTAGGGAAATTTCAAAGACTCAGGAAACTGAGTTCAATGTTCGTCGAACTCAGCTCAACGAAAGTTGTGCTTAGCTCGATGAACTCTGAGACAATTCTCTGAGTTGAGCTCGACGAACTTAGTTCTTAGGTCGATGATTTAAGGATGCTCTACTTCAACATTCCAAGTCCAGAATCAATTCTCTGAACTCCAATCGACGAATTTATGTTCTAAGCTCGACGAACTTAGACCATAGTCTTGACAAGTTTTATCAAGTAGCAGTTAGCAGTGCTCAGGTCGACGAACTTGATTCTCAGATCAATGATTTCTGGATACTCTACTTTAACATTCTAGTCCAGAAACATCTCAATATTCTAAGTCCAGAAATATTTCACTGAACTATAGTCAACGAAGTTATATTCTCAGCTCGACGATCTTGATGTACAGAATTGGCAAGGTTCTAGAGAAATCTTGAAAGTGAGCTGTTAGATCAGGAATACTCTAGAGGGGGGGGGGGTGAATAGAGTATTCAGGGTTTATAAAATTTTCTTCTAATTTTATCTAGTGAAGGAACAAAATAAAACAACAATCCTAACAAACAGCCACAATACAAAAAAATAAAAGAAATGAGCAATCCAGACAACACAAGAATTTATAGTGGTTCCCCTAAACTTGGGTACATCCACTCTTCTACCACCTTGGTAGGAATCCACTCAGATTTTTGATCTAATGCCTGACACCAATGAGCTTTTGATCAGGTGCTCAAAAACCAAACCATAAGTCTTTTGGAAGGAGACTTGTGAACCAGAATAATTTTGAAGGGAATTAAAATCATGTACATAGGTGGGGATGAGAGAGTGATGAAAGTCTTCTTTTCTCAATCACAATGAGAAGACTATGTGGATTTAGTGATGTTGTCAAAGCTCCTCCTGAGATGTAAAAGGGTTCAGGATGGGAAGCTTTGCACAGGGTGAGTAGGCCTTCAATAGTATAGCCTTGATCAACAGCTGTTCAGGAACTTCTTTGATAGATAGTGATGTAGTTGTCCTTTGAAGTATCCTGGAGAGATGAAGAAGGAAGACTCTTGATATTTGATTGATTGTTCTTCTTATTCAGGAAGCAGATGTTCTTCTGGTCTTGGGCTTGTTTTCTATAAGCAGAGTTCTTTGTAAGAAGGAGCAGAGACAAAGAGATCCTTCTTTTTCAGACTAATTGTATTTTTCTGTTTTGTGTATCTTGTTCTGTCTGTCTGTCTCTTTGCATGTCTACTGGAAGAAGAGAGAAAATCTCTTTTATATTTCCTGTCAAAAATAGCCTTTTGAAATTTTGAAATCTTCTACAATCAATGCTGACAACCTTGAGATTAAACGACATTGAATTATTTTCCCAACTGTCCCATGGAAAAATGGCAGGCAATAATCCTATAGAATACCATAATTAATGCTCTTCTAACGGTTATATTTAGAAAATACCATAATTAATTACTCAAGAATTATTGCAGTAGAATGGGGACAGAAGGATGAAAAAATGACAAAGTCTGGATTCGTCGAACTGATAGCAGAAATCATCGAGCTGAGTCCACAGTTCGTCGAGTTGAGTTACTGCGTTTGTCGACCAGATGACTTCTGTTTGTCGAGCTAAGTTCCAAGATCGTCGAGCTAAAGCAGAAAACTGCATTATGCAGACTTACTTATTCTGTGTCTCAAGTTCGTCGAGCTGAGATTGTAACTTCGTCGACTGGAGATGATTCTGGACTTGGAATAATTTCAGATGCTTCTGGATGAAGATGTTGAAGTGAAGTATCCAGAATTTGTCGACCTAAGAATTGGTTTCGTTGAGTTGAGGAACACTTAACTGCTGGATAACTCTAGCTATTGTGGTCAAAATTTGTCGATCTGAGAATCAAGTTCGTCGACCAAAGTCTGCATCTGGACTTAGAATAAAGAGATTTTTTCTGATCATGAAGTGTTGAAGTATAGTGTCCAAAGTTCGTCAACATGAGTATCAAGTTCGTCGAGCTCAGCTCAGAGAATTTACTCTGAGATCGGTGAGCTGAGCACGACTATCGTGGACCTGAGTTCGACAAACATCGAACTCATTTTACTTGGTCTTTAGAAAAACTCTAAGTCTTGAGTCTCTGGCAGTCTTGTTGATAGCTGGTCCATGTAGTGTTGCTTCTAAGGACTTGGCCTAGACTCTAGGACACAACCATGACCCTGGCTATACATTGTGGGTCATTTGATCCTAACTTAGTGAACCTAGCCCAACTCTTACTAGGGATCCAACAATCTCCCCTTATTTGGGTGAGGTCACTAATTACAGACTCAAATCAAAATTGAAAATAATCAAAGCAGAAAAAGCATATATCTGGCAGAGATCAATAACACATGCAGCAGATATATATATATATACATAAGCTTTGTTCAGAATATAGAGCAGTTATAGATAATTGTAGAAAATAAAAGAGTTCAAAATTTACTTCTTATGTTTCTTTTCCTTTGGCAATTCTTGCTTGCTCTTCTCTCCAGGCTTTGTAAACACGATATCTCTGTTTGGATCAGAAGCTTGCACTTTTGTCATGGTCATATCAGCAACCCTTATAATTTTCAAAGATATAACTCCGGGGACAACTGCTTCTGGGTGCAACTTCATGTAGTCTTCAACATTGAAAAACTTGTTTGCTTTCTCAAACCTCTTAAGTTCCTCTTTCATGTACTTTGACATTGTTAAATATTCAAAAGGATCCTTTCCTTCAGCTTTGGCTTTGTTAATAATAGAAAGGACTACTGGTTCCTGGAACCTGGCCATTCTAGTAGTATTAGCTGTTTCAGGATCTTCAAAAGGAATAGGAGGAGAGTTTTGTCTTTCAGGACTTTCAGCTTTCTGATCTGCAGGGGATGATAGTTGTTGTTGATGTTGCTGCTGTAGTTGATGCTGAAGTTGATGTTGCTTTCCTGAAGATTAATGTCTATGCTGACTGCTTTCAGAAGATGATGTCCCATGGTGTCTCTGATATGTTTGAACAGGGGTAGATCTTTGAGAAGTTGTGCCTGAAGCACTAGCAGCTGGAGGATGTGGAGGAGGTGGCTCATTTCTGAATTTTTGAACTGGAGGAGGAGAGTACCTTCTGCTTCTCTTCCTCTCTTTTTGTTCATTTTTGGAGAGCCATATCCAAGCTGGCATCCATTTATATGGAGTTATTTTTTGGAGAATATAATAGGGAGTGTCATTGTTTGGATTTGGCTTTGGAGCAGGAGAAGGATGAGCTTTTCTTTTCTTGGAAACTGGCTTACTCTTGAGCTCATCATCAGAATCATCATCCTCCTCCTCCTCCTCATCATCATCAGATCTCTGAGGGTTATCATATAAATCATTCAAAGTTTTTAGAGCCTCAGCAGAAATGATAGGCTATTCAGGTAGAGATGGAGCTTGAGCAGTAACTTCAACAGGAGGTGGAGGAGAAGCCATAAGAGAAGCTGGAGAGTTGATTCTGACAGTGCTCCCAGGAGTTGCCTTTTCCTCTTCTTCCATATCAGCTAAGATCAAGTCATCCAGATCTGGCATTGGAGAGTCATCCATGACAAAACTAGGTGCAGAAGAAATTGCTGGAGAAGATGGAATGACTACTGGTTCTGGAACAAGAAAGCTGTCACTGAGTTGCTTAGCAACTTTTGGACTAATAGGAGAAGTATAGGGGACAATAACCAAGAATGGCTTAGTATACTCTGCTGTAGGACATCTCAACAATGCAATATCAAATTTTTTTAACAAATTATCTAAATTTACTATAGGATTAATGATGAAATCACCACCAGTAATAATTTTCTCTGGCACTGACTCTTCTAAGTCCATGTCAGTATCAATGAATTGAATTAAATCAATTAAATCTGTGTCAGTATAATTTGTATCAACTACTGTTGCTGTTGCTACCTCTGTCACTACTAGAGCTGAAGCTGCTGCTTGAACTGCTGTTGCTGCTGGAGCTGCTGCAGCTTCTTCATCAAGCATCTCCCCCTGCCTGGTTTCAGTAAAAACTGGAGCCAGGACCCTGAATGAAGAGGGGGCAGCAGTGAAGGCACTACAAGAAATCAGGTTTTAGTGACCAAAGTTTAGTGACGGAATATATTTCATCATTAAATACGTGATTTTAGTGACAAAAATAACTTCAGTCATTAAAGATACATCTTTAGTGACGAAAATAATGTTGATCACTAAAGAGACGTCTTTAGTGACAAAATTAATATTCAGTCACTAAAGACATGAATATAGTGACAAAATTAAAGTTCGGTCACTAAATGTACATACTCATTGACAGATATTTTGTAATAAAATATATTTCATCACAAATGCATGTTTTTTAGTGGGATACATAAATTTGTCACCATAACTCATATTTAATGATAAAATTTTTTTGTTACAAAATAATTTACTTAGTAACCAAAATACTTAGAGACATAATATATATCTATCCTAATTTATAAAAAAGTTAGCAAGTCTATAATTAAAAATATGTGAGTACTGGACAGTCTGACTTTCATTTTCGGAAGGAGAAAACTTTAACTTTGTCACAATTTAGGTTACGTCAGAACAACTTCAGCGACGTGCCGACGAAGGATACATCGACGTGTTGGGTGCATCTGCACGAGTCCTTTCTCTGGACGCCACCAGCTTTGAGTGACCCCCCAAAAATGATATTTCATCTTGATTATATTTAATTATTTATACTTACAAAAGCATAATAGCTTTTTATTTTTCCCCTCTTATTTAATATTTGTAAATCATATTTGGCTATTTGTAGCTCTTGGCTATTTGTAAATCCTGAAACTATAATTATACTCTAAGATACTATTTGTACCCATAAAATCTTTTTTATAGAACAAAACAAAAATCTAAAGGTATAGATCTTGAGTTTTATCAAGCATCCGACCGCTTCATTCTCCAATCTTTTGACATTTAATTTTAGTCAACCATGACAATTTTAGAGATGGAGCCTGACTGCCTTGGATGTACTGGACACTCGACACGATTTCGCCGAAATGTTTTTAACGCTCTTCATATTAGATTTCTGTGGCGCTGGTGGTTGTGATTTTTTCCCCGAATTTGGGGGTTTTACACGTTAAATTCCTGTGTTGTGTTCTGCGTTTTTCTGTGTTGTTTTTGCACTCATTTTTCCCAACAGACTAGTCTGCCAGGAGATATCTTAGCTTCTATAGAAAGATTGCTATTATATAAATGGAATTTGACAGGGGCAGGATGATGAGGAGGTGGACGAAGAAACTGCTTGTAGACGAGGATGAAGTTGAGGGCTCGAAACACTTTGTCTCCGAATGTATAATCTACATTAATGTTTTTTTTAAAAAAATAATACAAATTTACTAATCTTGCACTTTAATTTTAACATTATTTTAATTGACAATTGTTAACCGCAACCCATAATTGGCTAGTCGCAACCCAAAATATCCCAAATTTTTCACGCCTTTTTGAAATACGCCTTGTAAATGCAATTTCAGGAAACGTGTTCAGCACTAAAGTTGTAGATATTGACGAGAACTACAACTTTCGTGTTGAACACTTTTCCTGAAATTGCATGTACAAGGCGTATTTCGAAAAGGCGCAAAATCTGGACATATTTCCAAAATACGTCTTGTACATGCATTTTTTGGAAAGTTGATCAACACGAAAGTTGTAGATCTCGTCGATATCTACAACTTTTGTGGTGAACAATTTTCTTGATATTGCATGTACAAGCCGTATTTCGAAAAGGCGCGAAAAATTGGGAGATTTTGGGATGCGACTAGCCAATAACTGATTGCGGTTAACAATCACCTTTTAATTTAGATAAAACAATATATGATTCTCTCTGTCCGCCCGGCCCATCAATTGTATTGCAGAACATTTTCACGAGCACTCAATTCACACAAACACCCATCACAGTAATTCTCTAACTTCCACTAACACATGAACAAATTATCCCCTAACTTCCTCTACCCTAGACCCCGCACTAGCAATAAGCGATCAAAACACCAGGTCATCCAAAGTCCAAAAAGATGAATAGGCACGCAGAAACCTCCTTTCCGCTCAGAAAATTGTCACAACTCCTGCGCATCCCGTTCGCTTCTCCTACATCGACGGCGAGCCACTACTCGAAGCCCCGGCCGCTACCACTCCTCCTTCACTGCACCCGCTGCTTTCGCTCCTTTTACGGGAAACCCTAGCACCCCGCACCTCGGCCCTCGCCCCTCGCCCCTTGCTCGCGCCTCTCTTGCATCTGTCGACCATCACTCGAAGCCTCCGTCGCTCGAAGCCCAGTCGATGTAAAGCCTCCGCCGCTTATCTTCCTCTTCCAGGTCTTTCTCAACCATTTAAATTTTGGGAATTTTTTCATTCACTACTACTTGGCAGATTCATTTTTCGATTTCTCAAGCCACTGAACAATCAACCATTTTTGATCATGTTCGGTTAAAAGTCAATTGGAAGAAATTCCTGTGCAAGTAGATTGGAGCAAGAGAAGAAAAAATTCTCAATTTTTTTTTAGAAAGATGCAGTAGAATGTGTAGATTCTTTTTCCTAGGTTTCCCTTTTTCAATTTCATTTTCTATTTTCTGTTTTTGATATTGTTTTTGGTTTCGTTTTTAATTTTCCATTTTGAATATCGTTTTTGATTTCATCTTACTTTCAGTTTTCCATTTCGTTTTGAATCTACATTTAGGGTTTTCCGACTTCCATATCGTTTTTTTGTTCTTGATTCCGTTTCTATCTCCCATTTTAATTCCGTTTTTTGAATTCTTCTAAAATTTCAGTTTTGAATTTCGTATTTGATTTCATTTTGACTTTACGTTTTTTGATTTTGTTCTAAATTTAGATCTAGGCTTCTACGTTTTCCATTGTTGTTGTGATTTCATATTTTATTTTCAGTTTATGATTTCGATATTGTTTTCGTTTTTTATTTTCAGGTAATGATTTTGATTTAGTTTCCATATTTAATTTTCAGTATATGATTTAAAACAAGTATTCGTATTTTATTTTCATTTTTTGATTCCGTTTTTTTTGTTTTTGGTTAATTGCGTGACCACAGAGCATGGTCCTCTGACTACCTTCCCAGCAATGCCCAAACTGGGTGCACCTCATTCATCACCGGTCCAATTCAACCTTTTTCTCAGGTGAGGCTTCAACACCTCCTCCAAATATCAACTTCAATACAGATTTCCCAAATACAGGCCTTCTCGGTGTAGTTACAAAATTACTGTGATATGTTCTGTCAAATATTGCACTGTTATTACTGGATCCTATGCTTTTTATGTATGTATATATGTTGTATTTTTTTGATTTTATTGACTTTTTTTTAACTTTTGATTGATTTACCTTCGAGCAACTATATATTTTAACTTCAAACCGTATATTTTTTAAGCATTGAGGCCACCATCACTGACATGCATGCGAGCATCCTACTGGTTTTTACAGATATTCCTGATGAATTTAATTTGACAGGATAATTTAAGTTGAATAAGTAATTCATAGTGATCAGGGGACAAAATGGAAAATTCCGGGGTCTGAATCTGACGTGGGGCGCCGCCTCCACCTGCACTCGAAATCACTGACGTTGATTACAACTGACTCCTATCGTCGACTCCTACTTCTGGACAAATCTATCAGGTACCTCCTCTCAATCAAACTCATGAATCAACACGCATGCTGATTTATAAGCCACATAGGTGCAACATGGTTTTTCTAGAGGCATGGTAGATAAAACTCTTTTTACAAAAATGCATCATGATAAAATTTTATTAGTACAAATATATGTAGATGATATTATATTTGGTTCTACTGATCCCAAATTGTGTAAGAGATTTTCTAATCTAATGCATTCCAAGTTTGAGATGAGTAGCATGAGAGAGTTATCTTATTTCCTTGGTCTCCAAGTGAAACAATCTCCTGATGGTATTTTCATTTCCCAATCTAAATATGCTAATGAGCTTATTAAGAAGTTTGGGATGGCTGATGCATCTTCTATGAAGACTCCCATGGCTGCCAATGCTGTATTAGACACTGATGAACATGGAAAACCTATTGACAGACCAGGTATAGGGCCATTGTTGGATCCCTACTATATCTAACAGCAAGCAGACCAGATATCATGTTTGCTACGTGTTTATGTGCTAGGTTCCAGGTGAACCCTAAAGAATCCCATCTTATTTTTATAAAAAGGATTTTGAGATATATAAAGGGTTGTCCTAATCTAGGACTCTGGTATCCAACAGAGTCATCATTTGAGTTGACTAGATTTTCAGATGCTGACCATGCTGGATGCAGAGTGGACAGAAAGAGCACTTCAGGAACTTGCCAATTCTTGGGTGATAGACATGTGTCCTGGTTTTGCAAGAAGCAAACCTATATATCAACATCTACCACTAAATCTGAATATATGGCTGTTGGCAGTTGTTGTTCACAGATTTTGTGGATACAAAACTAACTCTTAGATTATGGTTTCAATCTAAATAATTCCACCATTTTTTGTGATAATACTAGTGTTATATTTATAGCACATAATCCAGTGTATCATTCTAAAACAAAGCATATAGATATAAGACATCATTTCATTAGAGATAATGTAGACAAAAAGAAAATTAATCTAGACTTTATCTCCACTGATTTTCAAAGAGCAGATATTTTCACCAAACCCCTTGATGAAAAGAAGCACCTATTCTTCCTGAATCAGCTTGGAATGATCAATGGAAAGGATTAATTTAATTTTTTTCTTCAGTTTTTGGATCTGTTCCTAAATCATCGAACAGAGATCGACGATCTTCGAATTGATATTGAGCTAAATCATCGACCTGAGTGTGACGACAGCTCTGTGTGAAGACAAAAATCATGGACCAGAGATCGACAACTTTGCTTCAGTAAATTAATCGTCGAGCTATGCTCGACTATAAATTTCCGACTGAGATCAGAGACCAAAGATATTATTTGTTTATAAATTAATCTTTGACCTAAGATCGACATTTTTGATTTTATCGTCGGACAAAGATCGTCTTTTCATATTCCAAAAACCTATATGTAGGTTTCTCTTCGATCTCTGTCCCGCGCTTTCATATTCTATTTTCCCTTTGCTCTTGATCTCTTCTCTCTTGAGTCTACAGATCTTCCATGGCGATTTCTGCAGCGGTTCTTTCAGCGATGAAGTTTGACACTGGTTTCGATGTCGACTTCGAATCGATCAGTCACTGTGATCCTATTTTTCAATAAATGTTACAACTATGTGATGATTAGGGCCTGAAGAAGTTCATGTCTACAAGGATCAAACTATCTGTTGTTGAGATCAAAGAATGGGTTTACTCTTCTTCAACAAATGACTCTTCAATGATCGGTTTCATTTCAGGACAGCAGGTGATTCTAAACCCTGCAATTCTTACCGAAATTTTTGAGTTGAAAAATGGAACCGACGCGTTGGAACAGGATAGTTCTGAGTATATCAGGATGTTAATGGCGATGGTTCATGCTGAGGGCATCCCATCTAAGCTCTTAAAGAAAAATTTATCTGTTGGTTTTAAGTTCCTTGCTGATATTGTGGGCAAGGTACAGCTGGGTAAGCATTCGGCCCATGACAACATCAATAGGCAACAATTTGTCGTTATGTCTATTGTAGTTAATAAGAAGTCCATAGATTGGGCAAGTTTGTTCTTCGATTTGATTAAGAGAAAGAAAAGTAAGTAGGAAGTTTGATTATGAAGGATTCTGGGAATTTTCCTTCAGAAGAAAGCTCCAAAGTTACTGGTTTCCACAACTATAGCTATAAATGCAAGCAAGAGGTTGGACTCCTCTCTGTTTGGGAAGTGGGAGAGGTCAATTCAAAAGACCTCCAAGGCTGGAACTTCCTCCCATATATCTGAGGACACAAGGGTTATAACAGCCACTCCTCACCCTAATGAAGAAGTTCCTCCTCCTCCACCACCTCCAGCATCCCCAGTTTTCCCTCTTTCTTCACCTACTCAGTCACCATTTACCCTTCACACTGTTGAACCTCAAAACCTCCACACCATATCCTTTCCCAATTTTGACCTACTCTCACCTCACTCATCTCCTTCTCGTCAAAATGATTCACCCATCAACATTGCAGACTCAACACCACATTCTCCACAAAATTCTTTCAGAAACTCCCCTATTCAGGATAACATCATGACTGATTTCACTCCTCCTCTCTCTCATCATTCTGTCTCAACTCATACTCCAACTGAGTTTCTTCATGATGATCCCTCCTTCCTATCTCATCTTCTAGAACTCCTCACTCCATCTCTAAAATCCTTGATAGCAGAGGCTATTTCACCTCTTGCTCAATCTATCTCCTCTCTTTCTACCTCTCTATCTGCTTCCATTTTTGCTTCCTCTATCCCTTCTTCATCTAGGGGCCTGATTCCGGTTCTCACTGAAACCAGGCAGGGGGAGATGTCCAATGAAGATGCAGCAGGTTCAGCCTCAGCAGAACTTCAAGCTCTGTCTCCTCCAACAGTACAGGAAGAAGAAGTTTTTCTATAATTTTGTGTAGATATAGTTCCTTATTCAGATTTGCTTATGTCAGATGAGGACACTGATGTGTCAATCCCTGGCATTTCCAGTGGTTACTGCTTTATAAATCCCTCCATTGATTTACAATTTCTTTTGCATTCCTTATCTATGTTTAGATCAGTTTGGACTTCAGTTTAGATAAATTCTTCCAAGGCCATGGTCTGTTATACCAGACCCATGAGTCCTTTAGTTGTGAAACAACTCTTGCAGATTCAGTCAGCTCCAATTTGTACAGTTATTCAGTCAGTTACAGTTTGTACATATATGTCATCCCCTATGGCTGTTGAGCCTATTCTTATTACAGAAGATAAGGATGAGCTTGATGCTCTCTTAATTGATGATGCACTACTTGATCTAGTGGCTTCAGGAAATCTGGCCTTAGCCCTAGAGACATGTTTAATAAATCTCTGTGAGCCTTGTGCTCCTCTTGCTGAAATATATTCTATGTATATTGATCTAGTCCCAAGTTCCCTTGGACCTTCCTATCCCATAGATGATAGTCATCTTCCCTCACTGGATGATCTTATTGCTCTTGACATTCAGTAAGAAGCTAAAGACAAAGCTGCTAAAGAGATTTATGATAAACAGCTAAAGGAAATAAATGACCTATATGACAATCCTCCTGATTCATCTGATGATGATGAGGATGATGATTCAGAGGATGATAATTCTAAGAAAAAGAAAGTGTCAAAGAAAAGAAAAGATGCTCCCAAGGCTGTTCCGAAGCCAGGAAATACTAATGATACTCCTTACTACATTTTGAAAGGGATTACTCCATACCATGGCATGGAAAGCTGGATGTAGTTATCTAAAAATGAATAGAAAGCCAGGAAGAATAGCAGGAGATACTCACCTCCTCCTCAGAAGTTCAGAAGAGGTCCTACTCCTCCTCCTCCTGCTGGTGCTTTAGGAACTGTTCCTCAAGCCTCTAGTGCATCATCCAATCCTTCCTCTTTCTCTAGAACATATCAAAGGCAGGATAGATCTTCTAGATATCATTCCCAAGGAAGTAGTCAGCACCATAGAAATCAAAGTTCTACAGAGCAAGTAAAGGAAATTATTAATCAGAGCCCCTCCTTCTCTCCTCCTCAACAATAAGTTCTTTACAAGGTCCAGAAGACAGCTGCTTATCAGTCCAGAAGACATGATGAATCTCATAAGCCCAAAGGAAAGTATAGTGTGGTTGCTCCTCCAAGATCTCTCTATTCTCAAAGTGATGAACAGCACAGCACAACAAGCTTTCAGGCTCAATCCACTCAGTTCAAAGTAGTTATAATGTTTCCTCCTCAAGATGATTAGTCACCTATTGAACAGGAAGTTGATCCTAACTTTAGGATGGCCAGGCTTCAAGAACTAATTGGACTCTCTCAGATAAGAAAAGTTGTAGCAGAAGGAGAAGATCCATCTAGGTTTTCCACCATGTCATCCTACAGAGAAAAAGAGCTGGACAAACTCCAAGTTAGCAAGAAAGTCTTTAATCCAGCTGAATATATGGCATTGCATCCAGAAGCAATTGTGCCCAGGACTAGTGCTCAGACAACTATTGGTGGACAAGACCTGATGACTTCTAAGGAGAATATACCAGATCCACTCAGAAAGATAATCTTTTCTAAACCCTCCTCTGGTCCTTCATCCGATAAACTATAGTTTGTATTTTTTTAATGCTTAACTGATTATGTACAATGCATTGCTATAACATATCTGCTGATGTTATTTCATTCCTATAGATATTTAATGTCTTTGTATTTTTATTTCTTTTCAGTTTTATTTTTGAGTGACCTCACATAAATAGGGGAGATTGTTGGAACCCTTGTTTGGATTTGTGCTAGGTTCACTCTTAGGATGTCTTGACCCCCATGTATAGAAAGGGTCCTTGTCTAGTCTTAGTTAGATCCTTTTAGGTCAGGTTTGTGCAGACCAACATTACAGTGGACTCAGACTTAGATTCAGAAAGATTTTGTGGATTATCCATATCAGTTCGACTATAGTCGAACTCAGCTCGACGATCGTCGATCTCCCATCGATGATCTTAGAGTACTCTACTCTGAACTGAGCTCGACGATCTATGAGCTCAGGTCGACGATCTCGTGCTTCTCAGCATTTTTCTCAGATCTATGATAGTTGTTCTCAGGTCGACGATCTCTGAACTAAGCTCTACGATTTTGTGCTGCCTTCAGTTTTTAGCTTTTTTTCTCAGATCGGTCAGAAGTATTTATTTTGGTTATGATAAATTATTTTAAGGCAAATATATTATGATAATTAATGCTGACATTCTCAAGGCTGATATCTGTATTTCTTGACGCATTAATTATGGTATTCACAGAATATTTTGTAAAGACAGTTATGGAAGTGCATTTATGATTTCCAGTCATTCTAGCCGTTGGGGCTCCTAAATTCTTGCAGAGAATTATGTACTGTCTTGGGAATTAAAATTCATGTCATCGGTCACTTTGATTAAAAGAGATAACTCAAAAAGAAAGAGACACAGAATAATCATTCAGACAGTCAATCAGAAATCAATCTTTCTTGCTCTCAAGGTCTCTTGCATTGCTGAAACAAAAGGAAGAAGAAGAATTTTTGTTCAATACAATTCTCTCTAGTCTTCTTCTTTCCTCAGGCTTCAAAATCTACAGAGAGCTCAAATCAATATCAGTCTACAAATCTAAGAAAGCTTGTTGAAGATCAACATCAATCTGAAGACCTACACCCTCGACAAAGCATCCATCTGCCTGAATCTACTCAATATCTCAGGGGGAGCTTTTGCACCATCAAATCCACATAATCTTCTCATTGTGTTTGAGAAAGAGAAGACTGTCATCTATTTTTCTTTAACCTCTCCTGTATAGGGTTATTACTCCCTTCAAAAGTGAACTCCTTGGTGATAGGGCACCTGATCAAAAACCTATTGGTTGTTAGGCACCTGATCAAAAGCCTGAAGGGTTTCTAGATCTACCTGAAGCAGATCTTGTGGTGATAGGGCACCTGATAAAACCTAAGTGGATTCCTATCAGGGTGGTGGAAGAGTGGATGTACCCAGATTTGGGAAACCACTATAAAATTTCTTGTGTCATATGGTTGCCTTGTGTTTTCTTTCTGTATTGTGCTGTGATAGTTTTATGTGCTTTTCCCTCTTTCATATAAGTATCAATATTTTAATTCTGCAATAAATCTAAACAAATTTTTTTTAATACTCTATTCACCCCCCCCCCCCCTCTAGAGTAAATTCTATCTATACCTTAGTTTCAAAGTGGAATTGCACTACTTGGCAGGTTGCAGATTGGAAGAGATATCGATCGCAGAATTCTCATGATTGTTTCTAGCCAAGTATTTGCTATGGAGAATGAGTTTCAACATCTGGTGCAGGGTGAGAGTGATATTGATACTTACCTGCATGAGTTTACCGGGATGGGGCGATATGCAAGGTCTACCTTTGCTGAGGAAGCACGAAATACGAATCGATTTTATGAGGGACTGCGTGATGAGTTGATGTTAACACTCCAGAGTTCAGTCCATCAAGGCTTCCAAGCATTGGTAGATACAACCCGTGCGCTGGAGAAATATTTGAAAAGGGTGCACGACAAGAAGAACTTGGCGGTGGAGAAGCCGGAATTCAAAGTCCCACAGTCAGAACGATCAAGACGAGACAAAAAGAGGTTTAGGTCTGCTGAACCAACTCCTTCGACTGTTTTACAAGAGCAACATATGGGCAAGGACGTGTTGAGACACGCACATATTTTACATGCGGGAAGCAGAGACATATAGACCGTCATTATTGGAGCGGCCCTCCAAGGAGTGAGTAGAAGATAGGTGCATCTTATGAAGAAAAGGGTAAGGCAGTGGCAGAGTCATCTACATCTCGGACGCAACCGCGACTGCATAATCTTAAAGTGCAAGAGCCGCAAAGATCAATCGGTGAAGTACAGCCTCGAGTGTTTAGTTTGGAACTCCAAGAGGCTATCAAATGACTTATGAAAGATGATGTGGGTGAGCGGAAGTAAGAATGGAAGAGTGACCTATATGACTTTGGTGATGTGACTAAATTTTGTATATACAGAATGAATAATGCGATGTTTGTGTACACCTTATTTTATCCAGGCAATCAGTTGATCAAGGTGTAATAAAGGAATAAGTTTGTTAATGTATGTATATCTGGGAGAAAAGAGATGACTATGTATGTATGTTCTTGACTGTTTTGTGTGATGTCATGGGGTGAGATAAGCTGTGAACTCTGACCTCTAACCTGGAGCATTTTGCTAAGAAACGACGTGGTTATGTTGATGTCTAGCTGGACTAAATTTCAGGACGAAATTTTTTTGAAGGAGGGGAGGGGTGTAACACCAAAAATCCCAATTTGGGTTAATAATTGGGTGACACGGCCTGGGACACGGGCGTGTCCTAGGGCGTGTGCTGCTCGGGTCGACGAACTGCATTCGACGATCGTCGAGCGGCAAGTTAAGTTGAGTACACGTCCTGTGACACGGGCGTGTCACCGGTCGTGTCGTTCTATGGATCAACCAGGATGTGTGTGCTGGTGGACACAGGTATGTCTTGGGGTACACGGCCTGGGACACGGGCGTGTCCCATGCCGTGTCCTGCTCGGGTTAAATTGGGTGTGTGCTGGCTGAGGAATACGCCATGTCACACGGGCATGTACTGAGTGACACAGGCGTGTCGGCCATGTGACACGGGCGTGTCACATGGCCGTGTACTGTTCGGATTTGAGTCGGTTGTGTGCCACTTAAGGGACACAGCCTGTGACACGGGCGCGTCATAGGGCGTGTCAGGCCGTGTTCATCCTATTTCTGGGCAAATCAAGTCCATTCATTAACTCATCCTAGATCCATGGGCCCAGATACTTACCTACTGATATAACGTAAAGAATGAATAGATAACCTCCATTCATCTTCACCTTTATCTTTATTGGATCCCTAGTTGGATTTGGGCTAGATTCACTAATCTAGGATGTTTGACCCAACATGTATAGCCAGGGTCATGGATGTGTCCTACAGTTTAGGCCATGTCCTTCTAGTCAACATTATTTGGACCAGCCATCAGCAAACTGCAGAAGACTCAAGACTTAGGGAAATTTCAAAGACTCAGGAAACTGAGTTCAATGTTCGTCGAACTCAGCTCAACGAAAGTTGTGCTTAGCTCGATGAACTCTGAGACAATTCTCTGAGTTGAGCTCGACGAACTTAGTTCTCAGGTCGACGATTTAAGGATGCTCTACTTCAACATTCCAAGTCCAGAATCAATTCTCTGAACTCCAATCGACGAATTTATGTTCTAAGCTCGACGAACTTAGACCATAGTCTTGACAAGTTTTATCAAGTAGCAGTTAGCAGTGCTCAGGTCGACGAACTTGATTCTCAGATCAATGATTTCTGGATACTCTACTTTAACATTCTAGTCCAGAAACTTCTCAATATTCTAAGTCCAGAAATATTTCACTGAACTATAGTCGACGAAGTTATATTCTCAGCTCGACGATCTTGATGTACAGAATTGGCAAGGTTCTAGAGAAATCTTGAAAGTGAGCTGTTAGATCAGGAATACTCTAGAGGGGGGGGGGGGTGAATAGAGTATTCAGGGTTTATAAAATTTTCTTCTAATTTAATCTAGTGAAGGAACAAAATAAAACAACAATCCTAACAAACAGCCACAATACAAAAAAATAAAAGAAATGAGCAATCCAGACAACACAAGAATTTATAGTGGTTCCCCTAAACTTGGGTACATCCACTCTTCTACCACCTTGGTAGGAATCCACTCAGATTTTTGATCTAGTGCCTGACACCAATGAGCTTTTGATCAAGTGCTCAAAAACCAAATCACAAGTCTTTTGGAAGGAGACTTGTGAACCAGAATAATTTTGAAGGGAATTAAAATCATGTACATAGGTGGGGATGAGAGAGTGATGAAAGTCTTCTTTTCTCAATCACAATGAGAAGACTATGTGGATTTAGTGATGTTGTTAAAGCTCCTCCTGAGATGTAAAAGGGTTCAGGATGGGAAGCTTTGCACAGGGTGAGTAGGCCTTCAATAGTACAACCTTGATCAACAGCTGTTCAGGAACTTCTTTGATAGATAGTGATGTAGTTGTCCTTTGAAGTATCCTGGAGAGATGAAGAAGGAAGACTCTTGATATTTGATTGATTGTTCTTCTTATTCAGGAAGCAGATGTTCTTCTGGTCTTGGGCTTGTTTTCTATAAGCAGAGTTCTTTGTAAGAAGGAGCAGAGACAAAGAGATCCTTCTTTTTCAGACTAATTGTATTTTTCTGTTTTGTGTATCTTGTTCTGTCTGTCTGTCTCTTTGCATGTCTACTGGAAGAAGAGAGAAAATCTCTTTTATATTTCCTGTCAAAAATAGCCTTTTGAAATTTTGAAATCTTCTACAATCAATGCTGACAGCCTTGAGAATAAACGGCATTGAATTATTTCCCCAACTATCCCATGGAAAAATGGCAGGCAATAATCCTATAGAATACCATAATTAATGCTCTTCTAACGGTTATATTTAGAAAATACCATAATTAATTACTCAGGAATTATTGCAGTAGAATGGGGACAGAAGGATGAAAAAATGACTAAGTCTGGATTCGTCGAACTGATAGCAGAAATCATCGAGCTGAGTCCACAGTTCGTCGAGCTGAGTTACTGCGTTTGTCGACCAGATGACTTCTGTTTGTCGAGCTAAGTTCCAAGATCGTCGAGCTAAAGCAGAAAACTGCATTATGCAGACTTACTTATTCTGTGTCTCAAGTTCGTCGAGCTGAGATTGTAACTTCGTCGACTGGAGATGATTCTGGACTTGGAATAATTTCAGATGCTTCTGGATGAAGATGTTGAAGTGAAGTATCCAGAATTTGTCGACCTAAGAATTGGTTTCGTTGAGTTGAGGAACACTTAACTGCTGGATAACTCTAGCTATTGTGGTCAAAATTTGTCGAGCTGAGAATTAAGTTCGTCGACCAAAGTCTACATATGGACTTAGAATAAAGAGATTTTTTCTGATCATGAAGTGTTGAAGTATAGTGTCCAAAGTTCGTCAACATGAGTATCAAGTTCGTCGAGCTCAGCTCAGAGAATTTACTCTGAGATCGTCGAGCTGAGCACGACTATCGTGGACCTGAGTTCGACAAACGTCGAACTCATTTTACTTGGTCTTTAGAAAGACTATAAGTCTTGAGTCTCTGGCAGTCTTGTTGATAGCTGGTACATGTAGTGTTGCTTCTAAGGACTTGGCCTAAACTCTAGGACACAACCATGACCCTGGCTATACATTGTGGGTCATTTGATCCTAGCTTAGTGAACCTAGCCCAACTCTTACTAGGGATCCAACAATCTCCCCCTATTTGGGTGAGGTCACTAATTACAGACTCAAATCAAAATTGAAAATAATCAAAGCAGAAAAAGCATATATCTGGCAGAGATCAATAACACATGCATCAGATATATATATATATATATACATAAGCTTTGTTCAGAATATAGAGCAGTTATAGATAATTGTAGAAAATAAAAGAGTTCAAAATTTACTTCTTATGTTTCTTTTCCTTTGGCAATTCTTGCTTGCTCTTCTCTCCAGGCTTTGTAAACACGATATCTCTGTTTGGATCAGAAGCTTGCACTTTTGTCATGGTCATATCAGCAACCCTTATAATTTTTAAAGATATAGCTCTGGGGACAACTGCTTCTGGGTGCAACTTCATGTAGTCATCAACATTGAAAAACTTGTTTGCTTTCTCAAACCTCTTAAGTTCCTCTTTCATGTACTTTGACATTGTTAAATATTCAGAAGGATCCTTTCCTTCAGCTTTGGCTTTGTTAATCATAGAAAGGACTACTGGTTCCTGGAACCTGGCCATTCTAGTAGTAGTAGCTGTTTCAGGATCTTCAAAAGGAATAGGAGGAGAGTTTTGTCTTTCAGGACTTTCAGCTTTCTGATCTGCAGGGGATGATAGCTGTTGTTGATGTTGCTGCTGTGGTTGATGCTGAAGTTGATGTTACTTTCCTGAAGATTAATGCCTATGCTGACTGCTTTCAGAAGATGATGTCCCATGGTGTCTCTGATATGTTTGAACAGGGGTAGATCTTTGAGAAGTTGTGCCTGAAGCACTAGCAGCTGGAGGATGTGGAGGAGGTGGCTCTTTTCTGAATTTTTGAACTGGAGGAGGAGAGTACCTTCTGCTTCTCTTCCTCTCTTTTTGTTCATTTTTGGAGAGCCATATCCAAGCTAGCATCCATTTATATGGAGTTATTTTTTGGAGAATATAATATGGAGTGTCATTGTTTGGATTTGGCTTTGGAGCAGTAGGAGGATGAGCTTTTCTTTTCTTGGAAACTGGCTTACTCTTGAGCTCATCATCAGAATCATCATCCTCCTCATCATCATCATCATCAGATCTCTAAGGGTTATCATATAAATCATTCAAAGTTTTTAGAGCCTCAGCAGAAATGATAGGCTATTCAGGTAGAGATGGAGCTTGAGCAGTAACTTCAACAGGAGGTGGAGGAGAAGCCATAAGAGAAGCTGGAGAGTTGATTCTGACAGTGCTCTCAGCAGTTGCCTTTTCCTCTTCTTCCATATCAGCTAAGATCAAGTCATCCAGATCTGGCATTGGAGAGTCATCCATGACAAAACTAGGTGCAGAAGAAATTGCTGGAGAAGATGGAATGACTACTGGTTCTGGAACAAGAAAGCTGTCACTGAGTTGCTTAGCAACTTTTGGACTAATAGGAGAAGTATAGGGGACAATAACCAAGAATGGCTTAGTATACTCTGCTGTAGGACATCTCAACAATGCAATATCAAATTTTTTTTAACAAATTATCTAAATTTACTATGGGATTAATGATGAAATCACCACCAGTAATAATTTTCTCTGGCACTGACTCTTCTAAGTCCATGTCAGTATCAATGAATTGAATTAAATCAATTAAATCTTTGTCAGTATAATTTGTATCAACTACTGTTGCTGTTGCTACCTCTGTCACTACTGGAGCTGAAGCTGCTGCTTGAACTGCTGTTGCTGCTGGAGCTGCTGCAGCTTCTTCATCAAGCATCTCCCCCTGCCTGGTTTCAGTAAAAACTGGAGCCAGGCCCCTGAATGAAGAGGGGGCACCAGTGAAGGCACTACAAGAAATCAGGTTTTAGTGACCAAAGTTTAGTGACGGAATATATTTCATCATTAAATACGTGATTTTAGTGACAAAAATAACTTCAGTCATTAAAGATACATCTTCAGTGACGAAAATAATGTTGATCACTAAAGAGACGTCTTTAGTGACAAAATTAATATTCAGTCACTAAAGACATGAATATAATGACAAAATTAAAGTTCGGTCACTAAATGTACATACTCATTGACAGATATTTTGTAATAAAATATATTTCATCACAAATGCATGTTTTTTAGTGGGATACATAAATTTGTCACCATAACTCATATTTAATGATAAAATTTTTTTATTACAAAATAATTTACTTAGTAACCAAAATACTTAGAGACATAATATATATCTATCCTAATTTATAAAAAAATTAACAAGTCTATAATTAAAAATATGTGAGTACTGGACAGTTTGACTTTCATTTTCGGAAGGAGAAAACTTTAACTTTGTCACAATTTAGGTTACGTCAGAACAACTTCAGCGACGTGCCGACGAAGGATACATCGACGTGTTGGGTGCATCTGCACGAGTCCTTTCTCTGGACGCCACCAGCTTTGAGTGACCCCCCAAAATGATATTTCATCTTGATTATATTTAATTATTTATACTTACAAAAGCATAATAGCTTTTTATTTTTCCCCTCTTATTTAATATTTGTAAATCATATTTGGCTATTTGTAGCTCTTGGCTATTTGTAAATCCTGAAACTATAATTATACTCTAAGATACTATTTGTACCCATAAAATCTTTTTTATAGAACAAAACAAAAATCTAAAGGTATAGATCTTGAGTTTTATCAAGCATCCGACCGCTTCATTCTCCAATCTTTTGACATCTAATTTTACTCAACCATGACAATTTTAGAGATGGAGCCTGACTGCCTTGGATGTACTGGACACTCGACATGATTTCGCCGAAATGTTTTTAACGCTCTTCATATTAGATTTCTGTGGCGCTGGTGGTTGTGATTTTTTCCCCGAATTTGGGGGTTTTACACGTTAAATTCCTGTGTTGTGTTCTGCGTTTTTCTGTGTTGTTTTTGCACTCATTTTTCCCAACAGACTAGTCTGCCAGGAGATATCTTAGCTTCTATAGAAAGATTGCTACTATATAAATGGAATTTGACGGGGGCAGGATGATGAGGAGGTGGACGAAGAAACTGCTTGTAGACGAGGATGAACTTGAGGGCTCGAAACACTTTGTCGCCGAATGTATAATCTACATTAATGTTTTTTTAAAAAAAATAATACAAATTTACTAATCTTGCACTTTAATTTTAACATTATTTTAATTGACAATTGTTAACCGCAACCCGTAATTGGCTAGTCGCAACCCAAAATATCCCAAATTTTTCACGCCTTTTTGAAATACGTCGTGTACATGCATTTTCAGGAAACGTGTTCAGCACTAAAGTTGTAGATATTGACGAGATCTACAACTTTCGTGTTGAACACTTTTCCTGAAATTGCATGTACAAGGCGTATTTCGAAAAGGCGCAAAATCTGGACATATTTCCAAAATACGTCTTGTACATGCATTTTTAGGAAAGTTGATCAACACGAAAGTTGTAGATCTCGTCGATATCTACAACTTTTGTGGTGAATAATTTTCTTGATATTGCATGTACAAGCCGTATTTCGAAAAGACGCGAAAAATTGGGAGATTTTGGGATGCGACTAGCCAATAACTTATTGCGGTTAACAATCACCTTTTAATTTAGATAAAACAATATATGATTCTCTCTGTCCGCCCGGCCCATCAATTGTATTGCAGAACATTTTCACGAGCACTCAATTCACACAAACACCCATCACAGTAATTCTCTATTTTCCACTAACACATGAACAAATTATCCCCTAACTTCCTCTACCCTAGACCCCGCACTAGCAATAAGCGATCAAAACACCAGGTCATCCAAAGTCCAAACAGATGAATAGGCACGCAGAAACCTCCTTTCCGCTCAGAAAATTTTCGCAACTCCTGCGCATCCCGTTCGCTTCTCCTACATCGACGGCGAGCCACCACTCGAAGCCCCGGCCGCTTCCACTCCTCCTTCACTGCACCCGCCGCTTTTGCTCCTTTTACGGGAAACCCTAGCACCCCGCACCTCGGCCCTCGCCCCTCGCCCCTTGCCCGCGCCTCTCTTGCATCTGTCGACCATCACTCGAAGCCTCCGTCGCTCGAAGCCCAGTCAATGTAAAGCCCCCGCCGCTTATCTTCCTCTTCCAGGTCTTTCTCAACCATTAAAATTTTGGGAATTTTTTCATTCACTACTACTTGGCAGATTCATTTTTTGATTTCTCAAGCCACTGAACAATCAACCATTTTTGATCATGTTCGGTTAAAAGTCAATTGGAAGAAATTCCTGTGCAAGTAGATTGGCGCGAGAGAAGGAAAAATTCTCAATTTTTTTGTGAAAGATGCAGTAGAATGTGTAGATTCTTTTGCCTAGGTTTCCCTTTTTCAATTTCATTTTCTATTTTCCGTTTTTGATATTGTTTTGGGTTTCGTTTTTAATTTTCCATTTTGAATATCGTTTTTGATTTCATCTTACTTTCAGTTTTCCATTTCGTTTTGAATCTACATTTAGGGTTTTCCGACTTCCATATCGTTTTTTTGTTCTTGATTACGTTTCTATCTCCCATTTTAATTCCGTTTCTTGAATTCTTCTAAAATTTCAGTTTTGAATTTCGTATTTGATTTCGTTTTGACTTTATGTTTTTGATTTTGTTCTAAATTTAGATCTAGGCTTCTACGTTTTCCATTGTGGTTTCGATTTCATATTTTATTTTCAGTTTATGATTTCGATTTTGTTTTCGTTTTCTATTTTCAGGTAATGATTTTGATTTAGTTTCCATATTTAATTTTCAGTATATGATTTAAAACAAGTATTCATATTTTATTTTTAGTTTTTGATTCCGTTTTTTTTTCTTTTTGGTTAATTGCGTGACCACAGCACATGGTCCTCCGGCTACCTTCCCTGCAAAGCCCAAACTGGGTGCACCTCATTCACCACCGGTCCAATTCAACCTATTTCTCAGGTGAGGCTTCAACACCTCCTCCAGATATCAACTTCAGTACAAATTTCCCAAATGCAGGCTTCTCGGTGTAGTTAAAAATTACTGTGATATGTAACTGTCAAAAATTGCACTGTTATTACTGGATCCTATGCTTTTTATGTATGTATGTTTTATTTTTTTGATTTTATTGACATTTTTTAACTTTCGATTGATTTACCTTCGAGCAACTATATATTTTAACTTCAAACCGTATATGTTTTAAGCATGGAGGCCATCATCACTGACATGCATGCTAACATCCTGCTGGTTTTTACAGATATTCCTGATGAATTTAATTTAACTGGATAATTTAAGTTGAATAAGTAATTCATAGTGATCAGGGGACAAAATGTAAAATTCCGGGGTCTGAATCTGACGTGGGGCGCCACCGCCGCCTGCACTCGAAATCACTGACGTTGATTGCAACTGACTCCTATCGCTGACTCCTACTTCTGGACAAATCTATCAGGTACCTCCTCTCCATCAAACTCATGAATCAACACGCATGCTGATTTATAAGCCACATAGGTGCAACATGGCAGTTCATCGACCTTCGATCTCTTAATAAATAGATTTTAAGGAGACTCTGTTTTACTCCGCTTGCAGATCTCAGTTCAATTGCTATTTCTGGGCTAAAAGGATTTGTAATAGAACTGCTGATATATTCATGCACGTATGTGCAACCAATGCATATTTCTTATAATTCAAGACTTCTAATTTTTGAATAGATTGAAAACCTGGAACCTTGCTTTCAGTTTTGTGCTCTGAAATCACTTGAGTTCAATTTCTAGGCATGAGTGAGGGCAATTTAGGTGCTAATTAATTTGGAGTGGAGGATTGCAAAATGTGGTGTGGAAGTGTGGTTATGGTGCCCAAGGAAATAAAATTTAAGCTTTGATGGGAATGTGTGTTGAGGGAATATGGATGTGTTAATAACTTGCACAGGCTCCGAAGTAAGTTGATGATTTACGAGCTTATATTAATTAGGATTTAGGATCACATATTGGCTTATAACTTAAACAATAAATCAAACATTCATTCATAAATTTTACACCTGTACATAGGAAAATACTAGGCGAGTAATTTAGTGATAATGGTCAAATATGTTAGTTTAACAAATGACAAATATCTCGCGCTATTAATTTTTGGTCAAATGTATCTATTAATATCATGCACTATTTGACTGATAAGAATCAAGTTTGTAATCTGAATTTTATTGTATAATTTTAAGATTCTTGTGGAAATGATGTAATAATCATTGCTCCTGCTATGTCGATCTGCAATTTTGCTGGCCTCATCGAGCACCTCTTCTCAGCCAGCGACGATGACAACGATGGATGAAAATCCTGCGTCCGCCACTGCTTATATTTGACCGGTAAGACTTCAATAGAATTCTTAGATATTAAATGACATGATATTTTTTTACTTCTCTCTTTCTTCAATATTAATTATCTTGCATATAATCTAACCCTTAAGTTAACATGATTTAGTGAGATGGACTTTTTCTAGTTCCTTTTTCATCACATCCAAGCCTCAAGATGGTTCAATGGGCTCCATTTTTGCTTGCTATCAAGGTATCTATTATCAACCTTTTATTTTGTTGAGAATATAATCCCATATCAAGTTAAAAAAAATGCTTAATATCGGGGTGTAGTTAATCATTTCAAAATTGATGCAGATTCCAATTGCATTAGATATGGCAGCCCAATTGAGATCCAAGGATGCTGATCTCTAGAGATGAATTTGTGTTGATGAGTACACGAAATGCTCTGTGATTGAATGTTACGAGTCTTTTAAGCTTGTGCTCATTATTTTGGTTGTTGGGGAAAAAGAGAAATGGTACGGTATAATCTTGATGTTTAATAATAATCTAAAATTGTATAAATCATTTGTATTGGCATAATGATTATTACTCTACTTTCAGGTCTAGTTTATATTGGCCAGAGCAGGGTGCAAATGAGAAGAATCTTAAGAAGGCTAGAGTTTGGCGATACTTCAATGTTCAATGGGGACATGGTTAAGCGTACAAAGAAGACTCAATGTGTTGAGCGTCGCCGCTGCTGCCATCGGCAATTGCGAAGTAGAGATCAGTGAGTACCTAACTCATGTCCCCCAACATCTCACGGACGAAGTTCGAGAAGGGCACGCAGATTTTCCACCGGCCTTGAGATGTTGGGCCTGCTTCTAACCTGGACTATCATTATCTCAGAATTTTTAAAATGCACATGTAAATGAGCTAAAGAATGAATATGTATTTAATTTAAGTATGGTTTAAAACTATTATTCTGTATTGAGAGATTTACGCTATCTCCCACTTTTTTTCTTTATTAATAAAATAATGTTGAACAAACTTCTGTTATGATTGTATATTTAATTTTTTCTTGTATTTGAATGTCTTAATATTGAATTATAAGGAATAGAAAATGAAAATATATGGTATTTTTTGATAAATTGAATAGCATTTATTGACTAAAAATATTATTTCGTGTTGTCTCTTTAGTGACCACATATTTTGTCACTGAAATTACACATCCGGTGACGAAATAATTTGGTCACTAAAAATTAATTTAGTGACAATTAATTTTGTCACTAAAGAATTATTTAGTGACTGAAATAGATTGGTCACTTAAACAATATTTCGTGGCTGGCTTAATGTATTCACCAAAAATTTATTTAGTGATCAAATTTATTTGGTCACCAGAAAATATTTTGTGATGGAATCAATATGGTCATTAAATGTTCATTCAGTGACTGATTCAACTTAATCACTAAAAAATAATTTAGTGAACAAATCAATTTTGTCACAAAAGAATCTTTTAGTGACTATAGTAAATTGAGTCACTAAATATATACGATTAATGACGTAACTCATTTTGGTCACTAAAAACATTTAGTGGCGGGGCATTCGTGATCGCTTAGTGACAGACAATATTTGATCACTAAATATCTTTAGTGACTAAAATGCAAGTTTTAGTGACAAAAACATTTGTCGCTAAACGTCAATTTTCTACTAGTGAGGCAGAGAGTTGAGCAAAAAGAGTGGAGATAGAAGTAGCAAGAGGTGTAATGGCCTCTGCTATAAGAGATTTGAGTAGAGGAGTGATTAGAGTAATTATAGAGGAGATGGTGGAGGGATCCAGAGGTAGAGTGGCAGATGGTTCAGTAGAATGTTAGGTGGATATATTTGGAGGGATGGTAGATGTTGGAGATGATGGAGGGATGGCATCTAGCATGTATGAATCTGGAGGTGAGGGAGAGTTAAGGGGGGAAGTCAGAAGATCAAAAGTTGGAATGGAGGATAGATGAGGTGGAAGAGGAGATAAAGGTGTTGTTGGGGCTGGTAGATCATTGGGGGATAGGGGTGATTGAGGTGGAGTGGGTTGATGGTATTCCTGAATAGGAGATGAGGGGATGTTGGTAAGATCTAGGGGTGGAGAGGTGGAAGACGATGTAAATGTAGTAGTGACATGAACTTGTTTGAGTTGTTGTTGGAGTTGTGGATGTGGTTGAAGAGAGGGAGTGTGAACTGTGGAGGGTGATTGGTGTTGAGTTGCTGGAAGGGATGGAGGTGTGGAGATGATCTCTTCAGTAGGGTGGGGAGTGGCTCTAGCAGCCCTTGTGCTTTCATAAGTTGGGGTGGAAGAGGTTTAAGCCTTGGATTGCTTAGTTATGGTCCTCTCCCACCTGCCAAATAAGGTGCATGTGAGCCTCTTGCTGGCATTAGTGAATATGGTCTGTGAGACCAGGGATTCAGCAGCCTTCTCCTTTAGGAATATCCCCAGGATCCTTCCAAAGAAAACTTCTTTCTTATTACACTTTTTCTTAATAAGATCAAAAATGATCTGTGCCCAATCCACCTTCTTCTTATTGACCACTGCACACATGACTAGGAATTGATACCTGGTGATATAGTCATGGGCAGTGTGCTTGCCCAGCAAGACCTTTCCCACTATATCTTCCAGAAACTTATATTCTGCAGAAAGGTGCTTCTTCAACAGCTTATTTGGGTTATCTCTAGCATAACCCATCAGACTCAACATAATATCATATTCTTCAGAATCTATATCCAGTTCTTCTTCTCTATTTATCAAATTAAAAATTTCAGTTAAAACTACGGGAGTCAAAGAAACGACATTCCCGCGATTGTTCCTGTCATGGTGTTTTCCTCTGATGTAGATGAAGTATAGACCCATTCTCTGATCTCAGTGCCAGATAATTTTATCCTTGTCGTCATCAAATTTTTCAGTTTTTGTTCTTCCAGTACAGTCAGAATGTTCAGAAAAATTGGATCATAGTGTTGAAATGAGTCGAAGTCGACATCAAATACTGTGTCAAACTTCATAGCGGCTAGGGTTCTTGCTTGAATCGCCATGAAATCACCTGCAAAGGAGAGAGAAACGGCGATCAAGTGCAAAGGGAACAAAAAGCGCGGGACGGAGGTCGAAGAAAACCTGGTTATAAGATTTTCTGGAATATGAATCGACAAGCTTCGTTCCACGAAAAATAAGAAAGTCTTCGACCTGAGATCGACGAAATAATTGATAGTGAAATAATTCGTAGAGCTCAGCTGGAAGAGTTGAAGACATTTCGTTGAGATGAGTTCGACGAAAGTTTTCTGAAGTGAATTCGTCGATCTCCATTCGACGAAAACAACTTCACTCACAGAGAGTTCGTCGACCTTCGTTCGACGAATATCTCCCGAACTTTCCCTAGTTCGTCGAGCTCCGTTCGACGAACTCTCGAAAATTCATCAAGTGTAGATAGAAACTAAACTAAGTCTTCTCCATTGATCATTCCATGCTGATTTATAAAGAATAAGTGATTTCTCTCATCTAGAGATTTGGTGAATATATCAGCTATTTGTAAATCAGTGTAGATAAAGACAAGATAAAGTTTGTTTTTTTTCTACACACTCTCTAATGAAATGATGTCTAATGTCTATATGTTTTTTCCTACTGTGATGGACTGGATTTTGTGCTATTGTTATAGCACTTGTGTTATCACAAAATAGAGTTGAATTATATAAGTTGAGAACATAATCTAGTAATTGATTTTGAATCCACATCATCTGAGAACAATAGCTGTCAGCTGCAATATACTCAGCCTCAGCAGTTAAGGTAGACATAGATGACTGTTTCTTACATAACTAGGATACCAACCTCATACCAAGGAACTGACAAGTCCCTGAGGTGTTTTTCCTATCAACCCTGCATCCAACAAAGTTAGCATTTGAAAATCCAGTTAAATCAAATTCTGACTCAGCTGGATAACATAGGCCTAGACTAGGACAACTCTTTATATATCTCAAAATCTTTTTAAAGAAAATTAGATGAGACTCTTTTGGGTTCGCTTGGAACCTAGCATAAAGGCATGTGGCAAACATAATATCAGGCCTACTTGCTGTAAGATATATTAGGGACCCAACAATGCCCATATATAATTTCTGGTTCACAAGTTTCTTATGTGGATCAGAGTCAATCACAGCATTAGTAGCCATAGGTGTTTTCTTGGCTGAAGCATCAGTCATCCCAAACTTCTTTCTAAGCTCTTTAGCATACTTAGCTTGAGATATAAAGATGTCATCAGGCAACTGCTTCACTTGGAGACCAAGGAAGTAGGAGAGCTCAACAATGCTACTCATTTCAAATTTTGAATGCATGAGGTCAGAGAACCTCTTGCATAATTTGGAATCAGTAGACCCAAATATGATGTCATCCACATATATTTGCACTAACAATATTTGATCCTTATGATGTCTTGTGAAAAGTGTTCTATCTACAATGCCTCTAATGAATTTATGCTGTATCAAAAAGCTAGCTAAGGTCTCATACCAAGCTCTTGGAGCTTGCTTTAGACCATAGAGGGCTTTATGCAATTTGAATACATGATAAGGGTGAGTTGGAGAGACAAAACCTGGAGGTTGTTCAACATAAACCTCTTCTTTAAGTACTCCATTCAGGAATGCACTCTTCACATCCATCTGATATACCTTGAATTTTTTGTATGCTGCATAGGCTAGAAAAATTCTGATGGCCTCCATCCTTGCAACTGGTGCAAATCTTTGGTCATAGTCAATCCCTTCCTCTCGCCTATAACCTTGAGCAACAAGCCTAGCCTTGTTCCTCACAATCACTCCTTGGGCATCCAGTGTTTTTCTGTATACCCATTTGGTTCCAATGACTGGATAGTCTTGGGGTCTTGGAACCAAATCTCAAACTCTACATCTCTCAAATTGATTTAATTCCTCATGCATTGCAATGATCTAGTGGGGATCTTGCTCTACATCATGGAAGGATAGAGGTTCAACCTGAGACAGAAAACAGGCATGCATCAAATCTTGGTTGAGTTGATGCATTTTCTGTACACCTACTGATATGTCTCCAATCACTTGAGATCTGGGGTGATCCCTAAGTGTGACTAAATCAGTGGGTGGAGTTGGTTGTGCAACAACATCTTGGGTTAATTCCTCTTGTGGAATTATGTTTGCTGTTGGAGGAAGTTCAATTCCTTCAATGCTTTCCTCTTCACTCTCTTCATTAACTTGTGGAGAAGGATGTGTTGGAACCTTTTGGGTAAGGTTTAGTTCATCAAATTTCTCACACAAGTGAGGTACCTGCAAAGGGCTATTGGTAGAAATCTCTTTCTCCTTGCAGGACATGTTAGTTTCATCAAAAGAAACATGAATGGACTCTTCAGTTTTTAATGATGATTTATTAAAAACCCTATATGCTTTGCTTACTTGGGAATATCCTAGAAAACTTCCATCTTCAGCCTTAGCCTCAAACTTTCTAATGTATCTTTTGTTGTTGTTGTGAATATAACAAATACATCCAAATACCTTAAAATAGTTGATTTTAAGTTTATTCCTTTAAGTAATTCATAGGGAGTCCTATTCTTTAGTTTATGAATTAAACTCCTATTCATGACATTATTTGCAGTGTTTACAGCCTCTGCCCAAAATGTTAGTAGCATGTGAGCATCTGCAAGCAATATACCTGCAGCTTCAATGAGTGTCCTATTTTTCCTTTTAACTATCACATTTTGTTAAGGAGTTCTAGGAGCTGAGAAGCAATGTCTGATACCTTCCTTCTCACATAACTCATGCATAAGAAGAGACTCAAACTCTATGCCATGATCACTTCTGATCAATGCAACAGGAGTAGAGAAATCAATCTGTATGGTCCTAAGAAAATATATAAGAACCTTGAAGGTATCTGACTTAGATCTCAGAAAGGATACCCAAATGAACCTGGAGAAGTCATCCACAATAACTAAGGTGTAAGATTTCCCTCCTAGGCTTTGTACAGCAATGGGTCCAAAGAGGTCCATATGTAGCAGATACAAAATCCTAGGTGAATCACTTTTATTAACAGATTTAAAGATACATTTAGTTTGCTTGCCTAGTTGACAAGCCCTGCAGAGACCCTCCTTTTTGTATGGACCAGAAGGTAGACCTCTAACAAGGTTGTCTTTAGATAGCCTAGCAATGTTTTTCATATTAACATGACCTAGTCTTTTATGCCATAAATCATTCTGGTTACTAATTAAGTTAAGTAAGCAGATATCAGAATTGGCAGATAAAAAATCAACTAAGTAAATGTTTCCTTGTCTATTTCCAATTAAAACTGTTTGGTTTTCTTAATTAGCAATAGTACAAGAAGAAGAATTGAAATGTACCTGCTAACCTTCATCACATAACTGACTTATGTAGATGAGGTTATGCTTGAGTCCTTTGACATATGTCACTTTCTTGAAAGTAACTGCTCCAATATTCACTGCTCCATAGACTTCTGACTGGCCACATTTGGAATCCCCAAAGATAACCTTTGGTATTGGCTTGGACTTATAATTAGTTAGATTGTCCTTGCTGCCTGTTATATGTTTGGAGCACCCACTGTCCAGGTAGCATGGCTGATTCACTCCTGGACAGCTCTTCACCTACAGTGAAAATAATTAATTGTTTTTCACCCAAGTTACCTTGTGTCTTTTGTTTTGCTGGTATGAAAAGCTGGAAATAACAGAATATTCTTGTTGGGGTTTATGTCCTAGAGGGTGATATCTTCTAGGTGGTATGACCCAATCAGCTAGTGGATTAAAAGCTTTCCTGGAATTATTTAAGTTTCTGTTATAATTAAAGTTTTGGTTAAGTCTTTCTGGTTTCGACGAATTTTTGTGAGTTCGTCGACCAGAGTTCGATGAATTAGGTTAAGATCATCGATCTCTGCCCAGAGAATGAACATATTCATTTTTTGTGCCACACGTTCGTCGACCTCTGCTCGACGAACCATACAGACTTCGTCGATCGCAGTTAGATGAATAATTATAACTATAGTTTGCGTACAGCGTTCGTCAAGTGGGGTTCGATGAACTGGCGACATTTCATCGATCTGAGTTCGACGAATTCTTCTGAACCTTGTTTTTAATAGTTTCTGATTTTTATTGTTCTGACCTTTTGATATGGGTATATTTTCCATTGTTTGTTTATTGTTTAATTTTTCTTTCCCCTTAGCAGAGACAAATTTTATTGGGGTTGTCAAAATATTTTTCTTGAGAATAGGGGCAAACTTGATGAAGCACCCAAGCCTAGTTTGCCATTAAGTCTGGCATTAACAGTGCTTGTGATGTCCATCAGCTTGAGGCTTCTTCCATTAAGAGTTTCCTCGAGTTGTTTAGCCTAACTAAGCTCAGTCTTCAACATTATGATTTGTTCATTGGCTAAACACAGTTCATCTTTTAATCTATTATTTTCAGAGTTTACATTTTCTAAAATTTCTAGTTTCTCCCTAAGAGTTTTAATCTACTTTTCTGAATTAATCAAATCTACACACATTGTTTTAAATTCAAATTTAAAGGAATCAGAATTGTAATCAAAGGAAGACAATACCTTGTCAGCTTCAGAATCTGAGGTTGCTTCATTGTCTGAATCATCTTCTTCTGAATGGCTCCAAGAAGCATCAATTGTCATGAGGTAAACCTCCTTGGCCCTTGCCTCTTCCTCATCTTCACTGGAGCTAGACGATGTTGATTCTTCTTCAGTCTCACTCTTGGTTTCAGCCACAAAACCCTTCTCCTTCTTCTTGTATTTGCGGGAGGAAGGTCTGCTGTTGTGCTGTTTCCTGGTATCTTTCTCTCTTCTCTTGTCTTTCTTCTGATTCTCTGGACACTCAGAGATGAAGTGCCCAGGCTTCCTATATCCAAAACACACAACTTCTTTGGTTGGTGTCTTATCATATCTTGGTTTGTCATCCTGTCTGGATGACTTCCTCCTGAAATATTTTCTTGCCAACTTTTAGAATATTTTGGCAAAAAGACTCATGAGTTCTTCATTTGTTGAGGGTGTCTTTGTCTCTTCAACTGACTTAAAAGCAATGTTATGCTCTTTTCTTGCTGGAGGGGGTGTTCTTTGCTCAGCTCTCTCCCTGGATTTAATCAGCTATTCATCAGACTTTAGTTTGCCTAATAGAGATTCAGTGGATATCTCATTTAGGCTTCTAGCCTCCTTGATGGGCCAGATCCTTGAATCTCATGAGCTTGGGAAGCACATAAGGATCTTGTCATTTACTTCAGTCAAGGTGATTTCTTTATTTAAGGTCCCTAGCTCACTGATGATGGAGCTAAGCCTGTTGTACATCACTTCAACTGTTTCTGCTTCATCCTTTTTAAAGTTTTCATATTGTGTGATGAGGTTTGATCTTCTATCTTTTCTTTCATCTGCTGATCCAGCCACCATTTGGTTTAGGGAATCCCAGATGGCTTTGGCTAAAGCGCATTCAACAACCTTTTGGAAGATCTCATCTGACATAGTCTGTGCTAGTATGTTCATTGCCTTGGCATCAACAACCTTAGCCTTCTTCTGAGCCTCTGTCTACTCAGGTGGTGGAACTCCATTTGTGCTCGAGGTTGTTGTAGATGTAGAAACAGTGTCTTGAGGAGGACCTGTCAAGATGGAATTGTAGATATCTTCATCAATAGAGTTCATATACAATTTGATTCTAGCCTTCCATATGGCAAACCTATTTAGGTTGCAAACTGGAGGTCTCGTGCTTGCATAGTATTTGTTCTGTGTCATTGCTGTGTATATAATCTAACTGGAAATGAAAATAAAATTTAGATCTAACAAAGGATCTTTGCTTCAAGGGTTAGCTTGTACAACCAAAGGAACCTCCTCTGATACCAATTGAAAGTGAGCTGTTAGATTAGGAATACTCTAGAGGGGGGTGAATAGAGTATTCAGGGTTTATAAAATTTTCTTCTAATTTAATCTAGTGAAGGAACAAAATAAAACAGCAATCCTAACAAACAGCCACAGCACAAAAAAAACAAAAGAAATGAGCAATCCAGACAACACAAGAATTTATAGTGGTTCCCCTAAACTTGGGTACATCCACTCTTCTACCACCATGGTAGGAATCCACTCAGATTTGTGATCAGGTGCCTGACACCAATGAGTTTTTGATCAGGTGCTCAAAAACCAAACCTCAAGTCTTTTAGAAGGAGACTTGTGAACCAGAAAAATTTTAAAAGGAATTAAAACCCTGTAGAGAGGTGGGGATGAGAGAGTGATGAAAGTCTTCTTTTCTCAATCACAATGAGAAGACTATATGGATTCAGTGATATTGTCAAAGATCCCCTTGAGATGTAAAAGGGTTCAGTCTTGGAAGATTTGCACAGGGTGACTAGGCCTTCAATAGTACAACCTTGATCAACAGCTGTTCAGGAACTTCTTTGAGAGATAGTGATGTAGTTGTCCTTTGAAGTATCCTGGAGAGATGAAGAAGGAAGACTCTTGATATTTGATTGATTGTTCTTCTTCTTCAGGAAGCAGATGTTCTTCTGGTCTTGGGCTTGTTTTTTGTAAGCAGTGCTTTGTAAGAAGGAGCAGAGACAGAGAGATCCTTATTTTTCAGACTAATTGTATTTTTCTGTGTTGTGTATCTTGTTCTGTCTGTCTGTCTCTTTTCCTATCTTCTAGAAGAAGAGAGAAAATCTCTTTTATATTTCCTGTCACAAATGACCATTTGAAATTTTGAAATCTTCTGTAATCAATGCTGACGGCCTTGAGAATAAATGACATTGAATTATTTCCCCAACTATCCCATGGAAAAATGGCAGGCAATAATCCTGGAGAATACCATAATCAATGCTCTTCTAACGGTTATATTTAAGAATATTAGAGAACTAATTACTCAGGAATTATTGCAGTAGAATGAGGACAGAAGGATAGAAAAATGACTAAGTCTGGATTCCTCAAACTGATAGCAGAAAACGTCGAGCTGAATCCACAGTTCGTCGAGCTGAGTTGCTGAGTTCGACGACCAGATGACTTCTGTTCGTCGAGCTGAGTTCTAAGATCGTCGAGCTAAAGCAGAAAATTGCATTATCCAGACTTGCTTATTCTGTGTCTCAAGTTCGTCGAGCTGAGATCGTAACTTTGTCAACTGGAGATGATTCTGGATTTGGAATAATTTCAGATACTTCTGGATGAAGGTGTTGAAGTGACGTATCCAGAATTCGTCGACCTAAGAATTGGTTTCGTCGAGCTGAAGAACACTTAACTGCTGCTGGATAACTCTAGCTATTGTGGTCAAAATTCGTCCAGCTGAGAATCAAGTTCGTCAACCAAAGTCTGACTCTGGACTTAGAATAAAGAGATGTTTTCTGATCTTGAAGTGTTGAAGTATAATGTCCAAAGTTCGTCGACCTAAGTACCAAGTTCGTCGACCTGAGTACCAAGTTCTTCGACCTGAGTACCAAGTTCGTCGACCTGAGTACCAAGTTCGTCGAGCTCAGCTCAGATAATTTACTCTGAGATCGTCGAGCTGAGCACATCTATCGTCGACCTGAGTTCGACGAACGTCGAACTCATTTTACTTGGTCTTTAGAAAAACTCTAAGTCTTGAGTCTCTGGCAGTCTTATTGATAGCTTGTCCATACAGTGTTGCTTCTAAGGACTTGGCCTAGACTCTAGGACACAACCATGACCCTGGCTATACATTGTGGGTCATTTGATCGTAACTTAGTTAACCTAGCCCAAATCTTACTAGTGATCCAACAAAGCAGTTAATTGTTCTTAGTTCGATGGTCTTGGATCTCAGGTAGATGAACAACAATTATCTGGTCGACGAATATAACTTCTCATCTCGACGAACTCTGCACCCAGGTCGACGAATTATGTTCTTTGCTTGACGATTTCTGTGAAGATCCAAACTTGGACTTTTCCCTCCTTCTCTCCTTATTTTATTGCAGTAATTCCTGGATAATCAATGCTTAATATTCTCTGAATATTACCGTTAGAAGCAGCATTGATTATGGCATTCATCAGGATTATTACTTGCCGCTTTTCAATGTGACAGTTGGGGAAATCAATTAATGCAAACATTCTCAAGGTCGTCAACAATCAATGAAGGAAGGAATTCAAAAATTCAAAGGAAAATTTCATAGAAAATATAAAAAGGGATTTCTTCCTCCTTCTTGACAAGAGATAGCAGGTACACTCAAAATACACAGCAAGCAGACAACAAGCATACAAAGAACAATAACATAGATATAGAGTCCAGAAATAACAATCCCAGACTAGAGAAATAACACAAGATACAGAAGAAGAAGTACACATATTCAAATCAAGAGTCTTCTTCATTCTTCACTCCAGGATTCTTCAAGGACAACAAAACTTTATCAGTCAAGAAGTTCCTGGAGATCTTCTGGTCAAATCTAAAGATTGAAGACCTACTCACCCTAAAGCAAAGGTCAATCTTCCTGAACAACTCTATAACTCAGGTGGAGCTTTGTTAAAATCAAAGACCCACTAAGTCTTCTCAATTGTATTTGAGAAAGAGAAGACACAATGACTCTCTCATCCCCTCGCTGTACAAAGGGTTCTTTAACTCCCTTCAAAAGTTATTCCTTGGTTGCAAGTCACCTGATCAAAATACTTGCGATTAGTTTTTGATCACCTGATCAAAAGCTCATTGGTGGCAGTCACCTGATCAAAACCTGTTAGTGGATTCCTACTAGGGTGGTAGAAGAGTGGATGTACCCAGGTTGTTGAACTAATATAAAAATTCTTGTGTTGTCTGGTTGCCATCGTTTTCTTTTGTTCTTTCTGTGCCTGTGCTAGTTAGGTTTGTTCTGCATGTTATAGTTAGTTTAATTTCTGTTGTGCCTGTGGTAGATTAATTTATCCTAGGACTACTTTTTACTCTTAGCCAAGTTCTAGTATCAAATATCTTCCCAACTCTGTAGTTTTTATTAATCAGCAAAAAGTATTAAAAGTTTTAAAGATACTCTATTCACCCCCCCCCTCCAGAGTATATCAGATCTAACCTCACTTTCAATTGGTATCAAAGCAAGTTCCTTTAGTTATACAAGCTAACCCTTGAACCAAAAGATCCTTTGTCAGATCTGATTCTTTTTATTTATATTAGGATTATATTCACAGCATGGTACATAATAAAGATTACGTAAGCACCAGACCTCCAATGTGCAACTTAAACAAGTTTGCCATCTAGAAGGCAAGAATAAAACTTTATATGAATTCTATTGATGAGGACATCTACAATTCTATCTTGACAGGTCCTCCTCAACCATCTACATCTACAGCAACCTCCAGCACTCATGCAGTTCCAACACCTAAGTGGACTGATGCTCAGAAGAAAGCCAAGGTTGCTGATGTTAAAGCCATGAATATTCTAGCCCAAACAATGTCTGATGACATCTTCCAGAAAGTGGCTGAATGCACTTCAGCCAAGGCCAATTGGGACTCTCTCAACCAAATGGTGGCTGGCTCTGTTGATGAAAGAAAACACAGAATATCAAATCTCATATCCCAGTATGAGAACTTCAAAAAGGAGGAAGCAGAATCTGTTGCAGACATGTACAACAGACTGAGCTCAATCATTAATGAGCTGAAGACTTTGGATAAGGACATCACCCTTACTGAAGTCAATGATAAAATCCTCATGTGCTTCCCAAGCTCATGGGATTCAAGGATCTGGCCAAACAAGGAGGACAGGAGCTTAAATGAGATTTCCACAGAATCTCTACTTGGAAAGCTCTAATCTTATGAGCAGCTGATAAAGTCCAGAGAAGCAGCTGAACAAAGGACTCCTCCACCAGCAAGAAAGGATCCGAACTTGGCATTAAAGGCTGCTGAAGAAACTGAAGCTTCAACAGTAAATGAAGAACTGATGAGTCTCTTTGCCAAGAGATTTTACAAAATGACAAGAAGGGATTTCAGAAGAAAATTATCCAGGCATGATGATAAGCCAAGGTATGATAAAACACCTACTAGATAAGTAGTATGTTTTGGCTACAGGAAACTTGGGTACATTATCTCAGAGTGTCCAGAGAATCAGAAGAAAGAAAGAAGAAAATAAAAGGACTCCAGAAGGCAACACGGCAGTAGGCCTTCTTCTAGCAAATACAAAAAAAAGGAGAAGAGTTTTGTAGTTGAAAACTGGAGTGACACTGAAGATGAATCCACATCTTCCATTTCCAGTGAAGAGTAAGAAGAGGCAAGGGCCAAGGAAGTCTGCCTCATGGCCATCAGTGCCTCCAGAAGTCAATCAGATGATGAAGAAGAATCTGATAATGAAGGAGCTTCAGAATCAAAAGCTGATCAAGTACTCTCAACTTTTGATTATAGTTCTGATACTTTCAAAACTGAGTTTAAAACCCTATGTATTGATCTAATTAACTCAGAAAAAGAAATTAAAATACTTAGGGAAAGACTTGCCAATCAAGAAAATCTAATTTCTGAAAACACTAAATTGAAAGATGAACTAACTCTAACCAATAAACAAATCATGTCTTTAAAAATAGAGCTATGTGAGGCCAAACAACTTGAGGAATCTCTCAATGGGAGAAGCCTTAAGCTGATGGACATCAAAAGCACAGTCAATGCCAGACTGAATGGCAAACTGGGCTTGGGTGCATCATCAAGTTTACCCCCAATACTCAAGAAAAACATATTATCCACACCAATAAAATTTGTGTATGAAAAGGGTAAAGAAAAGAAAGATAATAACAATCCCAATCAAACTGAAATTACACACAAAAATACGAAAGAAGACATGATAAGAAAAATCATAACCAGAATAATGTTCAGCAAATTTCATCAAACTCAGATAGATGAAATGTAGTCAGTTCGTCTAACTCAAGTTGACGAACTCTGAATGCAAATCTATATAATAATTATTCATCTTGCTGCGATCAATGAATTGTGTATGGTTCGTCGAGCAGAGATCGACGAACTTGAGTCACAGAAAATGAATATGTTTATTCTCTGAGCAGAGATCGACGATTTCATCCCATTTCATCAAACTCTGGTCGACGAACTTATAACTTTTCGTCGAACCCAGACAGACTTAATAAAAATCATAACTTTGATAGAAACTCTAATCAATCTAGAAGACCTTTTAATCCACTTACTAACTGGATAATTCCTCCCAGAAGATATCATCCCTTAGGACGTAAATCCCAACCTGAATTCTTAGTAATATCCAGTTTTTCTTATGTAAAGAAACAAGGACCCAAGGTAACCTGGATCAAGAACAACTAATTGTTTACTTTGCAGGTAAAGGGTTGTCCAGTTGTTAATCAAAAATATTATCTGGACAGTGGATGCTCCAAGCATATGACTGGCAGCAAGGACAACTTAAATAACTACAAGTCTAAGCTGGGACCAAAGATTATCTTTAGTGATTCAAATTGGGGTCAGTCAGAGGGCTTTAGAGAAGTAAAGATTGGAGCAGTCACTTTCAAAAAGGTGACATTTGTAAGTGGACTGAAGCATAATCTCATCTCCATAAGTCAACTATGTGATGAAGGTTATCAGATACACTTTAACTCAACATCTTGCACTATTTCTAATAAAGAAAAACAATCTGTTTTAATTAAAAATAGACAAGGTAACATATATATAGTAAATTTTCATTCTGCAAATTCAGATATTTGTTTACTTAACATTGTTAGCAATCAAAATGATCTTTGGCATAAAAGGCTAAGACATGTTAATATGAAAAACATTGTTAGGCTATCTAAAGACAACCATGTGAGAGGTTTGCCTTCTGGTCCCTATACGAAGGAAGGCCTCTGCAGGGCTTATCAACTAGGCAAGCAAACTAAATCTAGTTTTAAATCAGTTAATAAGAGTGATTCACCTACGATCTTGTACTTGCTGCACATGGACCTTTTTGGACCTATTGCTGTACAAAGCCTAGGAGGGAAATCTTATACCCTAGTTATTGTAGATGACTTCTCAAGATTCACTTGGGTGTTCTTTCTGAGATCTAAGTTAGATACATTCAAAGTTCTTACAGATTTTCTCAGGACCATACTGATTAAGTACTCTACTCATGTTGTATTGATTAGAAGTGATCATGGTACAGAGTTTGAGTCTCTTCTTATGCATGAGTTCTGTGAGAAGGAAGGTATCAGGCATTGCTTCTCAGCTCCTAGAACTCTTCAACAAAATGCGGTAGCTGAAAGGAAGAATAGAACCTTAATTGAAGTTGCAGGCGCATTACTTGCAGATGCTTACATGCCCCTATCCTTTTGGGCAGAGGCTGTAAGCACAGCAAACTATGTACTGAACATGAGTTTAATACATAAACTTAAGAATAAGACTCCCTATGAATTGCTCAAAGGAAAGAAACCTAAAATCACCTATTTTAAAGTATTTGGTTGCCTATGTTATATTCATAATTATAACGAGAAATATATTAGAAAGTTTGAAGCTAAGGCTGAAGAGGGAATTTTTTTAGGATATTCCCAAGTCAGCAAAGCTTATAGGGTGTTCAATAAATCATCTTTGAAAATTAAGGAATCAATACATGTAACTTTTGATGAGACTAACATGTCTTATAAGGAGAAAGAAATTTCTACCAATAGCACCTTGCAGGTACCTCACTTGTGTGAGAAATTGGGTGAGTTAAATCTTCCACAAGAGGTTATGCCACCTCCTCCTCCCCAAGCTGATGAAGACAGTGAAGAAGAACTTTTGGAAGAGGTTGAAATTCCTTCAACAGCAAACATTATTCCACAAGAGGAATTAACTCCACATATTGTTGTTGAACCAACTCCACCCATTGATCTTGTCACACTAAGGGATCACCCCAGATCTCAAGTGATTGGAGACTTAACAGTAGTTGTATAGACAAGGCATCAACTCAACCAATATGTGATGCATGCCTGTTTCCTCTCTCAAGTTGAGCCTCAATCCATAAAAGATGCTGAGCAAGATCCTCATTGGATCATTGTAATACAAGAGGAACTCAACCAATTTGAGAGATGTAGAGTTTGGGATTTAGTTCCAAGACCCAAAGAATACCTAGTCATTGGAACTAAATGGGTATATAGAAACAAGCTAGATGCCCAAGGTGTAATTGTGAGAAACAAGGCTAGACTTGTTGCTCAAGGTTATAGGCAAGAAGAAGGAATAGACTAAGACCAAACTTTTGCACCAGTTGAAAGGTTAGAAGCAATCAGAATATTTCTTGCTTATGCTGCCTACAAGAAGTTCAAAGTCTATCAGATGGATGTCAAGAGTGCCTTTCTGAATGGAGTACTTAAAGAAGAGGTTTATGTTGAACAACCTCCATGTTTTATCTCTCCAACCCATCCTTCATATGTATTTAGATTGCATAAAGCTCTTTATGGTTTAAAGCAAGCTCCAAGAGCTTGCTTTGAGACCCTAGCTAGCTTCCTGATAGATCATAAATTCACTAGAGGCATTGTAGATAAAACATTATTCACTAGGCACCATAAGGATCAAACGTTGTTAGTACAAATTTATGTGGATGACATTATATTTGGGTCTACTAATTCCAAACTATGCATGAGGTTCTCTGACCTCATGCATTCAAAGTTTGAAATGAGTAACATGGGTGAGCACTCCTACTTCCTTGGTCTCCAAGTGAAATAGCTACCTGATAGCATTTTCATATCCCAGGCTAAGTATGCTAAGGAACTTATTAAAAAGTTTGGGATGGCTGATGCCTCAGCAAAGAAAACACTTATGGCCACTAATGTTGTAATAGATTCTAATGCACATGGGAAACCTATAGATCAGAAATAATATAGGGGCATTGTTGGGTCCATACTATACCTTACAACAAGTAGACCTGACATAATGTTTGACACATGTATTTGTGCTAGTTTCCAAGTGAACCCTAAAAAATCTCATCTAGTTTTCCTAAAAAGAATTTTGAGATATATAAAGAGTTTCCCTATTCTAGGACTCTGGTATCCTACTGAGTCAGAATTTGATTTAACTGGATATTCAGATGCTGACTTTGCTAGATGCAGGGTGGACAGGAAAAGTACCTCAGGGACTTGCATGTTCCTTGGTATGAGATTAGTGTCTTAGTTTTGCAAGAAATAGTCATCTGTGTCTACATCAACTGCTGAAGCAGAATACATTGCAGTAGGCAGTTGCTGTTCCCAGATGTTGTGGATTCAAAACCAACTCCTGGATTATGGTTTCAACTTAAATAATTCCACTCTCTTATGTGATAACACAAGTGCTATATCCATAGCACAAAATCCAGTCCATCAATGTAGGACTAAGCATATAGACATTAGGCATCATTTCATTAGAGAGTCTGTAGACAAAAATAAAATTAAACTTGTCTATATCTACACTGATTTACAAAGAGCAGATATTTTCACCAAACCCCTGGATGAAAGAAATCACTTGTTCTTTATAAATCAGCTTGGAATGATAAATGAAGAAGCTTCAGTTTAATTTCTATCTGCAGTCGACAAATTTTTCAAAGTTCGTCGAACAGAGATCGACGAACATAAGAAACGTTCTAGAGATATTCATCGAACGGAGATTGACGAACTCTCTGTGAGTGAAGTTATTTTCGTCGAACGGAGATCGACGAATCTGCTTCAGATAAATTTCGTCAAACAGAGCTCGGCGAAATGTTTTCAAATCTTCAGACTAAGTTTGACGAATTTTTTAACAACAAAATATTTCATCGACCTCAGATCGAAGAATTCTTTTATTTTTCGTGGAACGGAGTTTGTCGATTCATATTCTGAAAAACCATATATCTAGGTTTTTCTTCGACCTCCGTCCCGCGCTTTCAGTTCCATTGCACTTGATCTCTCTTGTTTGTTGCAGGCACACTATGGAGATTCCAGCAAGCAGTCTTGCAGCAATGAAATTTGACACTGGATTTGATGTAGACTTCGAGTCAGTTCAAAACTCAGATCCAATCTTCCTGGACATCCTGAAATTTCTTGAGGATCATCAGTTGAAGAATCTGATGTCCTCTAGAATCAAGCTAGCCAGTGTAGAGATCAGGGAATGGGTCTACACTTCCTCCACAACAGATGAAGACATCATGACAGGCATAATATCGGGTAATGCAGTCTCTCTTACCCTCGCCATCCTAACTGAGATTTTTGGATTAACTAATGGTGAAGCAGAGTTGGAATTTGATAATGAAGAATTTGATGAAATGTTAAATAAGATGGATTATTCTGCAGCAACCCCCAACAAGCTACTAAAGAAACATCTATCTGCTGAGTATAAGTCTCTAGCAGATATTGTCGGGAAAGTACTGTTGGGCAAGTACATAGCCCATGACTATATCACTAGACATCAATTCCTAGTGATGTGTGATGTGGTAAATAACAAGCATGTGAACTAGGCTATGACTATGTTTGAAATGATCAAGAAAAAGAACACCAAAAAGGAGGTGTGTTTTGGAAGAATTCTGGGACTCTTCCTTTAGGAAAAGGCTGCTGAATCCCTAGTCACTCCGACCATATTCATTAATGCCTCAAAGAGGCTCGCCTGTGTCCTCTTTGGCAGGTGGGAGAGGACCATCACCAAGCCATCCAAGGCTTCTTCCTCTACCTCCAGGCCTTCTAGGAGTACAAGGGCTACTCCAGCCACTCCCCACCCTACTGAGGATGTCCTTACACCACCTCCACCACCTCCAGTCATCCAAAGCCATCCTCAGATGGTACACCAACTCCCCTCCACAGTTCAAACCATAGTCCACACTCCTACACCTCATAGCAACATGCTACACCAACTCCATCACAACTTGGTACACCCCTCTTATATCCACTACCACCACATTTGGCTGATATTCCCCTTTCCAATATGTCATCCCTACCATCATTCAATCTACTCTCATCCCCCCTTCATACTCCTTCTTCCCCAAATGAACTTATGTAAGACTCTATACCTCCTCCTCCACCATCATCTCCCATCCCCCATTCTGTCCCCAATGAGACATCTCTTGCATTCCTGCAATTAGACCCCTCCATCATTCCATCTCTTGTAGCACTTCTCACTTCCCTCCTCAAGATACTCATAATAGAGGCTATTTCCCCTTTTGCTACCTCCATCTCTTCCCTTATTTTTCAAATCTTTGCTCTCTCCATCCCTCCTTATTCAGTCAGGGGCCTAGCTCCAGTATCTACTGAAACCAGGCAGGGGGAGATACTCTGTGAAGAAGAAGCAGCAGCAGCAGCAGTAGTAGCAGAAGAAGTAATAGCTGATGCAGCAGAAGCAAAAGCAGATGCAGCAACAGCTGATGATTTAATTGATTTACTTAGGTGGCGTTTGGTTGGGCTTTTTGCCTACGTTGCGTTTGAAACGCACCGGCATTTTATGCATAATCTATGTTTGGCGTTGCTGTTTCAAGAACCGCCGTTTATAAAAATTCGCGGCTTCCTCTTGATCACGAACCGCAACAAATTATTGTGTTCGGCCGCAACCTTTGCTTTCTTCTGCCGCAACCCTAGAGCTCGAGCGGAGCGCGAAGAGGAGGAGAGCTCGAGATCCTGACGATGAGCGGCTTCTTCCCCGACAAAGAGCCGGTTTCTTCCCCGACGACGAGCCGGTTTCTTCCCCAACGACGAGCCGGCTTCTTCCCCGACACATCCGACGCCTTATTCCCCGATGACAAGATGGCTTCTTCCCCGACGACGACGACCGACTCTTTCCCGCACGACTCCAGAAATTTCTCCACCGACCCGAGCAGGTATACTCCTTCTCCTCCTTTTCAATTTTAGGTTTTTTCATTTTTTTTTTCCAGATTTGGCTTTTGAGTCTTCCTCCATGTGTGTGCTTGTTGTGTTGTGATGTGTATGTGTTTGTGCTCTTTGTGTGTGTTGCAGATTTTGGGTTGTATGTGTGTTACATATTTTGTGTTTGTGCTCTTTGTTGTGTGTGTGTTGCATATTTTGTGTGTGTGTGCTTCCAGATTTTGGGAAGTATGTGTGTGTGTTGCAGATTTTGTGTGCTTCCAGATTTTGCTATATGTGTATGTGTGCGTTTGTGTATGTGTGTGTTTGTGTATGTGTGTGTGTGTTTGTGTGTGTGTGTTGTGTTGTATGTGTGTGTGTGTTTGTTTTTTGTGTGTGTGTGTTGTGTGTTTGTTGTATGTGTGTGTTATGTGTGTGTGTGTTGTATGTGTGTGTGTGTGAAATATTTGTATGTGTGTGTGTTTGTTTTGTGTGTTTGCTATATGTGTGTGTGTGTGTGTTTGTTTGGAATAAATATATTTGTGTGTTATGTGTGTGTGTGTTGTATGTGTGTGTGTGTGTGTGTGAAATATTGGTATGTGTGTGTGTTTGTTTTGTGTGTTTGCTATATGTGTGTGTGTGTGTGTGTGTGTGTGTGTTTGTTTGGAATAAATATATTTGTGTGTTATGTGTGTATATGTTGTATGCGTGTGTGTGTGTGTGTGAAATATTTGTATGTGTGTGTGTGTGAAATATTTGTATGTGTGTGTGTGAAATATTTGTATGTGTGTGTGAAATATTTGTATGTGTGTGTTAGTGTGTGTGTTGTGTGTATATGTGTGTGTGTGTTTGTGTGTGTGTGTTGTGTTGTATGTGTGTGTGTGTGTGTGTGTGTGTTGTGTTTATGTGTGTGTGTTTGTGTATGTGTATGTTGTTATGTGTGTGTGTATGTTATATGTGTGTGTGTGTGTGTTGTTATGTGTGTGTGTATGTTATATATGTATGTGTGTGTATATATTTGTGTGTGAGTATGTTATATATCTGTGTGTGTGTGTGTGTGTGTGTGTGTGTCTGTGTGTGTGTTGTTATGTGTGTGTGTATGTTATATGTGTATGTGTGTGTGTGTTTTTTATTTGTGTGTGAGTATGTTATATGTGTGTGTGTGTATGTGTGTGTTGTTATGTGTGTGTGTGTTGTTCTATGTATGCGTCTATTTTCATTAAAAATTAACTTATTTTATTTTCTAAAGATGGGAAAATCAAAAGATGGTGGTGTGGCCGCATTTTGGGACAATACAAATATCATGCTTTTTTGTGACATATGTATTAAGGAGATTGAACTTGGGAATCGACCAACCACACATTTTAATAAAGAAGGTTAGAACAACGTTATGAATAATTTTGAGGAGCTTACTACAAAACAGTACGACAAACTCCAATTAAAAACTAAATGGGATCATTTGAAGAAGGAGTGGAAATTATGGACAGAGTTAAAACGTGGTGACACCAGTTTGGGTTGGAATGCTTCAAGGAAAACTATAGACGCTTCGGATGAGTGGTGTGACGAAAGATTGAAGGTACTCATTTTCCATAACTTCTTTTTTAACATTTGTTTTATAGAAACAGTAGCTAACTTGAAATATTTGTATTTTGTAGGTTGTCCCGGCGGCCAAAACATTTCGTTACTCAGGAATGCATCCAGACCTGGAGGAGAAATTACATATGATGTTCAGCTCTGTTGTCGCCACAGGACATCATGCTTGCACCCCAAGAACCATTAACGAGATCCCCGAGTCAGTTGACGAAAGAGGAATGTCAGAAGGTGAGCCAGAGGACATTGATGTCATTGGTGATCTAGCGACACGTGATAACGCAGCTACGTCAGCACCTGTCAAGAAGCGGAAAAAAAGGGAAAAACAATGTTGTTACTTCCGTGTTAGAAGACTTGGCGGAGTCTTCTAAAACCATTAGTTGATGCATCCAGGAGGCACCAAAAAAAACTACTTCCGAGTTTAGCACCCGACAGGCAATAGACAAATTGGCTACGTACCAGGAAGTACAGTCTGATGAAGAGTTCCATGATTTTGCAATCACGTATTTCATGGACAAAAATCATAGGGAGACCTTTTTGTGCTTACCAGAAGGGATGAACGTAAAGTTGCTACGTAATCGCTTCCTCCGTGCGGGGTAGTGGAGACCATTGTGTTCTCTTCTGATATATTTCCCGCCATCAGATTCTGTTTTTTTTTTATGTTATAGTGGAGACTATTATGTGGTGGACAAAATAATGTTTATGATGTGTGTTTTTTTGATAAATGATGTTGACATTATTATGCTTATGATGTTGTGAAGTTTATTTCTCATAGTAAGTGTTGATAATTTATTTCTCATACAGAATATATCTAGCGATGAATCTGAAAATTCGACTGAAGGGCAGGAGATTACCAGAGGAAATTATGTGCTTGCCCATCATCAGAATGTGGTTGCAGCTGTATCTTTGGTGACCGAGTATACTTCCATGATGCTTTGTCTGGTACCACGCATGACTTCAAAGCAAACAGGCGAGAAATGGGTGGTAGAGCTACTATGCGGGTCACGGGTGAGGTTTCATGACTCTTCATGATGAGTCAAGAAATTTTTATGGACTTATTGCATGCTCTGGAAGAGAAGTGTGGATTTCGGGGAACAAGAAGGACTGCATCCCGGGAAATCCTGGCGCTGACAATATACGTATTATCGCACAATGAATTAATGGGAAAAACAATTGAGCGCTTTCAACATTCAACGGAGACAGCTAGCCGATTTTTTTCTCGAGGTCTTCGTGCTTTGCTGAAGTTAGCGAAAGAAGTGATTCAGCCATCAGATAGATCTTTCAGCAGTACTCCCCCAGAGATTACGTATGACAGACGTTACATGCCATTTTTTAAAGATTGCATCGGAGCAATTGATGGGACACATGTTCACGCGTGCATACCAGTTGGAAGTCAGGTACCTATATTGGGATACATGGCAGTCCAACCCAAAATGTCATGGCTGCTTGTGATTTCAATATGTGCTTCACTTTCATTATGCCGGGTTGGGAGGGATCAGCGCACGATAGCCGTATTTTCAATTTTGCGATAAGTGATACACGATACACCTTCACGCATCCACCTCTAGGTAACTATGTAAAATTTTGTTATATTATATATAAAATAATTGTCCCTAAATATTATTAAATAATTTTCAGGAAAATATTACTTGGTAGATTCTGGTTATCCTCTGCAAAGAGGATACCTGAAACCGTATCAAGATACGCGCTATCATCTGCCAGACTTTGCTCGTGGTGGTCGTCGAGCCGAAGGAGACCGAGAGATTTTCAATCACGCACACTCATCACTAAGAAGTGTGATAGAACGATCTTTTGGTGTTTGGAAAAAGAAATGGGCCATACTTCTGGTTACAATTTGGTATCAGACTTCTGGTTACGTTCAGGCTTAAATGAATTCGTGGGCGAATTCTTTTAAGGGGTGGTGAGCACATGTGTGCGTCATCGTTATAACATCAAAAAGAACCCATGAATGTCCACTTAGGAATGAAAATACACTTGTTTGGTGGAACCTGAGTGTTCCAATGATTGCTTTTAGCAATTTGTATCAGACTTCTGGTTACGGTCAGGCTTAAATGCATTCCAGCTATAACGCCCCGAAAATTATGTGCGAGTCGGTCGCGAAAAGGGGTTTTGGTGCTTTTAGGGTACACGGCCTAGGACACGGGCGTGTCCTGACGGTCGTGTCCGACAACACGGGCGTGTCGAGGACACGGGCGTGTGCCAACCCATGTCCCACCCATGTCCTGATGGGTCGTGTCCGTTGCCGTGGCGGTTACGCGTGACACGCCCCCGAACACGGGCGTGTCGAGGAACCCGACACGGGCGTGTCAGGTCAGACACGGGCGTGTAGTGGCCCGTGTGTATTTCTAAGTTCGACGATCGTGCCTGGATCAAGGCACACACCCTTGGACACGGCCATGTGCCAAGCCGTGTTCGGACCAGGTCTCGAGAATTTTGTGCAGATCCGAGCCGTTCGTTTTCTTTAATTTAGATCCGATGGCTCAGATGAGTCCCTGCTCTATTTAGGCCGGGAATAGGAGGTTAATTCCCCATTTTCTCTCCAACATTCTCCTCTTCCAAAGTGAGAGAGAAGAGGAAGAAGAAGGAGGTTTCCGGCCGCCGGCAGAGCATCGGAGCACCGTTTCGACATCGGAGAGCGGATCCGTGGAGGGAAGGTCATTGCGAAGAGTTCTAACCGCGTAGTTTTTTCCATGGTGCCAAACGGACCACAAGGGTAACGATTCTCAACTTGAGCATTTGAAGCTCTTTCTTTTGCATAGGGAACCCCGCTCCCGCGAGTGTGCGGCGAGTGCGTGGTGTTCCTTGGGGTTGATGTGAATAGTCCCCCTTGTGTTGCATATAGAGCCCGGAATCGTAAGTACGGGCATAGGCATTGTGTGTGAAGCCTACCCGGACGTGTTTTGTCTGGATCGGTGATGTTGCATTTGTTGTGGTTTTGCCAGAGAAGACTCCGTGCTTTGGGTTTTTCGGGATTCTACGCGGTAGATTGCAGTAGGGATCCTTGGAGGTTAGCTTCAAGGTGCACCCGGAAAACTGAGCGGAAACGTGTTCTGCTAACTTGGCGGTCTGGGAACCGGCCTTGATCATAACTGGGTTATGAGATTGTTTTGGAAAATTTGGGATCCGAGAGAAGCTGGGCCCGTGCATAGGACTTAAATTGGACATACGACATGAGCAACGGGCAAGTGGAATTGGACCTAGGCTATGTGGTTCGGTGCGAGAGACCCGAAGACGGGGACTGGCCGTTGGCATAGTCGGAGCCTTAGACGGTGGTCAGAAAGGCTAAATGCTCACATGTTGTTGCCATCTTGGGGGTGGTGGTGAATGCACTGATGGGTCAGGGTTCACCATGAATGTGCCCTGAGTGCACGGGGTGTTTGGTCGTGCGAGCCTACACCTATGGCGAATTATAAATGCGCTATATATATATTTTTGGGCTAATGTTATGCAGGGAAAGAGCATCGCCGTCCCGAGTAAGGGGCGGGGTCGTTATAATTTGGTCGGCTTTAGCTGACCGTTGCTTTATTTGCCACCGTGTGGTGGTATGTGCTTGCAGGTGCTGCGGAGCCGAGCGCCAAATAGCGGGCTGGAGCTCATGTTGCTGTGCTGGCCCTAGAAGGCCGTAGAATAGATATCTTTATATTTATCATGTGTGGCCGGCCTGCGAGCCGATGTATGTAAATCACTCTTTATTAAGTGAATATTTGTAAGGCCATAAGGCCATGTACCCGTTTCTGTGTATTTGGGGTTTCATTCCTGTTTTTGGTAGCAGTGGACATTCATATTGATGGATTTAATTTTGGGTTCTTTCAACTTTAAAAACTTCCGCTAGAATGCTCTGTGATTAGGACGAGTAGTCTTAATTGGTTGGTTTGATTATTCATTTAGTAACCCTTCCGACTGTCTGTGGTATATGGCGTCGGGTTCCAGCTGGACCTTCTGTTACATGTCATGCGACGGATGGGGGTGTTACAATTTGGTGTCAGACTTCTGGTTACGGTCATGCTTAAATGAATTCGTGGGCGAATTCTTTTAAGGGGTGGTGAGCACATGTGTGCGTCATCGTTATAACATCAAAAAGAACCCATGAATGTCCACTTAGGAATGAAAAATATACTTTTTTGGTGGAACCTGAGTGTTCCAATGATTGCTTTTAGCAATTTGTTTGTCGTCTAATCGTGTGTCTTTGATACTATAGGCAGCTGGGAGCGATGCTGGTCAGTCAGAGCGTCTGTAATCAGCGGAAAGTTGTGCACCAAGGGACGTGCCTGCTACACCTCCTTCAGCGGAAACCATGGGGATGGTGGCTGAGGCAATGTTCGCAATGATAAATTCCCAACCTGCAGGGCAAATGCATCGCACACCTCCTGCGAATGAGCAAGAACCGGTTAGGGCGGCAGAGCCGAGAGTGGTGGAACGCGCAGCAGTTGAGTTAGTAGAGCCGAGGAGAACTACGGAGAGGCAGCTAAAGCATGTGATGGGCTTTAATCCTCCGAGGTTTAATGGGGTTGGAACGCCAACTCAAGCTGAGGACTGGCTCTCTTCCATAAAGAGGGTGTTGACGGCCACAATGACTGAGGAGTGGCAGAAGACCACCATAGCGACTTTTCTTTTGGAGGGTGAAGCGAGGCTGTGGTGGGACGAGATGCAGTTTCATCTTCTAGTTGGAAGGCAACTTGCGGATGTGCCGATGGAGGAATTTTCAAGATTGTTCCTAGCCAGATTTGTACCCTCTGCTCAGAAGTTGGAGTTGGAGAATCAATTTCTTGGGTTGACTCAGGGATCCAGAAGCGTGGACGAATATCTGCATGAGTTCACACGGTTGGGTCGTTATGCTGGTGTTATGTTTACAGAAGAAGAGAGGAAGACCAACCGATTCTATGAGGGTCTTCACGGCGATTTACAGTTACTCCTTGCTGGGCCTAAGGCGCAGGGCTTCCTAGCCTTGGTCAATTCGGCCCGATCGTTGGAAAAGGTTGCGAAGAAAGTTCAAGAGAAGAAGGACCCAGGAGAAAGGAAGACCGAGTTCAAGGTGCCACATAATAAGACAGCTTTCCGCAGGTGGAACAAGAAGCGGAGGACTTCGTACTCAGCCCCTTCGGCTGATGTGTAAGGGGCAACTACAAGTCGAGTCCCCGGAGCTTGCTACAACTGCGGGAAGACATGGCATTTTGCTCGGGAGTGTTGGAGCGGACGTTCAAAGTCCGAGAGGAGACCTGGAGCAACTTATGAGGAGAAAGGGAAGGCGGTGGAGTCAACCGCATCCCATCATGCTCCAGCCCAGCCTAGAGTCTACAACCTTGGTCTGCAGGAGGTCATAAAGCAAACGGACGTGGTGACAGGTATGAGTTAAATTACAGTGGTTTTAACTTTTATAGTTGTTACCTTTGTATTTGTTAGCTTACGTTTGCCAGTGCTAGGCTTTGTGTTAATTTTTGGGTTTCCGGCAAGAGCCCTTTTTGATACAGGAGCATCACATTCCTTCTTGTCTGAAAAATTCGTATCGCGCATCGGAGTTCCATTCTGGATGGAAGAAAACAAGTTGGATGTGTTGTTGCCTAATGGGTGCTCCATGCGTGCGGATAGGATTTGTGTTGTGAAGATTCGAATTGGAGATCGGGAGTTTGATTTGCGGGCGTTGATTCTACCATTGATGGAGTTCGACGTAATTTTCGGTATGGATTGGCTCTCGGAGCAAAGTGCATGTATTGATTGCAGCCGTAAAGAAGTCAAGTTGGGTCTGGACACTGATCGAGAGACTACTTTTGCGGGCATGAAGGGGTCAGGGAAAGTTCTGGTGCCAGCCCTTCAGATGTTCAAGGTAGTTCGGTCTGGGGCAGAACTATATGTCACTCTAGTGCAAACTTCGACGCCTAAGCCTAGTTTGGACAGCATCCCAGTTGTGTCCGAGTATCCTGATGTGTTTCCAGAAGATCTCCCAGGAGCCCCTCCTCAGTGGGAGATAGACCTTACTATAGAGCTGATACCGGGTGCCAAACCGGTGTCACGCTCCCCCTATCGGATAGCCCCAGGAGAAATGGCAGAATTGAAGGTGCAACTACAGGAGTTGCTAGAGCAAGGTTATGTGCGTCCAAGTTCGTCGCCTTGGAGCGCAGCAGTACTCTTTGTTAAGAAGAAAGATGGGAGCTTGCGGCTTTGTATCGATTACCGGGAATTGAACAAGCTTACGGAGAAGAATAAGTATGCTATTCCCAGGATTGACAATTTGTTTGATCAGTTGGTTGGGTCAACTGTATATTCGAAGTTAGATCTGAAGTCCGGTTACTATCAGTTGAGGATAAAGGAGAGCGACATCCCAAAGACAGCATTCAGTACGCGGTTTGGGCATTACGAGTTCACGGTCATGCCATTTGGGTTGACAAATGCGCCATCCGTGTTTATGGATCTGATGAATAGGACGTTCAGAGAATACCTGGATCATTTCGTGATAGTATTCATCGATGATATTCTAGTGTATTCGCGGTGCGAGGAGGACCACTACAAGCATTTACACATGGTGTTGGAGACATTGAGGAAAAGTCAGTTATATGCAAAGTTCTCCAAGTGTGAATTCTGGTTATCCTCGATAGCGTTCCTTGGTCATGTTGTCAGTGGAGAAGGAATAGCTGTGGATCCGGCGAAGATAGCGGCGATACGGGAGTGGCCTACTTTGACTACGTGGCAGAAGTCCGGAGTTTTCTGGGCTTGCTGGCTACTACAGGCGCTTCGTAGAGAACTTCTCGCGGATAGCACTACCACTCACGACGTTGACAAGAAAGGATCAGAAGTTTGTGTGGTCTCCGGAGTGCGAACAGGCTTTTGAAGAGTTAAAGAGGCGGTTAACCACGACGCCTATTTTATGTTCGCCAAGTGGAACCGAAGGGTTTGAGATTTATAGTGATGCTTCGGGCAGTGGTTTGGGCTGTATCCTGCTACAGCATGGGAGAGTGATAGCTTATGGTTCACGACAACTAAAGGTTCACGAGAGGAATTATCCGGTCCATGACTTAGAGTTAGCCGCCGTGATATTTGCTCTAAAGCTTGGAGGCACTATCTGTACGGTGTGAAGGTCGATATTTACACCGATCATAAGAGTTTGAAGTACCTGTTGGACCAAAGGATTTGAAATGAGGCAGCGGAGTGGATGGAGTTCTTAGGGTACTACCCTTCAAGATACACTATGTGCCTAGAAAGGGAAATGCAGTGGCGGATGCGTTGAGTCGTAAGATTCCCGCACAAGCCAATTGGTTATCGGTACATGATGAGAGATTGGTCCAAGAGTTGGAGGCATTGGAGATATCTTGTGTCGATAAGCAGTCTAGTGCCGAGGCGAAACTATTTTGGACAGAGGTTGTTGGGTACATTGGTCAAATGTACCTGATTTGAAGAAGCCTCACCTAACTCAATGATATACATCATAGTGTATTTGATGTTTGTTTGAGTTACTTATGCAGGTTAGGAATACACTGGACTGAAGCTAAAAATTCTAAGTCCATGTGTCGACACCCAGAGGGAAAGTGTCGACACTTGAGAAAGCTTGTGTCGACACCCAGACAAGCAGTGTCGACACTTGGAGTCATTGTGTCGACACCTGGGAAGAAGAGTCGACACCAGTCAGAAAGTGTCGACACTTGGAGCTGTGTCGACACTCAGTGTAGAAGAATGCAGAAAAGCTGTGTCGACACTTAGCAGAAGTGTCGACACCTAGAAGAGCTGAGTCAACACCAGAAAGTGTCGACACTTGAAGTAAGTGTCGACACTCAGCAAAAGTCTGCAGAATCTAAGTACAAGTGTCGACACTCAACACAATGTGTCGACACTATGCAGAAGAGTCAGCACTTGAAAGTAAGTGTCGACACCCAGCACAATGTGTCGACACTTAGCTAAAGACTCAGTATTTGAAGAATGTGTCGACACTCAGCACAATGTGTCGACACACAACCAGAAGAGTCAACACTTGAAGAAAGTGTCGACACTCAGCACAATGTGTCGACACTTAGTTGAAGACTCTACACTTGAAGAAAGTGTCGACACAAGGAGCTGTGTCGACACTTAGCAGAGAACAGAAAGTTTACAAAATATTCTAAGTACAAGTGTCGACACTAAGGGAATGTGTCGACACTCAGCTGAAGGAACAAATTGAAGACTTGTGTCGACACCAAGAAGCAGTGTCGACACTTGACAGTTTCAACACATGAAGATGTGTCGACACAAAGGAGATGTGTCGACACTTAGAAGAATACAGTTAAAGAATGAAGTACAAGTACTTGTGTCGACACTCAATTTCAGTGTCGACACATGCAGAATATCTGTGTCGAGACATACAAGGAATTGTGTCGACACCTTGTAGACTTGTGTCGACACTTACACAACATGTGTCGACACTTGGCTATAAGTGTCGACACTTAAGAACAGAAAGTCTCGACACTATCTGACAGTTAGAGAATTTCAAGAAGTGACTGGTTGACATGACAGCTGCCGATCCAGCCGGTCTACATCAACTGTCAGAGAAGTCAGAAGTCTGTTATGAACCGGACCAGCCGGTTACCATGAAGGAAGCCTATAAATAGGCACCCATAGTTTACAGAAAGAGATAGAAGGTTTGTTCAATAATCATTACATGTTGTGAGAATATTTGAAGTGGTTGATCAGATTAATTCAAGAAGTGATACATGAGGATCAACACAAGAAGATCAGGCAGTCCAACTGCAGATCTAAGAAGTTGGAGAGAGAGAGCTCCAACCAAGATTCAGTCTTTGGAACTAAGGCTGAGAAGAAGAATTCAGAGTCATCTGGATTTCAAGAAGCAGAAGATTCAGAGACTAATTCAGTTCTACTCAAGAAGCTTTGAAGAAAGCTAAGTCAGTTTGGATCAAGCTGAGTTCTTCCAAGAACTCTTCAAGAACTCTCAAACTCCTCTCATCTTTTCTGAGTTGTAGAGTTAGCATTTGTATTTCTATTTTAACTTGTAAGATCCATTGGATCTGAGTGATTGTAAGCCTATTTTATAAAGGCTGAGGGTAGGGCTTGTTGCCTGAGTGTAGGAGTTGAAGAACTCTGAGTGTAGGCCTTAATTGGCTGAGTGTAGGCCTGGGTGGCTGAGTGTAGCCTTTTGGCTGAGTGTAAGGCTTTGGGCCTGAGGTAGGAACCTAGTTTGGGTTCTGAGTTAGTGGAGAAGTTTGGCCAAATCTAGTACACTGCTAGATAGGCGAAGGGGAAAGTGGATGTACCCAAAGATTGGGGAACCACTATAAAATTAGTGTGTCTTCTGTGCTGTGCTGTGCTGTGAATTGACTGTTTGATTTCTGTAATTGCTGTTAGCTGTAGTAATCTGTGAAATAACTGTTGTGCTGCCAACAAAGTTTTTAAAAGGTTTAGGTCACCTATTCACCCCCCCCCCTCTAGGTGTTTAGGTACCATATCTTTCAAGTGGTATCAGAGCCAGGTCCTCAAAAAGGACTAACTGTCTGAGGAGATCCAGTTTGGCAGATTCAGTATAAGTGAGGAAACAGTTTCAAGAAATCAAGAACATGGGGTCTTCAGAGAATCACAAGGAATTGGGTTCAATGAAACTACCCATATGCAGAAAGAGATTTTTGAATCTGGAAAGAAAGGGTAAGGCTGTTCATGGAGGCCTCTGACCCAGTAGGATCTACATCACAGTCAAGGAAGGGCCTTATGTGCCCATGAAGATTTCAGTCTTGGATGCTACACAGAGGACTCCAAAGGATTTTCTGAGATGACCAAGGATGAGATTGTCCTAGCTACAATGGACAAAAGGGCACAAAACATCAATAGTTAGTGCAATTGATGATGCAACCTTCCAGAACCTTATTCACTGTAAAACAGCAAAAGAAATGTGGATACCCTCATTGTCTCATGGAAGGTTCTGAAGAAGTAAGACAAGATAGGAAATCTTTGCTTAATCAAGAATATGAGAGCTTTAGGCAAGGAAGAGGAGATAGCATCACTGAATGCTACAAGAAGTTTTACAGAATTGTTAATGAACTCATGTCATATGGAAGAGAGTTCACAAACTATGAATTGAATGATAAGTTCTTAAGGTCCCTACCAAGATTGGGACACTAAGATCTGTGCCATCAGAGAAATGGCAAAGTTGGGAGAAATTCCTCCTCCCACACTGTTTGGCAAGTTGTTATCTTATGAGATGCAATTGTCAGTAAGAAAAGAGGAGGAAAGTCAACAAGGACTGAACACAGGGAAAGGACTGTTGCCTTTAAGTCAGAAGTACCTAGAAAGAACAGGACTAAGTCATCAACTCCTCCTCCAGAGGTAGTTGAATCAGAATCTGAAGAGTCTGTTAGCACTAAATCTACAAGCAGTGAAAGTGATGAAGATTTTGCTGCATTTCACCAGACATTTTCAGAAATTCCTTAAGAAGAAACAGTGGAGGTCCAGACCTTCATATTCCAAAGGAAAGAAGTCCAGTATCAGGAGAAGAAGCCTTCAAAGAAGGACAAGAAAAGGACAAAGACTAGCAAGCAACTGGTCTAAGATTGTGTGTTACTGCTGCAATAGACAGGGTCATGTAATTGCAGATTGTCCTGAAAGAAGGAAAGAATCCAGTGACAAAAAGAAACTCACTTCAAAGGAAAGAAGGAGAAGTCCTTTGTTGCAAAGAATGAGAAGACTCTTTCAGACATTTCTTCTTCAGACACTGAGACAGATGCTGAAGCCTACATAGGGCTATTTGCTGAAGAAGAAGAAGAGTTTATGCAGATCATGGAATCTATCTATGAGCAAGAAGACTGCCAGTGCCAAGGACTGATGGCTTTGACTGAAAGTACCAAAAACCTGGAGCAGCCAGGACCCAGTCAGGTACAAGGTTTAACTCAAAGTTCTGATTCCAGTTCTAGTTCAGAGTCAGATTCATCTTCATCAAGTGATGGAAGTGTTTCTGAATCTGAGGGAGATATTCATCAGCTCTTAGATGAATATAAGGTACTGTTGCAAGCCTATAAGAAAAGCAAGATCCTAGCCAAAAGTCAGGCAAAGGAGATTGCTGATCTCAAGGCAGCTGCAACAGATTTTGAAAAGAATTATGATCAAAAACTAATGAGGTAGCCAGGCTGAAACACATTACTGTGATTCAGATGGGAACTATCACATTTAAGAATGATCAAATTAAGAAACTGGAGATTAATCTTCAGAAGGAGAAAGAGCTAGTAGCTAGGTTTTCAAAACCTAAATCAGTGCTACCCTTGATTGATGATTTTGTTCATCATAAAGGAAAGACTGGACTGGGTTTTGTTAATCCAGCTAGGACTGTTCAGGATCAGTCCAAGTCCAAGGGCAAAGCCCCAACATTCAACAAGACTGCTGTAGTTAAGACAGCTAAGTCTGTACCTAAGCAAAGGTACAACAAATTTGAATGTTGGTGCTGTGGCAAGGTTGGCCACTTTGCTTTGGATTGTTGGCACAATGCCAGTGCCAAGTTGAGTAGCAAGTTACCTGTTGGAAAGACAGCAGGTAGCTATGTCAAATTGCAAACTAACAATCACCAAGGACCCAAGTTTACTTTGGGTTCTAAGGTTCATTATTTGTTTTGCAGGTGAATCCAAGTGGCCATACCCCTACATGGTACTTGGATAGTGGATGTTCCAGACACATGACTGGAACTAGGGGACTACTGAAGGACTACATCCCAATCAAAAATGGTCCAAAGGTGACCTTTGGTGGTTCTGAAAAAGGAATCATCAAAGGGTTTGGTAACATTTCTTCTAACCTTGTTACCATTACTCAAGTGGCTTATGTTAAAGGTTTGAAACACAACCTCATTAGTATAAGTCAATTAAGTGATGTAGGGTATGACATCTCATTTGTTAAAAATGGTTGTCATATCAAGAGGTCAAGTGATCAAGAGATCATTTTGACAGGATATAGAAAGAGAAATGTCTACTGCTTAGACATTATGGTTGAGAACAATAGTTCTCCAGTTTGTCTTGTAGCTGATGAGACAGTCTCTCAATGTGTCAAATGGCACAAGAGCTTGCTCATCTTAATTACAAGACTATTGGCAAACTCTTTAGTAAAGAGTTAGTGAGGAATGGTCCTCAAGTTAAGTGTGTCAAAGATGGCATTTGCTCAGCTTGTCAAAAGGGCAAGCAGACTAAATCCACCTTTAGAAGCTTAGACAACAAAGATGCTGTGAGGTGTTTATACCTCTTGCATATGGATCTATTTGGTCCAATGCCAGTTCACAGCTTAGGTAGGAAGGTCTACACCTTTGTAGTTGTTGATGACTACTCAAGGTTTTCCTGGGTGTTCTTCTTAAAGCAGAAATCTGAAACACCTAGTGTCTTCTATAGTTTTGTTAAGCAAATTCAGAATGAATTGAACTGTACAGTGGTCAAAATTAGAAGTGACCATGGTACAGAGTTTCAGTCTGAAAGCATGACAAAGCTGTGAAGACTATGGATATTTCAAGAATTCTCTTCACCTAGAACACCTCAGCAAAATGGCATTGCTGAAAGGAAAAATAGACCTTGATAGAGGCTGGTAGAACCCTATTAAGTGATTCATCACTGCCAGAATATTTCTGGGCTGAAGCAGTTAACACTGCATGCCATGTGATAAATAGGGCTACCATCACTAAAAGGTTAAACAAGACCCCTATGAAGTAGTGAAAGGCAGGAACCAAATCTATCCTATTTTAGGATCTTTTGGTTGTAAATGCTTCATACTTAACAATGGGAAGTCTTACTTAACTAAGTTTGCTGCCAGTCCCAAGAGGGAGTGTTTGTTGGGTACAGCAATAATAGTAAGGCTTATAGAGTCTACAACTTGACCACACAAGTTGTAGAGGAGTCTGTGCATGTAGTTTTTGATGAAACACAACTAATTAACAATGAGTTGTCTAGTAGTGTGTGCAGCCCTACAGGTCTTACTAAGAAGATGGACAAGCTAACCATAGAAGATGTACCTGCTGCAAGACAGCAAGTAGAAGAAGATGGCTTATGTCCAGGGGGAGAACTACATGTACAGAGAGCTGAAGAAGTACAAGGAACTCAGCTTGATGAAGATGCTGAAGAAGTTCAACCAGAAGTAAGGATGCCTCCAGCCAACAGGCATCTAAGAGATCATCCAGTAGAGCTGATCATTGGAGATCCAAGACAAGGTGTTCAGACAAGGAGCAGAAATCAGAATGCTGTAGTATATTCAAGTTTTCTGTCTCAAATAGAACCAAAGAAATTTGAAGAAGCTATACAGATCCACAGTGGACTGAAGCAATGCAGGAGGAGCTTAATCAGTTCAAAAGATGCAAGGTTTGGGATCTGGTTCCTAAGCCAAAGATCACAATGTGATAGGAACAAAGTGGATCTACAGGAACAAGTTAGATGAACAAGGTGTCATCATTAAGAATAAGCAAGACTGGTTGCAAAAGGATATAGGCAAGAAGAAGGTATTGATTTTGATCAAACCTTTGCTCCAGTAGCCAGACTGGAAGCCATAAGGATGTTCTTGGCCTATGCAACCTACCAAGGATTCAAAGTATACCAAATGGATGTGAAGTCAGCATTCCTTAATGGTAATTTAAAGAAGAAGTATATGTGGAGCAGCCTTCAGGTTTTGTTGATCCTACTCTTCCACATTATGTCTATAGACTTAGAAAGCATTGTATGGGTTAAAGCAAGCTCCTAGAGCTTGGTATGAAACCCTATCTAGTTTCCTCATTGAGAACAAGTTCACAAGGGGGAAAATAGATAAGACTCTATTCCTTAGGGAATCTAGAGGCAAAGTAATACTTGTCCAAATATATGTAGATGACATTATATTTGGGTCTACTGAAAGTAGCCTTTGCAAAAAGTTTGCAAAGCTTATGCAGAGTCAATTTGAAATGAGTAGTATGGGAGAACTGAAGTTTTTCTTGGGTCTCCAAGTTAAACAGACTGAAGTGGCTTGTCCATATGTCAGTCAAAGTTCACCCTAGAACTCATAAGGAAATATGGTATGGATTCATCCAGTACCATGAAGACTCCTATGGGGTCAAGTATGTCTCTAAGCAAGGATGATGCAGGGAAACCTGTAGATGAAACCTTGTATAGAGGGATAGTTGGCTCCCTACTATACTTGACTGCAAGTAGGCCTGACATTATGTATGCTACATGTGTTTGTGCCAGGTATCAAGCCTGCCCCAAAGAGTCTCACTTGACTGCAGTCAAGAGAATCTTGAGATATCTAAAGGGCACACCCTATCTAGGCCTTGGTACCCTAGGAATGGAGATTTTGATCTAACAGGCTATTCAGATGCAGACTTTGCAGGATGCAAAGAAGATAGAAAGAGCACTACTGGATCCTGTCAATTCCTAGGTGGAAGACTCATTTCATGGAGTAGTAAGAAGCAAACCAGTGTGGCCATCTCCACAGCTGAGTCAGAATATGTAGCTGCAGGAAGTTGCTGTGCTCAACTTCTGTGGATTCAACATCAGCTAGAAGACTATGGATGTCAGGTAAGTAGAACTCCACTTTATTGTGATTCTACTAGTGCTATTTCAATAGCTAATAACCCTGTATCACATAGTAGAACTAAACATATTGAGATTAAATATCACTTTCTTAGGGAGCATGTAGAAAGAATGATATTGCACTTGAATATGTTAAACTGATAATCAGATAGCTGATATTTCACTAAGCCCTTAGAAGAAGCTAAGTTTAATAGGTTCAAAATTGAACTAGGTATGATAAACTTAGATTAAGTATACAGAACAAAATTTGGCTAAGTAAAAGGTGTCGACACATAGACAAGTCTATGTCGACACAGAATAGTAAGTGTCGACACTTCAGGAAAATGGTGTCGACACATCTAGGAAGTTAGTGTCGACACTTCAGAATGTTAGTGTCGACACATGTCGAGTAGGTGTCGACACATCCAATAAAGTGTCGACACTTAAGTTTTACTCAGAATTTTTCTAAGTAAAGTCTCGACACATGTCGAGTATAGTGGTGTCGACACTTAACCAAGTGTCGACACATAAAATCTGTTGACTAAATTTGTGTCGACACATGTGTGTCGAGACATTATAAGTCAGTGTCGACACTTATTGACAGTGTCGACACATCTTTAGAATTCATCCCGCCTGTTCGTCTTCAAACAAGAAAGGTATAAATAGGGTTCTGTTTGTGTTTGTCGACACGCTTTCAAAGTTTCGAGACTAAACTCCTGTGTCGACATTTCTCTTCTCTAAGACTATTCTCAAACCCTAATGGCTCCCAAGCTGGAAGAGAACGTAACGAAGGCTATGAGCTGTGCGTGCGAGGCGCATTCGACGACAGTGATCAGGAAATCAAATCAGTGATAACCCTACTCAGCGATTCAGGACTGGAGTACTTGGTTTCAGAAGCCAACCAGAATTGGAAAAGAAGTGATTGAATTTCTTATTGAGCAACTGTGGACGACTCTGGATCCAAATCAAATCCAGAGTGCATGGCACCAAGGTCAAGATTTCACCCAAGTCTTTAAGAAAGGTACTTCAGCTACCTAAAGTTCAAGAAGAAGAGGAAGTACTGCTTCTAAGACCAGGGAAGCTCTTACTTGGTGTGGACTGGATCCAAAGATGAAGGTGGGATCAGTCTTTAACAGAAAAGGTATGAATAATCAAGGCAAGTTCTTGTCAGAAATAGTGGGCAAGGTAATACTGAGCAAGCCAGGAGGACATACAGGGTGTCTGCCTCCATGTTTGAAGTCATGACCCAATCATCTTCAATCTGATAACAGACTGGTCAATGGTGGGTTTATGAAAAGTGAAGGAAAGCCTGAAGAAGCCCAATCTGGGCAGGATACTAAGTCTCTACCTGGCTGTATCAATTCCAGAGGTAATGAGCACTGCTGCAGGAACTAAGATCAATCATATGAGGAAGATGGACTCAAATATTCTCTAGATGGGAAAGGGTGTTATCCAAGGAAGTTCCTACTCCAGAGAAACAAATTCAGAGAACAGTCTCTCCTCCAAGAAGAAGAGGAAGACTGCTACTGTGCCTCAAGAGTCCTCCTGCAGCTCAGGCAGTGAAAGAACATGTGGTCTTCACTCCTGATAGTCCAAGGATAAGGCTGCAGAAAAGTCACACCTGCTCCTCAGGAGCCAGCTGACATCCAGGGGGAGCTTCCAGGTGTGCAGAAC